>JAZAYU010000207.1:0-600000 GCA_038501625.1 Corbicula japonica
CCTGCAAACAAAGTAAATGCAATGAAATATTCTTATACAATCAATGTATAAGTGAGTATATTTAAAGCAAAAGTCATTATACAGTTACTAACATAGTATAATTCACTCATAACAGAACCCGAAATGTACTGATTAGTCTAATTTTTGGGCAAAATTCCCTCCTGTTGTCATTTATAGGCATTACATAGTAGTACAATTAATATTAACCAGATCTGGGAGATTGAAGTATTCCACCCCGAACTGTGAATTCTTTAATCAGTTACCAATAGATATCCTGTTATCTCAACAATCAATTAACAACATTTTGGGAATCTTGTCAAGCAGAGTGCACACATGTGTGAGGAAAATTATTTGAAGATTTAGCTAGGGCCGAGTCTAACTGCTAAATCTTTGTGGTTATTTAAACTCTTTTTGGTTGTTTTAATTCTTTGTGTTAAATTAGTGTAGTTGAACGGTAAAGTCCGAGGGATTCCTTCAAATGGTATATAAGCAAGTGCCGTTCATTGACACTAGGCAGTCTGTTTCTGAGAGTCGAGGTGTTCACATCGTTGAAATTGGATTCAGCATTGGTCTGCATTATAGGTCCAATATAGTACAACTCTGTACTAGGGCATATTGACCGGGCTGTTTCAGTGTGAAAGTATTGATTGAAGCTAGGGTTGATTTAGACAGTGTCCTCAGACAATTGCTGGAAACACATGCGTTTGAGACACTTGTAAGGTAGCTTCAGAGTAAGTTTCAGGATAGGGATTTTAGATAGTGTCCTCAGACAATTGCTGGAAACACATGCGTCTGAGCCACTTGTAGTTTGAAGATAGGGTTAGATAGTGACCTCAGACAATTGCTGGAAACACATGCGTCTGAGCCACTTGTAGTTTGAGGACAGGGTTAGATAGTGACCGCAGACAATTGCTGGAAACACATGCGTCTGAGCCACTTGTAGTTTGAGGATAGGGTTAGATAGTGACCTCGGACAATTGCTGGAAACACATGCGTCCGAGCCACTTGTAGTTGAGAATAGGGTTTTAAATAGTGTCTTCAGACAATTGCTGGAAACACATACGTCTGAAACACTATTGTTCAACAGGCTAGTTTAGATTTAGTGTTGAAGATTGTTTGATTAGGGTTTTGTTTGAAAGGTGATTGTTCATGATTTTGTTGAGCACTGTTTGAAAGTTTTAGTTGCTCAGGTTTGCTTGATGTAAGTGTGTTATTGTTTGAGGATCTGTTGAAAGTAGTTGGAACATCATTGTGTTCCATATAGTTTTATTGCTCAGCATATGCGCTGAGATCGTGTTTGAAGTTCGTGTGTGATAGTTTTGTTTCGGACTGTGATTTTTGTTTGGGTGAGTGGTTAAAACTTTAGAATCAGTTACTCTTGTCCAGGAGGTTCATTGCCCTGGGAATATTGTTATATGTTCAGCTGATTCTAATCCTGATGATTGTGTCTCACCAAATCATTTCAGAAATCATTGTAATCGTTTTGAAGCAAAGTAGCTTAGAAAAATTCATTATATCGTTTAACCAAAATACATTGCTCAGCCATATATGTTGAAATCATTTTTTGAGAGAAAAATTATTATATATTTAAGCTGAGACAAATAGTTTTATGTGCCTTCCGCTCGGGGCACGTTACAAAAATTGGTGGCAGCGGTGGGATCAAGCGATCGACAATCAAACAATTGTCAAACCACGCAAGCTTGATCCATAAGTATTTTAATCAGAATGGCTGAACAGCGATCTTGGGATATCTCGGACGTAGCGTTATAATGTCGTGGCGCACAAGGCTGAAAGTTATTTTGAAAATGTAATTCGGTTGAATATGAGCCCCGAAATTTTAGTCCGGGTTCAGAAGTCAGGTGTTATTCTCAGACATAAAGTGGCGTTTAATGGTAGAGATTTATTGTCTGAGCAGGAAAAGACGAAGATAGAGTGTAATTTTAGAAAAGGATATAAGGTGAGAAGTGGACGTATATGTGTCAAGAAAACCTTGTATGATTACGGTAGTGTGGCCGGGAAGTATAGGAAATCTGATGATTACATAGGTTGAGCAACATATTTTTGTTCAGCCAGAAGGATGAGTATATCTAATGATGAATTTGATTGTTATATTATTGTGTTTTTTAGTTAAATTGTGTTCATGCGGGACGCATGTAGTCGGAGGGGTGGGTAATGTGAGGAAAATTATTTGAAGATTTAGCTAGGGCCGAGTCTAACTGCTAAATCTTTGTGGTTATTTAAACTCTTTTTGGTTGTTTTAATTCTTTGTGTTAAATTAGTGTAGTTGAACGGTAAAGTCCGAGGGATTCCTTCAAATGGTATATAAGCAAGTGCCGTTCATTGACACTAGGCAGTCTGTTTCTGAGAGTCGAGGTGTTCACATCGTTGAAATTGGATTCAGCATTGGTCTGCATTATAGGTCCAATATAGTACAACTCTGTACTAGGGCATATTGACCGGGCTGTTTCAGTGTGAAAGTATTGATTGAAGCTAGGGTTGATTTAGACAGTGTCCTCAGACAATTGCTGGAAACACATGCGTTTGAGACACTTGTAAGGTAGCTTCAGAGTAAGTTTCAGGATAGGGATTTTAGATAGTGTCCTCAGACAATTGCTGGAAACACATGCGTCTGAGCCACTTGTAGTTTGAAGATAGGGTTAGATAGTGACCTCAGACAATTGCTGGAAACACATGCGTCTGAGCCACTTGTAGTTTGAGGACAGGGTTAGATAGTGACCGCAGACAATTGCTGGAAACACATGCGTCTGAGCCACTTGTAGTTTGAGGATAGGGTTAGATAGTGACCTCGGACAATTGCTGGAAACACATGCGTCCGAGCCACTTGTAGTTGAGAATAGGGTTTTAAATAGTGTCTTCAGACAATTGCTGGAAACACATACGTCTGAAACACTATTGTTCAACAGGCTAGTTTAGATTTAGTGTTGAAGATTGTTTGATTAGGGTTTTGTTTGAAAGGTGATTGTTCATGATTTTGTTGAGCACTGTTTGAAAGTTTTAGTTGCTCAGGTTTGCTTGATGTAAGTGTGTTATTGTTTGAGGATCTGTTGAAAGTAGTTGGAACATCATTGTGTTCCATATAGTTTTATTGCTCAGCATATGCGCTGAGATCGTGTTTGAAGTTCGTGTGTGATAGTTTTGTTTCGGACTGTGATTTTTGTTTGGGTGAGTGGTTAAAACTTTAGAATCAGTTACTCTTGTCCAGGAGGTTCATTGCCCTGGGAATATTGTTATATGTTCAGCTGATTCTAATCCTGATGATTGTGTCTCACCAAATCATTTCAGAAATCATTGTAATCGTTTTGAAGCAAAGTAGCTTAGAAAAATTCATTATATCGTTTAACCAAAATACATTGCTCAGCCATATATGTTGAAATCATTTTTTGAGAGAAAAATTATTATATATTTAAGCTGAGACAAATAGTTTTATGTGCCTTCCGCTCGGGGCACGTTACACATGCAAGGGCAAATTTAGGTATAATGATACCTGATTAGGGCTGTTATTTCATTAGCTGATAAGATTTAATTAGGGTGTGACCCTCTAACTAAGACCAGGGCTGAAGGTTATAAAGCTGAGATTTGAGACTGGTTTCCATGCTTAGTTTTATAACCTTGGGCACTGAAGATTTGACTTTAAGAATTGCCTGGGTAAATTGAGTCTGGATCTGAAACAATTTTATTCTTTAAGATTTGAAACCTTAATTTATTAAACTATTACAGTCTAACCATATTAAAGTTAAGTGCCTGATATTTAAATCCCCCTTTAGACTGCACATTTCAATAAATTCTAGAAGCATCCTAGTTTAGTGAACTATGATACAAAGCAATGGTATTAAATGGCATTAATATCTGACTGGAATGATGTGTGTGACCAGTGGTTGGCAGTGTTTTGATGTGTAGATTATTAAAATAAACAATGATTGTACATCTTTATCATGTATCATCTGAATTGGTACCCCATGCAAATATCCAAGGGTGGGTGTACACTGGCAACAGGTGAGAACAAATATCTGTGGACTACGGGAATAAATTGTTATTTAAAGCCATGTATCTATTTAAAAAATATATTTCCTGAAATTCAGGGTGACGTTGTTTTAACAATGAGAACAAAACTATTTAGCAGGTTTGACAAGTTTGACAGTTGCGGTTGTTGTCTCCCTTTATGGGCTATTGAGCACTTTCACTAAATTTTCAAGTAAAAAAGCTTTACCTGAGGGCTATCTTCCAGTGCATCTTCAAGATGTAGTTTTGGCATACCCGGCATTTTCAAAATTCAGGGAAGACAATATCTGTGTTGTTCATAAATGTCAAGTTTTTTGACTAATTGCAAAAAGTCCAAAACAGGAAGTTGCTAAGGCCTTGCAACGGGGTGAATAATTAAATATAAAACATGCAACTAAATAGTTTATACAATCCCTTTTACTTTTTAATGGACAATTTCTATCGGTATAAACGTTTGAAGAAAATCGATTGTTTTGTATAATTTTAGAAAAATTGTAAAAATGAATGACGTTTTGTATTTGTCACGACTAAACTTTCGTACAAATCACCGTAAAAATGCCGATCGAAAATTTGGAAGAAGAAGGGTTGGCTAAAAACCCAAATTTACAGCTTGCCCAGTGGAAATTTTTATTGACAACCGAAACTTACAAAAATGACAAAGAAATCAAACAGAAGACGTTGGATTTTATCACAGAAAATAGTAAATATTTACAAAAAGTCATACTCAAATATTTGTTTGGTCATTGTTCCATGCTTCACCTGGTGGGTGGGGTGAATAAGCTTGTTATGCACTTCACTCTTAACAGGATCACGTTAATTTATTTGGAACGCCCTTTTACAATTTCATAATAAATGACTTTTTAGATTAGAGACTACATTTCTGGTGCACTTTTTGTGGCTTGAAAAGTTATGTTTTTTATGTTGTTTTTTTTTACACCCAAGGCAAGAAAATCGAGACAAAACCATCACTTACCATTTCAAATACCTTTCAACTATGTAACTACTTTGGCTTATTTGGGTTAAAAGAGGAGGCTCGACCAGGATTCAAACCTTTGATATACCACCTATATACTAGGCATTTCCACTTAACTTGGCAATCATCCACTAGGGTCTGCTCAGGTTTGCCAATGCTTCGTCCAAAGTAGCACCAATGGTAATTCACCCTGCCCAAAATGCCAACATGTCAGAGTTAGGATGGAAAGAGGAGCCCTGACCAGGATTCCAACCTTGGACAACAGGCTTACCATGCTGATATTCTACCAATTAATCTAGGGGGGTCACTGTTACTGTATTTGCTAAACTATGAAACTTTTTTCTCGCTTTTCAATCACACATACAATTAATTGATATTCATTTGTCAGTAAAATCACAGAGCTTTAACCCTTTACTCCATATATACAGGTTTTATTGCATGACCATGCAAACAGTGTAGATCTAGATCAGTTGGAAACTCATGGTCAGAAATAATGAAATGAATCTTATAGCAAACACTGTAAATCCTGCTGTGGATAGCATGAAGGTGCCAGCTAATTTGGATCTACACTCTCTGGCTGCCCTTGACTAACAGCAATAACTCATGGGTGAAAGGGTTGAACCAAGTTCAAGTTGGTATTCAAAAGTTTAAAAAAAAATTAAGTCAGACGATTCAGTGAACAAAGAAGATATATTTAACATTATCTGTTTTTAGATATGGCCCCATTCTATGAGGAACTAAGTCACAGCCTGAGTTGGAAAATTGACCAGGGCTTACTGAAAAAGATGAGAGCAGCTAATGAAGCAGAATTGAAAAAGTTAGATGCAGCCATCGCTGATGCTGAGAAGAATCTTGGTGAATCAGAAATTAGAGAGAGTATGTTGAAGAAAGCAGAGTACTTGTGCTCTATTGGTGACAAGGTAAAATGTTGCTTATTATACATAATACAGTGAAACCCCATTAACACCACCTCAGGAACTTGACAAAAGTGGTTTTTAGGGTTGCAAATAGTGCAAAACTGTAATAAGGGACATTGAAATTGTGGTCTTATTAACTCTTATTATTAAGGTGGTCATAATTGGGGGTGGGGGGAGGAGATTACTGTTATACACCTACTGGATTTTCTGTTAGTGACCAACTTTCAGACAGATTTGGTGAGGTCACAGACACAGTGACTATTGGATTTTATTACATGAAGAAATAACATTTCTTCACGTTCACTTGCTTAAAGTTAATTAAACATTCTTTTACAATTGTATATAGAATGTTTAGAAAAGATGATTTTAAAATGAAGTGAAGGTCTGTGATAATTCAAGTAGCCCCAAATTCATCAGGACCCAAGATCATTAAACTGAAATTGTAGACCAGTCTCCAATCTCAGTTTTATGATCTTGCACCAACACCACTCTCCATTTCAGCCAGTCACATGCTTTGCAGGGGTTTTCCTAGCCATTTTGGGAAAAGGACCCTGGCCAGAATTGGGAAAATTTTAGTGCGTGTAACGTCTCAATTAGGGAATTTTTATCGACAAAAATACAAGTTTTTGGAATTTTGAAATCATTGTTTTATGCATTTTTCCCCTTTTTTAAGCTTTTACACGGAAGGATCAGTTTACTTTTTATTCACTCAGTGTGGTTTAGTGTTTAAAACCTATATACAGGCTTATTTTCATAAAAAATCTCAAGGTATGGAATAATTTTAATTTGTTGAAGTCAACAAATGACAATAACAGAATTTTTCTTTGTTTTATACTGCTTTCAGACAAGCAAACACTTACACCCTCGTGTTGCTCTGTTTGTCCAGATTTCCTGCAAAGGTCAACCCATTGACGAACAGCCTTTAAATACCGTTTACGAATTTTTTTGTGTAGTATTTGCTATGATGAAAGACCATATTTAGTAACGTATTAGTGTTAGTATCATGAATACGAATGATTTGTTGTACTCCAAATCGCCTTTTAACTCCAATAAATTTTATTCGGTTAAAACTTCTTTGAATGGAATGGAATGTCCATTTTCTTGGCACGGACCGGTATCTCAATGAACTATTCTCCATACAGACACATAATAATACTGTATGCACTGAATTTTACACCTGGTTGTGACGTCACATGCATAGTGCGAGATAAAGCAGTCAGTTGTTGTTTACAACGTAAAGCAAAAGTTAACACTGTTTCTTATGTTTTGAAAATTATCTGTGGATTCAATTGGGGAAAAGGAAGAAATTTCAGGTTGGGAAAGGGTCCGTTTGCTTTGGGAAAGGGTCCGTCTGCCGGAGCCTTAGAAAGGCTAGGAAAACCCCTGCTTTGGGTTTGGGACTGGTCTCCAATCGCAGTTTTATAATCTTGGGCAGATGTGATAGAGTTAGTTATTTTCTTTTTTGCAGGAGGAATGTTTATCTCAGTTTAGAAAGACTCAAGAAAAGACTGTTACCCTAGGTTACAGATTGGACCTCGTGTTCCACCTCATCAGAATAGGCTTGTTTTACATGGACCATGACCTCATCACTAGGAACCTAGAGAAAGCACAGAGGTTTGTTGATTTCTGTTGAAAAATTTACTGGGAATGGCTTGGGAGAATAATTTCCACTTAAGCCACTCCCTAATATAAGTTAAAACAAGGCAGAAAATCACATTGTTGGGTATGTGGTTAGTTTTTTTCTCAAGATGATTTAGGGGTGTGGCATATGAAACATAGGACACTGATCTTGCTAAGAATTCACTGGAAAAAAATGTAAAGGTGTTTTACCATTATCTATGTTTTACTGTTGCGGTTAAATTCTTAACAAAAGCTTACTGTGAAATAAAAGATGTTTATGAAGCACTTTTAAGTTTTGAAGGTGTCAGAAATTGAGGTTGCAACAACCATATTGTTATATATGTAAATGAACTTCAGAAACATTAGAATATCATCTGTAGTGGGTGTTATATCCAGATATACAGTGTAGACCCAGACGGCACATCCATGCATTCTGATCAGAATCTGTACTGTTCACTTCTTGGTCAGAAATAACCTAATGAATGGAAAAGGGAACAGAGTAAATCCTGATCAGTTGCATGTATGTGCAAGCTGATCTGGAACTACACTGTTTGCCAATTGGATAACAGCGATATTCCATGAAGTAAAGGATTAAAATTGTAAATATGCTTGTTGAAAAAGATTTCAAAAGTGGTATCGGTGCAATGGAGAGATTTGACGAGTTGATGTAATTTCTTTTATTCCATTAGTTTGATAGATGAAGGTGGTGACTGGGACCGACGCAACAGGTTAAAGGTGTACCGTGGTGTATACTGCATGTCCATACGGGAATTCAAGGAGGCAGCTACTCTGTTCTTGGACACAGTTGCAACATTCACATCCTATGAGCTGATGGATTACCAGTCATTTGTGACATACACTGTTCTATGTAGTATCATTGCCCTAGAAAGACCGAAGCTCAGAGAAAAGGTAGGCTCATGTTCTGTAAGAGAGTGCTGTTTCACCGTTTGGTAGGGGCTGTAATCATGTGGTTTCCCATACCAAATTTTCAATAAAAATCACATTGTTTTCCAAAATGTTGCTTTACCATGATAGTGTTTTACACTCCCTAGTTAGTGAAATATTATGCAATTTTCCTATAGCAATGTAAAGTGAATCCGAATTAGTAACATTAGAACTGATATTTTAGCAGTGATCTTTTTGCAGATTGCATTCAGATCTTAAAGATGGAGTGATTTGGTTCATGGTTTTACATTTGTATTTTAAACACTTTATCAGAAATAAGCCAAGTGATTTATTCTGACTTCAACGCTTTATTCCATATATACAGGTTTTATCTCATGTGTGAATAGTATAGATCCAGATATGCAGGCACATTTGTGCCATCTGATCTGGATCAACACCGCTTCTTTCTCAAAAATAACCTAGTGAATCATAAGTAAACAGTAACCTAGTGAATCATAAGTAAACAGTGCAGATCCAGATGTGCTTGCTGATCTGGATCAACAATGCCAATGGGATATCAGCTTTATCCTACAGGAGTAAAGGGTTAATAGCACAAATTAATACTATCAATCTTTGGTTTCAGGTTGTCAAAGGTTCAGAAATCTTGGAGGTACTACACAGTTTACCTAAAGTGCGTTCCTACCTGTTTTCACTGTATGATACACACTATGGTGACTTCTTCAGGTCTCTGGGTAAGCCTACCTGTTTTCACTGTATGATACACACTATGGTGACTTCTTCAGGTCTCTGGGTAAGCCTACCTGTTTTCACTGTATGATACACACTATGGTGACTTCCTCAGGTCTCTAGGTAAGCCTACCTGTTTTCACTGTATGATACACACTATGGTGACTTCTTCAGGTCTCTGGGTAAGCCTACCTGTTTTCACTGTATGATACACACTATGGTGACTTCAAGTCTCTGGGTAAGCCTGCCTGTTTTCACTGTATGATACACACTATGGTGACACTTCAAGTCTCTGGGTAAGCCTGCCTGTTTTCACTGTATGATACACACTATGGCGACCTCTTCAGGTCTCTGGGTAAGCCTACCTGTTTTCACTGTATGATACACACTATGGCGACCTCTTCAGGTCTCTTGGTAAGCCTACCTGTTTTCACTGTATGATACACACTATGGTGACTTCTTCAGGTCTCTGGGTAAGCCTACCTGTTTTCACTGTATGATACACACTATGGTGACACTTCAGTTCTCTAGGTAAGCCTACCTGTTTTCACTGTATGATACACACTATGGTGACTTCTTTAGGTCTCTAGGTAAGCCTACCTGTTTTCACTGTATGATACACACTATGGTGACTTCTTCAGGTCTCTAGGTAAGCCTGCCTGTTTTCACTGTATGATACACACTATGGTGACTTCTTCAGGCCTCTAGGTAAGCCTACCTGTTTTCACTGTATGATACACACTATGGTGACTTCTTCAGGTCTCTAGGTAAGCCAGGATTAACTAAGGACATAGAAAAAAATATAAATCACATTCTTTCAACCAAACATTGTAAAATTCAATTCTGATTCATAACTCATTAACTGGTTTTTTCATCTTAAACAGTTGGAAAAACAATATTTGAATGCTGGGTACTTGCAGAAAATAATAAATTGGAAGAGCTAAATTCAAAAGTAATTAATAAGTAAAGCTTAATTCCCAGTATGAAACGTAATAAACACAGATGTGGTTTTTGTGGACGGATCCCGCAGGTAATGAAGAAGTATAAAGTATTCAGAATACATCCAGGCTTATGGTTACAGAGTTTAACACTTGAATCCATGAGTAAGCTTATATCCCATGTTAGACCAATGTAGATCCAGATCAGCCTGCAGTTTTCTCAGGTTCTACAGATTTAGATTCTTTAGGTTATTTCTGGTCATGAAGTGAACAGTGTAGATCCCAATTAGACTGCATGGATGTGCATGCTGATCTGAACCTCACTCAGTCACTGGTACATGGGAATTAACCCTTATCCATGGATTAAAGGGTTAGTAGTACATCTCTGGCCCAAGATCATAAAACTAAAGCTGGAGACCAGTCTCAAATCTCAAGCATCTGATTGGCTGAAATAGTGACTGGTCTCCAATCTTGGTTAATGATCTTCGGCTTTTATTTACAAAACTACTGCTTCTTTCAGCGGAAGTTGAAGAATTGATGAAGTTTGACCGCTATCTGAATCCACACTACAGATACTATGTGCGAGAAATGAGAATTGTGGCATATAACCAGCTGCTCGAGTCCTACAGAAGTCTCACCTTAGAATACATGGCTGATGCTTTTGGTGTTACAATAAATTTCATTGACCAGTAAGTTATTTGTATGATCTCGGGAAACAGGTATCGGTATCAGTTTTAACTTTTTGCAATATCAAATCGGAGTGATTTTTTTATATTTCACCATCACAGTACATACATGTATCTGTGAAACTTTAAAGTAATACAGTTGTTAATTTAATACTATAATAACTTTAAATAATTCATCTAGCAAACTTGTTGCTTCTGAATTAACTCTATTAAAGATAAATTTGATTTGAAATGTAGCTCATGAAATATTGTTCTGGATAAAGGTACATCTAGTGCTAAAATTCAAGGGTTTTTATGATCTGCTTATTGTTGATGATATGTGCACATTTGATTTACATGTAATTAAAAATGTTACATTTTCAGAACACTTTAAATTTTCTAGCTCCTTAAAAATTGGCTGAAATGTTAATAGACTTTCATGTTTAGCTGTACCCAGTTAAATGGTTATAAGTTCAAAGAAATGGTAGAATTAAACTCCCTGGCAACATTAGATGGATTTGTTATGATTTCAGAGAGCTATCAAGGTTCATAGCAGCGGGAAGATTACATTGCAAGATTGATAAAGTCGGAGGCATTGTGGAAACCAACAGACCAGACAGCAAAAACTGGCAATATCAGGTATTGTTTAACCCTTTACTCCATGGGATATGGCTGTTTTCCATGAGAAAACAACGTAGATCCAGATCAACCAGCACATCCATGCTCTCTGATCAAAAAACAAAACAAAAAGTTGTTTTGTTGTTGATATAGTTAGTTGTAAGTTTACCAAACATGGGTTAACTGATTGTTATTTACAGTGTTTTTATAATCATGAGGTATTAGTGATGTCATATTATGTTTCAGACAAATTACAAGAACAGGTAGAAAAGAAACTTAATTGCATTGTCCAACACTCAAACATTACAACTACATGAATCCTTCATGAATTACATTTTATCTACCCTGTGCAGTTGTACACCTTATACTAAGGTTTAACCCTTTACTTCTAATAAAGGACTTACATTCAGTGTGCAACCAGAGAAAATCCAGATCATCTTGCACATATATGCAGTCTCATTAGTTCACTTTTAGATTTATTTGATTATTTCCAACCAAGAAGCGATCAGTGTAGGTCCAGATCTGACTGCATGGATGTGCAGGCTGACCGGGTATATAATGGTCACCTATATGATTAAAGGTGTACATGAAGTAAAGGGTTAAAATAGTTTTAAATTAAAGAAAGGTTTCCTCTGTATTATTTTACTGTGTTGTTTATTACAGGAAACCATAAAGAAGGGAGACATACTCCTCAACAGAGTTCAGAAACTAAGTCGAGTGATCAACATCTAGTGTACAGAATTCATCCTTGACATTTATCATTCAAGCTCTTAAGAAGCCAGTAAACATATTAACGCAGCTAGGGACCAAGATTTTAAAACTGAGATTTGAGACTAGTCTCTAACCTCAAGAATCTGATTGGCTAAAATGTCTCCATGACAAGTCTCCATTTCAGCCAATCAGATGCTTGAGATTTGGGACTGGTCTCTATTCTTAGTTTTGTAATCTTGGGCCCAGAACAAAAGTGAACCAAATATGATATTTGAACAGCCAGCTTGTGTTAGGAGCTGCTTTTATACTGCCCTGTTGGAATTGACGAAGACATGTTATTGTAGTGTATATCAAATGTAAAAGCATGTGGTTATTGAACAAATTGCATACTGGCAGTTATTTTCTTAAGAATGTTAAAAAGAGAAAAGTGAACAGAGAAAACAATTTCAGTTTAGAAATAAAAGAAACTAGCATAATGTTCCATGCAGGATATAACTAGCTGTTAAACTGCTAAAATACAACATACAGAAGAATAAAATAATTTGTTGGAAATGCTATATTAAAATAAAATATGTTTGCTTGCGTTTTGTTTCATTTCTTCATTTATCTCTAGAATTCAAAGAAACACTAAATTTTGGTGAATGTTCTTGTGTGATTCTTTTATTAAAATGGGATATATTATGGGAGCACAGACGGCCACATCCTAACAGTTGGTTGTTCTCTTGAATAGTGGTTACAAAATCGGTCATATTGTTTATTGCTGTAATATCTCATTCTTGCCACAGTTATTCTAAAGTTAAGGATTTTTCATTACAGATATTTGAATGTATTAGCACTTTCTGCTCTAACATGGTAGGCCTTTATCCAATCTCCACTGAACCAGGTCAGCAACTCGGCATGTTTAAGGCAATAGTATCTCAGCTTAATTTCATAGCCAAACATTGCTCCAAGTCTCGAGTTACGACACTTTTATTGCTTACTTTTCACCAAATTAGAGCTTTATAAAGTTTTTATTCAGTATTCACCAAACTTGGTCAAACTTCTTATGGGCATGATGTCTGCTATATTCCATAACATATTCTACTGTAGCAAAAGCCCTGGAGTTATGGCCCTTGATTTTCTATTTCAACATTATCTACTTTACTTGGTCAGAATATTTTTGGGTAGAAGAAGTTTGGTACAAGCCAGATTACCCCAGTCGCTCTGGTGTTGTGGCCCCTGTTAATTAAACTACTGTCACACTAGGACGGCGTTCCCGCGGCATTCTCAAAATATTCCGAAACGCTGTGGGAACGCCGTAGCATCGCCATAAAACGCTGTGCAATCGCCTAGAACGTCGAGTGACGGCGTTTGTGTTTTGTTGCAAATTACAAACGCCGTCAGATCGTCATTCTTGTGAAAACGCTGTAGGAACACCGTGCAATCGCCGTACGATCATCCAGAGCGCCACGAGAACGCCGTGAGGTCGCCACGGTTGTTGAAGGAGATTGCATGGCGTTCATATGGCGATTGCACGGCGTTCATGCCGATGCTACTGCGCTTGTATTATGATCTACAATGTTTTCACGACGATTACATTTACCTACACTAGTAATATAAACCCATACCTTTACCTTTTACCTTTTAAATAAAATGACATCACTTTATTTAATACCTGTGTTTTTTATTTATAATTATAATAAGTAAAAGATGAAATTGATTTCCTTTTTACATACTTTGTTTGGCCCTTTTCCCTTTTCCAACTTTCTTCTGAGGCATGACGTTGACTCTTCAGAGATCTGTTCAAGAATGAAATATTTTGAGCCTAGACAAGCTGTGAACGCGCCGGGAGATCTTAGTACCAACGCCTTGAGCGCAGTAGGAACGCCAAGGGACGTAGTGCATCGCCTACAATGTAGTAGGAACGCCGCGGGATCGCCGTCTAATTGTGACCAAATGCTGTGATGTCGCCACAAGCTCGTCGTGCAAGCGCCGCGGCATCGCCATGAACGCCGTGAAAACGCCAACAGGTGGCGTTTTCATAAAAAAATGTAAAATCGACGGCGATCTGATGGCGTTTTGAGAAAAAGTCAGAACGCCACAGAAACGCCGTAGAAACGCCATAAGTGTGACACTAGCTTTAGCAAACTTTACCACATTAGCAATTTCTGCATTTTGGCATGCTTTTTACGATTTTATATTATATTGTGCTTTTATTACATACATGTTCAGAGCTTTCTCTGCCTGGTAAACTTCGTGAAAGTGTGAAGCAGATTACTGAGGTTGTCTTTCAGGTTTTAGCCCTTTACTTCATGGATATGCTTTTAATCACATGCCTTCTGATCTGGTTCTACACTTTTGCTTCTTAGTCAGACAAAACCTAATTAATATAAAAAGCAAAGAGTGTAGGTACTATCAGATGGCATGTATATCAAATATGATCTGCACCAATGGATTTTGGTTACCTTAGGACTTGGTTATCATAGAGAGTAATCATTGATAGTTTTATATTCAGAAAAGGCAAAGTTATAGCCAACTTTAATTTTTAATGACAGACTGACTGACAAAGCTTTTCTTATGTATTGCCTTTTAGTTTGAATTTGAAAACAAGAAAGCCCATGCAAGTAAAAAGCAAATCCACAGAAAGTATATTCAAAGCATTCTGTGTTAGTTCATGGTTTGTTTTGCCAGTGTAACATAACAATATCCACAAAGTTTTTTTTGTTGTTTCGAATGTTTTAGGCAACATTAAAATAGTGTCTCAGCTTGATTGTCAAATTCATGGATATGTAATTTTCAAACAAAAAAGTTAAATGCACTGATATGTGATTTTGAAACCATTCTAAACAGAAATGTAAGCAGTCACTTATAAAAGACTAGAATTTGGTGTTACATGGAACAAATGATTGTGTTCCTATTAAAGGCAACATAAGTTTCATATTCAATTCATTTTTAAGAGGCATAACTAAAAAAAAATAGTGAAACGAGAGGTATCATTCTTATTGTCACCAATGGCTCTGTTCATCTAGATGATATATTCCAAGAACATGTATTAACTAAAGTGAACAGGACAAGTACTTTAAAAGTTTACATAACATTAAGTTTCATATTAAAGTTGGTGGACTACACGATGACACCACCGCCAGTGCCAGAAAATAGGATCCATATTTGTCTACCTGTTATCACAGGTGACACAACAAATGGAGGACAAACAAGTGGTTGAAAGCAATATATAAGCAAAATATTCTCGACTATTCATCTAGTTTTATTACATAAAATAAGAGCAAAATTTAAATACTTCTAATACATAACAACAGAATAAATAAATCAATAATATGATACATTGAAACAATCACTGGTACTAAATGTAAACCATAACAAGTTCATTGAATCACCCTGTTTGTTTACCGAAGTCAAGATTTGTTATTTAAACCTTTACTTCATATTTACACATTTTAATGTGTCTGCAACAAGGGTAAAAGCAAGCAGTGTAGATCCTGATCACATGGCAGTATTTGATCAGACTGGATCTACTGTTTGCCCACGCAATAAAGTTGTACATGTATATATGGAGTAAAGGGTAAAGAAAATACTGTTTCATTTACCAGGCTTGACCAAGAGTAACCAATTAATGGACAGTTTAGTTGCTTTGTTCAAGATCTAAACAGAGTAATGAGAGAGTGGCCTAAGAACTAGCCTGTGATGTATTGATATTAAACCTTCTCAACACTGACACTTATCAGAAACCAGGGATTCCATACTGAGCCCAAGATCATAAAACTAAATCTGGAGATCAGTCTCAAATCTCAAGCATCAGATTGGCTGAAATGGCGACTTGAGACTGATTTGAGACTGATCTCAAAACTTAGTTTTATGATCTTGGGCTCTGATCTCCATTTTGGGACCCTGGGTTCAGGTATTGTTTGATACAAGCTAAAGACAAATACCAAAGTGTTCTCCTGAGATACCATGATACACCAAAAGAAAAAACAACAACAGTTTCCGCATCAGCCTTTTTACACAGAACTTGGTCAAGTGCTATATCAGATTTAAAGTGCATGATCATGCTTGCAAAAAGCACAAATATGCAATTAATTCCTTTTTATGTAAGTAAATAAATATATGTAAACAAACCTGCTAAGAAGATACCTATAAATGTAAAACTTTTTGATTTAAAACACCCTATATTCTAGCCACATCCAATAATAATCATTTTCAGCTGGAACTGAGTAAAAGTAAATGCACATTTCAAAGTCTACAAAACACGAATAATAACATGTAAAAGGAAAAAAAATAAAACAAATCCTACGATTAATTGGGACGGATCATAAACATAAGTATATGTATCACAGTTGGAAACAAAGGTTGTACTGAGGCTGAAATTTGATAACAACTGCCAACAAATCTTACATTTAGTTGAAACTCAACTTGTAAGATAAATACAATGTAACAATCCAAGTGATCAGGGCCCAAGATCATAAAACTAAGTTTTGGGATCAGTCTCAAATCTCAATGATCTGATTGGCTGAAATGGCGACTGGTCGCCATTTCAGCCAATCAGATGCTTGAGATTTGAGACTGATCTCCAGATTTAGTTTTATGATCTTTGGCACAGGATTATGTTTACTATTTTTAACATTTATATTAATAATCTAATTGTAAGTCTTAAATTTTCACACAATTAATTAAAAATGAAACCTTTACCTATTAAAATGTTATTTTGCAGAAAGCATTGTCAATAAAAATGGAACGTTTCATTATTCATCATCTAACAGACATCTACATGTATGAAAGCTATTTTTTATACAGTGTAAAACTTACAATAATATTGCCACCTTTTTCAAATGCTGTATTTAGGTTTCCCTATCCAGATAATGGTTAACCCTTTCCTCCAAAGACGCACCTTTATTGCATGGGCAAACAGTGTAGATCCAGATCAGCCAGCACATTCATGCTGTCTGATCAGGATCTGCACTGTTCACATTTTGATTTGTTGGGTTATTTCTGACCAAAATGTGACCAGTGCAGATCCTGATCAGATGGCATGGATGTGCCAGCTGATCTGGATCTACATTGGTCGCACATGCATAAAAATGCATATTTGTGAAGGAAAGATGGCAATATTATCAGTAACTGTTTACATTGTATATGCAGTTAAAAATAATGATTACAAGGCAAATAAAATGAAAGACCAAATTTAACTTTGCAGCTACTTTTGTACAGCCTTAATCCTCTTTCATTTCAACAACAAAGATTTCTATTCAATTCACTTGTTTGTTCCATTACTATTTATGCAGCAATGGATTGTCTGGATGGTGCAAGACATTTCTAGTTCTATTAACCCATTCCTCCATAAATATGCATTTTTATGCATGTGCGACAAGTGTAGATCCAGATCAGATGGCACATCCATGCCATCTGATCAGGATCTGCACTGGTCACTTTTTGGTCAGAAACCTAACCTAATAAATCATATAGCGAACAGTGCAGATCCTGATCAGATGGCACGGATCTACACTGTTCGCCCACGCAAAAAAGGTGTGTCTATGGAGAAAAGGGTAAAAGCTGTCCGTTTCTGTACCGTGCACAATTAACAACTCTTTTTCTACCCCTAGTAAAAAACTAAAAAGTACTTAATACATTGTACATTTCAATTTCCAAATTTAATCAAGAAGTATATTACAGAATGATCAAACTCAAATTTAACATTTTATCTTTGAACATTAAAAAAACTCTTTATTATGGACAGATTATCTGACAATGAGAAAAAGTTTCGAAAATGGTTATAAACAGTCAAATGCAGGAATAAGCACAACTGCAAACACCTACTAAAACAATAAGTAATACTTCACTATGAAAATGACTCTATTTTTATACTACCCTATAGCCTTTAGTTATATAAATAAAAAAAATATCACAGAAAATGTTTGAAGATCGCCCACACCAAAATGTCATAACTTCAGTAGGAAGGGCATTCAACTGGAATTCAACCCCTCACTCTATTGATACGGGTTTTATTACTTGTGTGACTAGCGTAGATTCATTTTGTGCTATCTGATCTGGATCAACACTGGTTACTTCTTGTCAGAAACAACCTATCGAGTCTAAAAGCAAACACTGTAATTCCTGTTCAGACAGCATGAAAGTGCTGGCTGATCTGGATCTTCACTGTTTGACCATGCAATGAACCATTTAGTAAAGAGTAACACGAAAGATGTAATTATGAATAGCATTAATACATTCATGCTGCATGAATACAATCAGGTCGAAAGTGTAAACCTTACAATTTTTTTCCGCCGTAATATTTTTTAATATCAAATAGAATAGCTTTATTTCTAAAAATAAGAATTAACAATAGAGGCAGAATTATCATCAAGTATCAAACCTACAAATACGTCAAAACAGCTACCAACTATAACCATCACACAGTGTTATTTTTAACAAGTTTTCTCTTTGGTTTCATGCTAAACTTTAACTAAAACACCACTACTTGACAAAAAACGGCCACCTGCCACTCTGGTATCTATAACCATGTTACAACAAAATAAAATTGTTCTAAGTGTCAAATGAATCAATCACTTCCACATAACAACATCACAGATCTGTAACAACAATGTGAAAAATTTAATATTCTAAGTCATCACAATGTCTCATAGGCAACTTGAACGTTTTTGCTACTTGCAGGCCGCATCAGAATTTTGTGTGTTTTAGGTGATGGCGTCTGCCGCTCCATGTACGGGCTCTTCAATAAATATGCGTATGTTGTCGTATGAGCAGAATATGGTCGTTGGTTGACAGAAAGTTTGCTCTTCTGCTGTTTCTTTCGTTTCGGACTTGGTTTTCGTTTAATGAAAACTCTTTCGACAGAATTGTCACCTTCTGATTTAGCAGACGTTGGTCGTTGAGGTTTGATAACGATGTTTTTGAATGGAGTCTGAGTGTTGATGAAGCCCAAGATTGTGTCTGAAATGTAAAAAAGTAACAATGATATCACAAAATACAAGATAAGGGTAGCATAAATGTGCATGAATGATCAATATAATTTTTATAATGATAAAAATTTGACTTGAAAATATTGTGCAGGTATCGCCAGTAAGTCCTGACATTGTGAACTTACGATATTTTTCCCATTGCAGGGACTAAAACTCCAGAGTTGCAGAATTGAAATGGCTGGCTATCCAACTTGTACACTGTGCTAATTTACATTGTTCACCGTTTCATCAAGGCTACTTAATACAATTTCCATTACAGTTCAAAGAATGTCAGAACTTAATGACAGGGTAAAGCAGAGACGTAATCGCATGGCCTAGATCACAAACGTGAAAGTTTAAGTCAGACTGATGATAGTTACCTATAGCTTCATCATCAATAGACGTTTCATTTTTACAGCTGTCACACTTGAAAACTGGACATGGGATGGCAGAAACTTCACTGAACGTGTGCCTCATAAATGCAGCAAAACTTCCATAATCATAAGCACTGTATCTCCCATGCCAGGCGATGTAACCTGTAAAACAAAATAGTGATATAAATATTTAACCCTTTCCTGTATAGATACACCTTTATTGCTAGGGCGAACAGTTTAGATCCAGATGAGCCGGCACATCCGTGCCGTCTGATCAGGATCTAAACTGTTAGCTTTTTGATTTATTAGGTTATTTCTGACCAAAATGTGACCAGTGCAGATCCTAATCAGACGGCACAAATGTGCCGGCTGATCTGGATCTACACTGGTCGCACATGCGTAAAAATGCGTATATATCAAGGAAAGGGTTAAGTATCTTCTTTGCAGTTCCACATTGGAGCTAGTGTTAAGAAATACTGTTACTGTAAATTCATTAATGTCATTTCTAAATATTTGTTGATTTAATCAACCAAAAAATACAGATTTTTATGAAATACATTTTTAGGAAGTTAAAACCATGAATCTAAGAACCCACGAAATTCATGCAATTTGTTAAGTTTTACAGCATATTCAGAGTCTCAGATATTCTACACGAGCATTCACAATCAACAAGTAGTAGAGTAACTCAATAAAGAATGGGGTTGAACTCTTAAGTGTTAGCAGATCATTCACTTTAAACAATAAAATAAAGAGTGAATTAATACAAAAGCCTCTATTACCTAATCTGTGGACATTTTTGTGAAACATGTAATTGGTAGAACACTTTAAGCTTGTGTCAATAGTCATAACTAGAATGCTAAATATATTTACAACTGGATATTTAACAACATAATTTCTTTGATATGACAGTTAAAAGCATTTAGTTAAACCTACCTTCTTGGTGAATGAAGAGGAATGTCGGTACTCCAGCGATTCCCAGCAACTCAGTGATGTCTACGTTACTTTCTGTTTCAATGTCTGCATCCCTCTTTATGCCTGCAACATCAAGTATTCCTGATGGTTGCTTTATTTTAACTTTTGTTTTACAAGAAAAACAACTATTTGTTTAATTCCAAATGTTGACCAAGAACTTATATATAATCTTAACATAGGTAAGAGTGTCAGACACAAGATTTCCAGCAAGGGGGTTTGTTTGAGGAAGTCTTAGGGTAGTAACATGATAATTTCCAACTTTCTGACCAAATTGGTCATGAAAATTAAATATTGCTGCCCAAAAAGGGGGATAGAGCAACCTCACTGAAAGCCCTCTGGATCTGATCCTTAATAAGTAGGCAGTGCAAGACGATGGGTAAATTTGATAAAATATACCTCCAGTGGTATTCTTCCAAATATGATTGGTTGCTTCATAGATAGATGAGGCACACTGGCTGGTAGCATGCCAGATAGAGCCGTCTTCTCGCCAGCCATTAGCTGTTATCATGTGAATAAGGTCCTTCCGTTCTGTTACTGTGGAACCGCTCGTGTTACACGATATAGCAATGAAATTATATTCCTTGGTTGTTTCTCTTGCGAACCTAGCAAAATAGGTCATCACTTTCTGTGACGGCAGACACCTGTAAAGAAATAAACAAGTTCTGTTAGACTTAGTGCTACTAGCTAATTACAGAAATATTCAGGGATTTCATTTGACCCAGGAAATGCCCCTTTGACTCTTGAAATTCCAAATACATGTAGCCTCATTTTGTTTTTACAATTTTAGCTTGGGTCATTTTTACCATAAATTTGGAGTATTTTGTCCATTATTATAAAAATAGCCCTTCAGGTTAAGCAGCTAGTGGAACCCCTCATACTGTTTTTATCATAAACTAAGGCTAAAATCTCTAAACATATCTTGATTTAACATCTAACTTTTAAAAATTGACAAGTATTTGGATAAAAACTCACTGAAAATTAAAAAAAAGAACAAACAAACACCCATCTGCTCTAAAATTCCCATATGTTGAAATTAGACACTAGCAGTTAACCAACAGATGAAAAAGTATATTCAGCAGAATTACCATGGTGTCCAGAACAAGATGGCTGTCGGGTACTGCCGAGTGTGACCCTGAAGCAGGGGTTTGTACTCTCCTTCGAAGATGTCCAGCAAGCTGCAGGAAGGTGGTGGCACATGTTTCTTGAGGAGGCCCTGATTGGCTAGTTTCTTTGCTAGTTGACGTTCGTAGGCAATGGAATCTTGGTACTTACAACAACCATGATCTGGCCAGCTAAATAAGAATGTAACAAATATGGTAAGTTTATACAAAGAAATGATACTTTATTGGAATGTTTCAAACTTCATTGAAATTTAAAATAACAAATTGGATAATAAACCTTAAATTTATCAAAGTAAAACTTACCAACATTTATACTTCTGAAAATACAGTAACCCCTCATTACAGAGGGGTTTCACTGTAATTTTATTTAAATTAGCTGAGAAACAGTTTTCTTACTAGATTTAATGACACTGTTAAATGTTCCATTTCCAATGATATTACATTTTGTGGAAAGTAGTCTGCTGCAAGATGATTTTGTGGATGGATACTAGTCTCAGATCTCAGCAATCTGATTAGTCTCTCAACAGACCAATGGGAAGTTTTAGATTTAAAAATGGTTTCCATTTAGTTTTATAACCTTTTCAAATTTGATCAACTCTAATCATGGAGAAATAAATACTAAAGAGTTTACAAAGTATTATAATAAACATTATGTTGTTACCATTTTCCTCTCTGGTGGATGCTATGGTAACAGTAGAAGGAGAATGGTCGGAAGGCCTCAGATAGCAGGTCTATGCTGTTAGATTCCTCACTGGCAGCCGCTGGCTTATCAGTCAGTGATACCATTGTCAACTTGTACAATGGCTGCTCGGTACCCAGCTGCAAAGTGAAATAGTTAGGAATATACTAGATGCTAGTAAAATGAGCTATGCTATGGTTTCATTTGTTTGTTGAAATTGAATTATTTAGAATACACATTTTTTTTAAAGGTCAAAAAGTTGTATGCCAATGGTTAATGCAAAATCACACGTTTATACATTTGAGCTATTAAAATGAAGATTTTATGAGGACGAAAGTCTTTTTGTTACACCAACTTGGAATATGCTTACCCTTTTAACCCTTTACTTTATATATTTGGTTTTATCGCATGTGCCACCCGTGAAGATCCAGATCAGCTGGCGAGCTGAGTTGGATCTACACTGTTCGCCCATGCTTTAAAAGTCATAATGGAGTAAACAGTCAAAAGTCAATGTGATAGCAGACAAGCTCTAGAAAATCAAAGTTAAAACTTATATTATCTCTAATTATCATAAAAACAACAACTGTAGATGGTACCTTAATTCTGACTGTCTTGACACCTTCATGCATGGGGTTGCCATACTGCTTGCCATCAATAAGGACATTGTACCCTGTGACCTCTATATCCTTAGACTGGTTACACTGCCAACTCACATGAGCTATCAACTGACCTGAAATCATTTGTGAACAGTCTAATAAAATTCTCACTGAATAAATTTCCCAAGTACAAGTTGAAAGATTTATTTTTTATACTAAGTACTCAAAATAATCTAGAGTTTGAAAGAATGCGCACACACACATGCAGTTTTGAAGATTTTTGCTTTTATTTAACATCAATGATAAACTTAATGAAGACTCCATAAACATAAAACATAAAAGATCCAAAGTGACTGTTCAATGTTTATCAATCAAATGCAGCTGAAAACACATTTGCATAAAACAATGAAACTCTGTGTTGCTGAACTCCAATCTGGCCATGTATTGATTTGCTTTTAACTCTCTACTCCAAAGACAACTATTATTGCATGGGCCAGATCATCCGGCCCATCAGGTATCTATACTATTTGCTTTGTGGATTCGTTAGTTTTTTTTCTGACCAAGCAGCAAACAGTTTACATCCAGATCAGACATGACAAATGTACAGGCTGATCTAAATCTACACTGTTTGCCCATGCACTAAATGTTGTATCAATGGAGTGAAGGGTTAAAATATAAAACAAAAGAGTCCGAATGACATTTTGCCTACCAGTATAATTATCGAGAGCTGTGAAGCAGTCTTCCAGGATTTCCTCAACTCGGGTCAGAGTGTGAGCAGCTTCTATCACGTCCCGATCCTTCTCGGCTCGCATTGGGTGAGTCAGTGCTCCGATCTCCTTTAACTTGTGACCGACCTGACGTATTAGCCTTAAAAAAATTTATAAATGATTTTGAAAAGATACATAACAACTGTTACATGTTATCAAAATGGTAAAAAGCAGCCTGTAATTTGTAATAAACCTACCATTTCAAATTAACTCTTTACTCCACGGATGCCATTTATATATCCCATTTATATATCCGATGTATAGATCTAGATAAATCCCACAGATTTGTGAAATCTGATCGTTTTATTCACTGTTTTGTTTTAGATTAATTAGGTTATTAATATTTCTGACCAAGAAGCAAGCAGAGTAGACTCAGATCGGACGGCACAGATGCCGACTCAACTCCATAGTACGCTATGTTTTGTACAAAATCTTTTCTTTACTGTGGGTAACAACATTTTTTATCTTATATACTTAAAATGGAAGAGCATATTCCCCACTACCCATAAAAAAACAGATGACTACTTTAATTAATAAAGTTTCTTTTTCTTACCTATCCCTCTTGTTGACTAGATCACATGTAATCTTCTCAATCTGTCTTCTCTCGTCAAATCCCACAACAGTTGCGGCGATCCTGGGTGGATCCGGGGCTGGAGCCGGTTGTAGCCGAATGTAATCCGAACATACCACATCACTTGTCCCATATAACTGTCAGATAAAATAGTATTAATTTAGGGACTGGTAAAAACAGTACCAAGGACTTGATAAGATGCAAAGAATCATCAAAAGCCAGATAAATGTGGAAATAATCCAAATTATTTTCTGTATATTTCAAATGCTAATTTCCCAACTGCTATAACACAATTTCACAGAAATAAATAATTTCAACACAATACAGACAGCTTCATATTAAGTAATGTTAAGTAAGTTGTAAAGTAATATTTGGTTGTTTTACACATTTTGTAGGCCGAGTGCAAAATAATTGTAATGGCCTTCATTAACCCTTTCCTTGATATATACGCAATTTTACGTGTGTCCAACCCGTGTAGATCCAGATCAGCCAGCACATCTGGATCTGCATTGGTCGCATTTTGGTCGGAAATAACCTAATGAATCAAAAAGCGAACAGGTTAGATCCTGCCAGCTGATTTGGATCTAAACTGTTCGCCACGCAATAAAGGTGTATCTATACAGGAAAGGGTTATTCATACAAAGTTACAACTTTTTTGCTCTCAGTCCACAAAATTTATTTTCTTCAAAAACATTATGTGCTTACATGTTTCTAAGATGTAGGCAGTAATTCACAGCATGCTAAAATAAATCATGTAAACACTTACATGCACTTCCACGTAGATATTATAGCTGCCTTTTTTGATATGTTTGAACTCGGCTTCACGTGTATCAGGATGTACGGGTCCGATACTGGATACCATTTTCTCTGTGTCTTCCTCCACACAACATACCTGTTATCAGAAATAAATGTAAATATTGAATTACATTTCAACCTGAGCGGTCTTTCACAAGTACTCTGTCTGTTTACCCTTTACTTTATAGATATGGCTGTTATCCAGATATGGGCGAACAGTGTAGATCCAAAAGAGCCTGCACATTCTGTAACATCTGATCAGGATCTACCCTGTTCTACCCTGTTCGCTTTTAGATGCTTTGGGTTATTTCTGACCAAGCTAAACTAAATCTTAACTGGTTGCAAACACAATAAACATGGGAAATTGTGGTCTTTTAAAACTGTTTTTGGTTGGTTATACTGTCCTGCTGAGTTACAGCCCAGAAAAAAAGGTACCGAAGAGCCACATATTCACTTATGAAACCAGCACACTTGACGAAAATTCTTACATATCATTACAACTGAAGCTATCGAAATTTGGTCAAAACAGATTCAATTAATCTTCTAATTAGATTAAAAATAACAGTAGGAAATGTCACTTTAGAACCCTTACCCTGAAATGCTTGATTTTGATTCCCTCTGTGACATATGGGTCATCCCATCCAACACGTAGGTTTGAGCTGGTGTGTGTAGGAAGCCGGTGTACAGCAGGGGCCTTGGCTCCTGGCCACTCTACAACCAGGGGCTCTGATGGCTTGCTGTTCATCTTCTCATAAGCTGTCAATGCCTGTAACAAACCAGTACACATGTATCAAACATAATGCGAGGCAGAGTCGATTGGCAACTAAATAGGAATTAAAACAAATGCTTATTCCAATTCTTTATTAAATTAAACTCTATTTCACCATATAGTTGTACATGTTTTTGTTTTAATGCATAACTATTACATCCATCATTAGTTGATGTCCTAACTGTGTCTGTGGTTAGCAAAGTATAACTAAAATCAATGCATATTTATGTGACAATAAATTAATAATCATGATAATTTTTCACAGTTTGAATTACACATTCACTCGAGTGTTAATATGAAAAAAATAGAATATATTTGGGATTTTCTTATGTTCATGATTAAATAAAGTAACTGTATTCACCTGAACTTGGAATGAGTACTCCTGACACCACTTGCCGTGAGTGTACGTGTAGCTGAGCTGATCAGCGTTCAGGATCGACTCCACTATGCCGTTCACATACACCTTGTATCCAGTGATCAGGGCATCACCGTATGTGTTCGGTTTGTCCCACTGTATAGCAATGTAGCGGAAGTTGCATGCTCTGTAATGAACGAAAAATAGTTTTGTGAAATGAATGGCAAAAGAGCAGAAATGAAATGAATAGCAATAGCGAAAAAATCGCACTGCAATAGACAGAAAAGGGCTGAGATTTTAAACTGGTTTCCATGCTCTGTTTTATAACCTTGGGCCCTGTATACTGGAGACAACAAGGTAAGCTACGGATGTAAGTTACATGGTTACAACTTTTTTGATAAAAATCAAGACCAATACAGTCTGTTACTCTAGTGTAGATCCACATCAGCCTTCAAATCCATGCCTTATGATCAGGATCTATTCTGTTCACTTCTTAGTCAGAAATGACCTGATGAATCTAAAAGCAACTTGTGAAGATCCTGACCAGACTGCATGAATGTACAGGCTGATCTAGTCGCACATCGGATAAATTTATAATCCATTGATTAAAGGGTTAGGAGTTGAACTTCAGACTTATTTACCTGAGAGACAAGCAAGGACCATCAGGAGGTGCCGAGGTCTGTACAGTCATTTGTTTAGATCTTTCCTTGATCTGACCGTCACCGTCCAGGGCCAGGAGGCGTACAAAGTGGGTTGTTCCTGGTAAACATTTGTTGATCACACAGTTTGTATCCTTACTGGACAATCTAACTTCTCTTTCCTGAAAATATATGATAGAGATATGATACAATATAATTACAAAAGTGTTATAAGAACCTTGAGGATGTTTCTTGATTTCACAACACACCATACTAGCCTTTCTATACCTAACTGCCCAGTGTTAGTTTTCTCCACTGTGCTTTATACATTTAAAAAAGCTTTGACAGAAAAAATTACATTAGAACATTGTGCTCCATAATAACATGTCAAAGCGCAGGTTAGTTTTTAAGTAAAGTCATATGTTGATCTTAAAACTTCATTATGCGGTTCAATAATGGAAGATGCCTGAACATTCTGTTGCTGCTTACACCGGTAAAGATTTATGCATTTTCCACACTCTGCCAACTTATAGATGTTACATAGCTTAAGGGATAGCCTATGCTAATTCAAAAGTCTGACATAAATCACAATGCAAAATTCATAGCTCAAGCGATATCTACAAAGTCTTTCTAAGTATCTTATAAAATATAAAACAAGAATCAATAAGAGACCAAACATGAACAAATTAAACTCACTGCTGGTTGTGCCACACTGCTCCACTGGATCTTGTAACATCCGATACCCTCCGTCTCCAGGAAGTTACTCCAGTCCAGATGTATCGATGTCTCGCTGACCTTGGTGACCTTGACCGGAATGTCATGTTCATCCATGTATGTCAGTTCATCAAGCGCCTCTCCCTCGCGCGGGGAGTGCAGAGACGTGTTGATGGACAGTGTGTTGGATTTGCCGGAGTCAGAATATTCTGGATTAGCACTAAGAGCTATCAAATTGACCTTGTAATGTCTGCAAATAATGAAAATTGACAATGCTAGACTCTTGGTCGGATGCAAAATTTCTAGAAAGGAGAAGTTTATTTGGGGCTGTCTTACGCTAGTTACAAGATAATTTCAAACCTCCTGGCCGAAGACCCCATGTAAGTTATAAAAAACTGCTGCTCAAAAATGGGGAAATCAATCCTCAAAATACTGTATTCAGTGTACCACATGGTTGAACGTTCGTATCAAAGATGACAAAGCCATGTATTTGGTGGTATAGTAGTATTCAGCTACTTACAGAGAGACCACCTTTAAGACATAGAAAAAATGGTCCTAATAAGTGGAGTAGTCTTTACAAATATAACTGTAAATTCTGAACATAAAGTAGTGGTTTATTAACAGGGTGGTCTTAATGCTAAGTTTTACCTTTTTGCATTATCAACATGTCTTTTTCCCAGCCTGTCTCACAAGCAGTATCTCAAAATATTTATTAACCCTGTACTCCATTTTATCATGTGCGCAAACAGTGTAGTTCCAGATCAGCTAGCAAATCTGTGCTATGAATGTGATGGCAATATGTGCAAGCTGATCTAGATTTACACTGTTCACCCATGAATAATAGCAATACCCTAATGAGTAAAGGTTAATGGTTTTAAGAAAGACTACCTATTAGGCCTGCAGGGTACGACAGCTTTCCTATGTGTGCTGCTCAGTTCATTTCCTGCCTTCTTGTCATTCAAATACACCTGATAACCTCTGACCCTGACACCCCCGTACAGACGTGGTTCACCCCACTCTATCACAAACTCATCTGGACTCTGGGATTTGAGGAAGATTTCTGGGGGATCAGGTGGGCCGGGAATCATGATCTGGATATTCTGTGGTTGCTGTGGTAATGTATCAGTGAAGTATGCTGGTTCCACTACTATGTCATATACACTCCTGCAAATGTGTATAAAAACACTAGATTAGTGATATGTAACAGTATTAACACTTTACACATGACATTTTTCTTTATGGGATATGATTTCTCCAATTGGCAAACAGTGTAGATCCAGATCAGCTGACACATCTGTGCCATCTAAGATTCTACCCTGTCTGCTTTTATATTCATTAGATTATTTCATACCAAGAGCTGAACTGTAGATCTGGATCTACACTCGTCACAAATGTGACAACAGACATTTATATGGAGTAAAGAGACTTATAATCATGGAATAATGGACTTCACTTTCTATGACTTTAAACAGTTTGTTCACTGTTTGTATAGCTGTTGTGGTCTTTGAAGGCAGGTGGTCTTTTTCACATTTTGTTCTTTAAATCTGTCAATGGGGTAAATAAAATGTGGTCTTTACCCACAGAGTGTCTTTGTTTACAGGTGGTCTTTAGCACAGGTTTGACTGTATAAACAGGTTAACCCTTTCCTGTATAGATACAAATTTATTGCTAGGGTGAACAGTTTAGATCCAGATCAGTCGGCACATCCGATCTAAACTGTTCACTATTTGATTAATTAGGTTATTTATGACCAAAATGCGACCAGTGCAGATCCTGATTAGATGGCACGGATGTGCCGGCTGATCTGGATCTACACTGGTCGCACATGCGTAAAAATGCGTATATATCAAGGAAAGGGTTAAGACTTACTTTAGCCGGGTAACAGGTATGGTACACTTGTTGAAATCCGAACTAACATATTTCGTCTGAACGACCCTGTCATCCTGCGAGTACCATATGATGTTGAACTGTTTCAACAGCGACTTCTCACCACCTTGTGTTGTCCATTGTAACTGTATGTCACCGAATGTCTTGTTGTCACGATCTTCATTGTGAGTGAAAAATGCATCCAGGGAATGAAGGTAACCTAAAATTGTATATTGCTGGCTTACTTATTCCTATAATTATTATAATTCCCAATGAGAAAGGTAACTGCATCATTCTCAACATCCATATTTTATGCCTTCTGATTAAAATCATCTCCTGAAAACTGCTACACTATCAGAATCTGACGATGAGTAACTAAAACATGCTTTTATCACTAACCCTTTGGACCAACCCGATTGTCGTCTACAAAATCGCAAAAGTGAACTTAAACATAGTATTTTAAACCATGGAAAGTGTTTACAGCCTGCGTAAGACACATTTTACTGGAGATGTATGTGTTTATGTAGTACTGCATTCATTTCTAATAGATCATTTTGCAAATGTTATAAATCATGCTTCCTGTGTTGACCATTTCTAAAAATAGTTATCGGGGAAAACCGCTATAGCTTATGTATGGTGTCTGCGGGCCGTCATCAGATCTAACTGTTTGTTAGATCTGACTTTAGTGAGATTTATTTTATGGGCAGAGTGATTTCAAGGGGTTCCACTGAGAAACTATTATTTTTAACTCAACATCCAAATTTTTTTAGGTAGAATGATTTTAAGGGGTTCCAAGGGGGAAAAGGTAACTGTATCATTCTCAACTTACCATCCATATTTTTGGGCAGTGTGATTTCCAGGGGCTCTGAGAGGAAGGTTAACTGTATAATTCCAACTTCAAATATTTGGGCATCATGATTTCAAAGGGTTCAAAGGGAAAGGGTATCTGTTTTATTCTAAACTCACCATCCATATTTTTGGGCAGTGTGATTTCCAGGGGTTCCGAGGGGGAGGCATCCAGATTGTCTTCATCTTCTAACAATAGACCATAGTCCATGTCCTGCGGGTCCGTGTTCTTGTATGCACCCTTATACTGGAGATGACATAATTATCAAAATATACAGTTTTAACATAAAAAAACATCAATACATCTGCTAAGGGCAAGAAGTCAATATTAAGTGCAACATAATTGTGTTGTAGTTATTGAGCTTTTGCACTAAATAGATGTGATCTGCTTCAGTTTATAGGTTGATTAAAACTGAATATGATCACAAGCTCTTCATCATTTAACATGCATTTTGTGTTCTATGGAATATGATGAGAATGTCCAACCATTTTCAATATGGTAAGTATGATCAACACAACTAGTGTAAGATTAACATTTTCAAATTAAGAGTAAGAGGCACAAGTCACACTAACCTTATACAGTGAAACCCCTCTATAATGGACACCTAAGGGACTGAGGGAAAGTGTCCTTAATAGTGGGGTGTCCTTAATTGTGAGTTTAAATCAAGAAGAAGAGAACATGTCTGTTCTTTAAAAAATCGCCGATTAACCAGGGTGCCTATAATATCGAGTGTCCGTAATAAGGAATTTTTTGTATATTGATAACAAATAATGTTTCTCCATTTTTAACATTGTTAATATAAAGTTAAAATTAATATGCATCAAAATTATCAGAATATGTACCTTGCGTTTTCTTTCCTTTTTACCAGACTCTGTGCAGGTCAAGGCCACCAAGGTCACATGGTACAATTTCCCGGGACGACATTTTGTAAGCTGACAACTCTGAGATGAAGGTCCGAGGTGACAATAAGTCTTCCCATTAATTTCCAACTTGTACCCTTCCAAGTATCGACGCAAATATCTTGGTTTTCCCTCAGAATCTTTTCCAACCACAGACATGAGTGTCGGCTTCTCCCAGTACAACTGTGCAGTGGTTTGAGTGTAGCCTGTAATCAGCAATATTGGCGGCTCAGTTGGTGCCCGAGTACGAGCATAAAGCGGACGTGACATGATGTGAGCAGTACGACGGTATTTTTCAATACCAGAGCCCGAATCGTCATCTTTGTCAAGTGAAGTTTTAACACTAACAACTGCTTCAACAATGATTTTGTATTGATTTCCTGGTGTCAGATCTTCAATTACAAGAGTGTCCTCTGTCGGCAATAAGTTCACATGACTTGCCACGACAAAGTCATCATCTTCCTTTCTCTTATTGTATTTTACGTCAGCCCACCTTACAATTACACCCTGAAGTTTGTTGGAACCGTACACAATAGGTGGCGTCCAAACAAGTTTCAAGGATGAAGTTCCAGCTTTTGCGACTTTCAAGGCCGCAGGTGCTTCAGTACCGGATGTTTTTGTTAGAATGCTTGAATTTGGCAACCAAGGTGAGTCATCAGCTGGTAAAATTGTATCTTTAGGAATAGTGCGAGCAGTTTTTAGCCTGTGTTTATCAGGAAGCCTGTCAAAATACTCATCAGTGATGGCGGTGATTCTGATCATGTAGTCCGTCTTCTCACGTAAGCCCTGGATGACGGCAGTTGTGGCGTCAGGTATAGCATCCACACTGATGTGATGGGGGTCTCCTGTATTGAGAGATACAGCATCTACTCGGATACCTGCCAAAATACAACGAACAGTGTCAACTGTGTATTGCAGAGTTCTCATATTAAGATACCTATCAAAACACCTACTTATTCCATATATCGGTAATTGGCCTTCTTTGATGTTTTTACAAATGTTGCTCATATTTGCCAACAAAGCTTCTATATGGTAAATATAATCTCAATCAGGTAACAAATTATAAATAATAAAATGCAGAATTTTCAACTCATGGAATATGTTATAAATTCTTGAACTACCAAATGTAAATATTACTTGCCATAATTTATTATTAATGTAGACAGCCAATTTTAATATGCAAACTTTGCATTAACAGATCATTCAAATATCATTAAAGATAAAACTCAGATTATTTAACTAATAAAAAAAAACGTGATTCAGTATACAAAAACAAGACATATTTACCAATAACATCAACTCCATGCTCCCTTGGTGGGTCCCAAGCAATCTTAATAGCCGAGCATGTGGTGGAGATGACGCCTAGATTAGATGGCGGATCAGGTGGGCGAGCAGTCCTCACAAGCAGGTTGTCTGATTTTGCCGTCAATATAAAAGCACTGACCGTCTCACGACCCATTGATTCAGCTTCTGAAATTAATAAAACAATCAAATTACGCAAACTTGAAATTAAGAAAGAACGTTTTGTACAGGGTAGCTCAAAACACCAGAAAAGTTACTTAAGTGCCATATGGTTCATTCTTTAACTAACTTTGTTGAAAAAAGTCATGAACTTAAATTCAACTCTCATCTCATTATACTAGCATCTTATTAATATTTATGTGAATCAAAATGATGCAAAATGCTTAAACCAAGATTTTTCATCACTGGTGTTTTTACAAAATGAATATAAAACTTTTCTGAATGCAACTAGTTCAACAAACCTTCATCAATGTCCTTATATTTCTCCATTTTTCTGGCTTCCACCACAATGGTGTATGCTGTAGCTGGACGGAGATTTGTTATCAACAGGTGATCCTCTGAAAACAAAAATGTGTATTTGTTCGATAAAAACAGTATTCCAATCAAACTCAATCACACTTTTTAACACAACTGCGTGAAGTGTCTTTGAAGTACGATTGTCCAATTAAATGTGTATTTCTGTAGCGTTTTAATGTACAGAAGCCATGCTAGGAATTCTCCAATAATGTTCAAGTATAATTTGTGTCATTCGCATTTGGAATAGATTATCTCAATTTTGGTTCTGTCACAAAATCCTTGCTGCACGTCACACAAGCCCATTCAGGCAGCTTTAGAAAAAGATGGTGATGTTACAGGCTCTTGCCCAATGGAATAATATTAACCCATTCCACCATATATATGCAATTTTATGCATGTGTGATCAGTGTAGATCCAGATCAGCCGGCACATCCATGTTGTCTGATCAGGATCTGCACTGGTTTCATTTTGGTCAGAAATAACCTAACAAATCAAAAACTGACGGCACTGATGTGCAGGCTGATCTGGATCTACACTGTTCGCCCACGCAATTAATGTGTGTCTATGGAGGAAAGGTTTAACAATAATGAGACAAACCAGTCTCTACAACATTAAATCTTTATTCCATAGATACAACTTTTATTGCTTGTGCGAACAGTAGATCAAGATCAATTCATGTAAACAAAATTTCTGTTTGCTCTTCTTTAGATAATTAAAAATACCCAATATACTTTTTGTGCTATTATAATAATTTAAAATTTATGAGCCCAGGCCTACCAGATGTTGATAAGCCTTACAATAGTCTGTTAATCCATTACAACATATAACAGTGAGAGCTGAACAGGTTATAGACTCCTATACAACTGTACATTAATGGTTAAAATATTTTGAACAATGAATACAATAATTGGAGAGTACATATATTGAGAAAGTTTCTAAACTAAAGGGTCTAAACAGGTACAGTGTTAATTAATAAATCTCAGCTTCTTTAAAAACCTTTTTTATTTGTCTGACAAAAACAAACCAGTATGGGGGTTTTGAAATTGTCATAAACATTCAAAAGTGGTTAATTTTGAATTCATAGGAATTAACACAAAAGAGGAATTTGTGAATAAGTTATTTGTGAATAAGTTCAATAACAATTTTTCATCAACTTTTCAACTTTCTCAATTCCTGTGATGGTCTCAATTCATATTTTGGAGTCATTTACCGACATTTCTGAAATATGAACAGTGCAGAACCTGGTCAGGTGTCAAGGCCAAACATAAGGATAAGAGACCATTCTCTGACCTCAGGCCTGCAATAATAAAACTGTTTTCATGCTAAACTCAATTCTGTGCTCAAATTTAACCCTTAACATCATAAAAACAGCCATTATCACATGGGTGAACAGTTCAAATCCAGGGACAAAGTTTCTGACCAAATAGCAAACAGTGCAGATCTAGGTCAGATTGCATGGAATTGCTAGCTGATCTGGATCTACACTGATTGCATATATGATAATACTCATGTAAATGGAGTATAGCATTAAAATGTGTAGAACATTAACAGAATTCATAAATCAGAAATAAGTCTGTTCTCCAATTGTTATTGAGCGTAATTATGTCATTTTTTTCCAGTTTGAAATGTTTTATCTTAAATAATGAAAGGAAATGCAGCCATCCAATTTTCAAGAGCAAACTGAGTAGAGCATGAACAAAGTTTTATAATCACGAGTCTAGATTGGTTGAAACTGGGGAGTCTCAGAACTGACCAATGGGAAGCTTATAGTTTCAGTTTATAACCTTGGAGCTTGACTATTACCTGTTTTTAACAAAGCACTGATGCCTGTAACACATCAATTTTAGCACTTGCTCTAACAAAATCTTAGCCGTTTGCAAAAGCCGCCACCACGTTCAATATCTGTGTTGTTATTACATCATGGATGATTTAATGTTACACAAAAACACCATCATGATTTTAACTTTTTTAGTTTGCATTTGCCACTTGATTGCCAGCACAAATTCAACAAATTGCTCAATTAAGTGTGAGGTAACAACAAATCAAATGCTTGGGATTTCAGACTGGTTTCAAAATATTGCACAAGCATTCACACTGAAGCATGGCTGGATAAAACCAGATTTCGAGAGAGTGCCTTTGAACAGCAGCTTCATCAATGTATATATGTCATTGTTAATACAGGATAGAGTTATCCCTTTACTCATGGCTATGTCTTTTATCACTTTATGACCACTTTAGATCCAGATCAGGCAGCACACCTTTGCAGTATTATGGATCTACATTGTTTGCTTTTAGGTAAGAAATAATCGAATAAATCAAAGAGCATCCAATGTAGATCTAGATCAGATTGCATGGATACGCCCCAAGTGGCCCTCAACATTGTACCACTCAGTTCAGCCATGGATAAAAGCCATATCCCATAGAGTAAAGGGTAAAGAAGCTTCATCAATGTTTATTTGTCCTTTTTTGTTAATATTCCATTTTATTGTATGTTTTCTCATGAAAAATTGAGTCTTTTCATAGTTTCGATATTCTCCAACACTTTTTTTATTTTCACCTTTTTGCCAAACTACTATTCTTAACTTATTGCCTCCAATTCCAAATTTTTAGATCTGTTCGACAGGAAAACATAAAATAAAAAGAAATTAGTTTGTTTCCGTGAAATATTGATTTTATTTCACTCATGTACACCAAAAAAACCATGGCTGAAGGTTATAAAGCTGAGCATGGAAACCAGTCTCAAATCTCAAGCATCTGATTGGCTGAAATGGCGACTGGTCGCCATTTTAGCCAATCAGATCGCCATTTTAGCCAATCAGATGCATGAGATTTGAGACTGGTTTCCATGCTCAGTTTTTAAAACCTTGGGCACAGATATTTTCACTTGTGGCTATGCCGCCTATGAAAATATCAGTTTCTGGTGTTTCATTGTGAAATAAAGTCTTATTATTTCATTGAAACAAACAAACATCCATTATGAGTTATACATATAATACAATGACCATCTAAACCTAAAGCTAAGCTACAATCATAGGGAAGATGGGTGCTCATATTTACCATCAGCTGTGGAGAGAAAAATATGATTTGATGTTAATTATTACTAAATCCTGTCACCTTATAAAATAAATATTCTGGGTATTCTTCATGTTTGTAAATAAGTTTATTCACTGTCAGCAGTACAAGTCCCCTAGCAGTATGAGTGATTTAGGTTTTGGGAGGAGGGTAGTGCTGATGATTCCCAATTCCAGAATCATTCCTGGTTCTTGTTAGTGTTTGTTGTATAGCAATCAAAATACTGGGTTCTAGTCACAATTACAAGACAGTTAGCAATCGTGTTTGGAGAAGGAAGGAATGATTCACAAACTCGAATTTCAGCAGCAAACAAAGTAAAAATAGAACTCTTGTCTGTATTGGCATGGTTTTATATACCAATTCTCCTATCCATGATATTTTAAACAACTCTATGTAATTTTCACCCCTTCAAGTCGTGCTTCTTTTTAATTTTTTAACCTTTTACTTTGGCTGTAATCCATCTTCAATCAGTGTAGATCAAGATCAGCCAGCACATCTGTGTCTTCTGAAAAGAATCTACACTGTTCATTTTTTGATTCAAGTGTAGATCCTAATCAGATGGCATGGCTGCGCAGGCTGGTCTGGATCTACACTGTTCGCACATGTGATAAAACCAGTGAATGTGAAGTAAAGGATTAAACCTTGCTATTTTCACCCCTCTTTCTCACGGTGTTTTACATTCTTAAATGTCATGGGTAAGCCATGGTCACAGTCTTGTTGTGCTTTCAATGCCTTGATAATTCCTGACCATCAACCATGATATTTTGTGTCACTAACACAGGCCTACCTGTTGTACTGTCACTGTTGATGTCATCTTCTGGCTGGTCTCCCGGCCACCACGTCACCTGGTAACTTTCAGGACGGATGAAGTGCGACTTTGGTTCATCATCTGTAACAATGATAACAAGTTTAAGTTGCTACACAAGACAACAAGTTATCCTTTTACTCTGCAGATAAACATTTATTGCAGGGGCAAACAGTGTAGATCCAGATCAGCCTGCCCATTCGTGCAGTCTGATCAGGAAATACACAGTCTGCTTTTAGATTCATTAGGTTATATTTGACCAAGATGTGACAGTGCAGATCCAGATTATTAGATGGCACAAATGTGCCTGCTGATCTTGATCTATGTGGGTGGCACACACGTTAATATACAGTTTAATGGAGTAAAGGGTTAGTTTTATTCAAGAGACAGGAGATTGAGAAGGAAGACTTAACATTGTAAAGGTGTTTTTCTTTTTAGTATCGTTGTTTGAACAGCAATGTGTCAGTTACAGTGCCCAAGATCATAAAACTGAAACTGGAGATCTCAAGCATCTGATTGGGTGAAATGAAACAAGTTTCAAATCCCAAGAACCTGATTGGCTTAATTAGAGACGTGTCTCTTAACCTAGGAATCTGATTGGCAGTAATGAAGACCAGTCTCATATCTCAAGTGTCCATTTCAGTCAATTATATGCTTGAGATGTAAGGTAGGTCTTCATGAGTCTTAGAAGTATTATGATCTTGGGCCCAGTGCAAAATGTCTGCATGACTTTTCTCTGCATATTGTGGCAAAATGTGGGTGCATGTCTATCTCACTAGTCAAAACTCTGTTACGTTTTTCATCACAATATGAAAGCAGTCTCAAGAAAGATATTTATCACATCATAGTGAATGATGAGTGTTAATAAACTGGTATCGGAAATGTTCACAAGTATAACTTATTGTAGGCGTTTGTATCTCTCAAATCAAGTAGGGCTGATCAATTCTTTCCTGGTCTAAATGTCAAATCAAGAACTTAATCAACATTTTTGACTTTTATAGTAAATGAGCTTCTTATATTACTTTACGACTTTTATTTTTCAATCTTGTGAACAAATCAATAAATGATTTATCAATATAATAGCAAGATTCAATAAATTAATTACATTCAACTTTTTGTCCTTTCACTTATCTAGAAATCGATATATTGGCTGAAATGGATGTAACCTTTTTATTATTTTATTTTATCAGTTCCCGATACTATAACCATTTTGTCAAAGAGATTTTCTGTCAACAGAACACAAATCAAAGCTAACCAAACAATATTCCGATATGTACCACTTCCTCAAAATTCTTAATTGTTGACAGTCCAGTCATTTTTGACATCGTAAAGCACACAGACAAATCATCAAGGGGAATCACTGCAACTTCTTGGAAATTAAGACTGGTAAGCCAAAATCATAAAACTGAGATTGGAAAATTAGGAAACTTATAAATCCTGGGTCCACAATGATAGAACTGAGACTGAAACTTACGAATCCTGGGTCTATGATCATAATAAAATAAATTTTCACTAGATGGGTGTTCACCCTCATTCTTTGTCAGAATAAAAATACAATAACAAAAAGGGACATAACTCTTTCAAATGTGATCTTCATTGGAAAAGTTATAGCCAATGTTAAATTTTTGTCACAAAATCAAGGTATAAAAAGGGACATAACTCTGTTATCATCATCATGAAGATTTAGGAAACTTAAAAATCCTGGGTCCATGATCATAAAACTGTGACTGGAAACAAAGGAAATAGTATTATCCCAAAGTAAGTGTTTTTAAACTGGTTTCCAATCTCAGCTTTTTTTATGACAGACAAGTGATAGAATGTAAATTTAGTCATGAATAGCAGGTTAATGGTTAAAAGCTAAATAAGTCGGCCAAAGTACGAAGGTTTATAGCATTTGGCTTATTAGATAAGAAATTGTCAGCCATGATTTTCAAATCTCATTTTGATTTTAAAGAGTAAATACAAAATTCAATAACAATTTGACTTCAATTATTATAAAAAAGCACAAGTTGCATAAAAATGGTTTAAACTGTATTACATTTGTTTGCATTTCACATGTAATGTAAAGGCATTGTGACAGTTTGAGAGGAAAAGCCGATAATCACAGATTTTAAAACTGAATTCGCTGGATTCCAACTTCCAAACTTCAAAAATAGACTACCATTTCCTCTATAGATAGGACTTTTATGTCAGACAAACAGTGTAGATCCATGGCATCTGATCAGGATATAAACTGTTCACTTACAGATTCTGATCAAGGAGAGAACAATGTAATATCCAGTTTAGACAGCATAAATGTGCCCGCTAATCTGGATCTAAAATGGTCACAGACACAATAAAACTTTTAAATATGGAATAAAAAAGTATAGTTGATTTACAGTTATTTTCCAACTATACATGCTTTTTTAAAATTTACATTGTTCTCATAGCACAACCCAAAAGCCACACTTATAGACCATCAAGGTAAAGGGCCCATGAAACAATAAGAACAAAATACTAAAAACATTGCTAAAAATCTGTTTCATTTTATCTTACAGCATTAAATTCACTTTCAAAATTGTCTGTCAGTAAAAACAGATCATTTTATCTGACAGCCAAAATATTACTTTCAAAATGCAGATTTGATTGTTATAGTCTAATCTGTACTCACCCCACAATAAAATTGATCAACTGACATGATCAACGTAACAGACAATTTCTTTAACTCTTCCCTCCATAAATACACATTTTTATCCTTGCCATCTGATCAGGACCTGCACTGGTTGCATTTTGGTCAGAAATAACCTTATGAATCAAAGAGCGAACAGTTTAGATCTTGATCAGATGGCATGGATGTGCCATCTGACCCTTGCAATAAAGGTGTATCTATGGAGGAATTTAGGGTTAAGAAACAAATTGTCAAAATAACAACTTACAGGTTTCTTTGGATATACTTACATGCTTACATAATATTATTCCCTTGTAACTTGTGATCAACTCTCCAATATATGATAACTATACATAATAGGAAAATAATTGCAAACCATATATGCATTGGGTCTTAAAGCTTTTTCCCAATCCTTAATGATGTAATAGCAATTGGCAAATCTTCCATTTTAATGATCTCAACTTCTGCAAACACTTGTAAGTAAACCTGGAAACATTGTTATAGTCATGTTTTCGAAATCAAATCAAATATTTTGCCAAGTTGTTCACATGTTCACAAACACTGACAAGATCTTTTGTAAATAAGAACAAAGCCTATAAATCTCAAATTTATAAATTATGGACGACCATTAATGCTCCCCACAAAAAAGAAAAGTTTACAAAGTTTCGATATAGGAAAAAAAGGGATTTATCAAGTACTGTGTTTAACCCATTACTCCATATGTATAAGTTTTATCACATGCACAACCAGTGTAGATCCAGATCAGCCTGCACATATATAGCCTCTGACTCGATCGAAACTGGTCACTTCTTAGTCAGAAATAAGCCTAATGAATCAAAAACGAACACTGCAGATCCTGATCAAACAGCACCAATGTATCGGCTGATATGCATCTACACTGTTTGTCCATTATATAACAACCATATCCCACGGAGTTAAAAGATTACTAACAAAATACAGTTCAACTTCTGGTTATAGTCAATTGTCAATAATGGTCACAAAAATTCAACAGTCAACAGAGGGTTTATCCATGATTTAAGTTCAACAGCAAATTGTATTAGTCCTTTACTTCATATATTTTCCTTTATGGCATGGGCGAACAGTGTAGATCCAGATCAGTTGGCACATCTGTGCTGTCAGATCAGAATATACTATGTTCTTTTTTAGATTTATTAGTTTATATCTGATCAATTAGCAAACAGTGTAGATCCAGATCATACATCACAGAGGTACCAGCTGACAAGGATTTACACAGATTGCACATATGATAAAATCGGTAACTGTATATATGGTGTGAAGGGTTAACAAATATATATTTAAACACATTGAGAGACATATAACTCAATTTCGATGCATCAGTCAGAGTTAAGCTACTTTAAATTCTTAAAATATTGATAAAAATGTTCAAAGTAACATAAAAAACCTGATTATCTGACGTTTTAAGACTGAATGACTATACCTTATAACTTTAAAATCCATTTAAGAGCATGTTTTGCAATCCACATCTAACAATATGCACCGCTTGTTAACTGTTTATCAATCACAGTATACAGGCAAGATGGTTGGCAATAGATTCTACCTTTATATGGGAGACAATGATTTCAAGTTCAATAATCGATTTTACTTTTTAAACTGCTTTGATTCAAATATTAATGAGGATTAAATAAAACATTTAAACATGTATTAGAAATTCATCTTACTGTCAATTTGAATAAAACATGAGATCTAATTACTTTTTCGTATTTTTTATAGACATTACTCCATACCATCAGATTGAGTAGGTACAGTGTAACCTATTTTATGGGATAATAGGATATATGCAGACTTCGGAATGATTAAGCTTTTCTTATTTGCTCAAAGATAATCTTTCATAAAATTTATTGAAATCAAAAATTGAATCTTTTTTCATTTATTGTCTCATTTATCATGCAAATGATAGAGAACTAAATCTTACTTTGTAATTTTGTAATTTAATTTATCGGGTAATACATTTTAATGCCGGCAAGTAATGATACCAACACCAACAACAACAGCCCCAGACATTTCTTCCAAGTGATCGGTAGAATTTTTACTTATAAATTCAATGCATTTGAATGAAAACAATAACAACCAAAAACAAAACAAGAAACACTAGAAAAAAATCAGACAGGCTGTTTCCAACATTGTTTTAACTTGTAGCCCAATTTATTTCATTTTTTTAAAATGTATACCGGTAGGTTTGATTTTGTATAATTTAAGTGTATTTATTTAAAAATGAGAGAGTTATAAAATAGGATTTCAATTATTTTTTTCTACATTTGAATAACATGTTTGATTAAAGACATGTTTTAGTTTTACCTAAAACACTCCTTATTATTGAACATTTATTACAGACCCCTACCTCTGATAATAGTCTAAATGGCGCAGAATTTCTGAATTTAATACGTAAAATCAAACTTTAGCAAAACAAACCACTAACTTATCATAAAATCTATATCATTTATCATCAATCTAAATCTAAACAAGTCAACATCTAACAAGACAAATGGACAAAATGACAAACAAAGGCTTTACAATTTCGGATTTTGATTGTTCGAAAAATAAACAAAATAGCAATTGTAAACAACCTTGTTCCTATGCAGTTGAAAAACAAAATACCCACTATCTAACATCATTTGACAGAGTGGAATGAAATAAATAATAAAATGGAATCTATATTTAACTTGTACACACCACACATTTTCCAAAAGCAAAAGAAATTAATATTAGTGAACATTATATTAAACGATGGTCTACTGATTGTGTCAGTGTACTGGACTGAGAATTTTTAAATAGGAATAGGGGAAACAACTCTGATGAGAAGGAGGAGTAACAGAACTTGCCAATAAAGTGCAGTATCATTTTAAGTTCTAAGACAAGTTAAATAATACAGGACAGGTCATACATATAACAAACAGAACTAGAAAGATTAATTTTAAAACTGATCTTTACTAACAGTGGCTCAACTCTACAAACTATGTCTTCTGTAATATGAATATTTTTATATATATTTATATATTTTATTTATTTTAATAACATATATAAAATAGGCCAAAATCTGAATCTGAGAATGTTAATTCCCAATCCAAAATTTATCAAAAAGCACAATTATTTCCAAATCTATAGGATGAATTGGTATTAATTGTTGTGCTGGATACAATGTTAGGATCTGAGCATACATACCTCAGTTCTTCATTATGCATTTTATTGGCCCATTGCAATAAAGCTTTTTAATCCAATATTAGCTCAAGATAACATTTGACATATTGACAACAAGCAAAACTACCTTAAGATTGATTTATAAAAAGGTCTTGCGGCAAATACAGACTTTGTTAAAACTACTTCCACGGGGTAAAGATTTGAAAATGAAAGACTCAAATGTAATTCTGTCATATTTAAAAAAATCTACACATATACAATCAAGTTTTCTCACCTTTGTTCCACACAATCAAGGCTGAATGTCCAGTGACTCTTTCACACCAGACTTGGGAAGGTGGGCACACCAGTCCCGTGTAGTGGACCACAAGTTTAGCACCAGGACGGCAGCCAGCGTATCGGTCACCAACAAATACATCTGAAAATAGTTACGGAGGCAAAAGCAATTTAATGACAACTCAAATAAATTTAACTAAACTTTTACTTTAGATTTTTTTTTATCCCATGTGGACCTGTGTAAATCAATATTAGCATACTCATCTGTGCAGTCTGATCTGGATCTACACTGGTTGTTAATTGGTCAGAAATAACCTAACAAATCTAAAATCAAACAGTGTAAGTCCTGATTAGACTGTATAGATTTGCAGGCTGTCTGGATCTACACTCTTCACCCATGGGATAAAATGCCATATCCCACAGGCTAAATGGTTAAAACAGAAGTACTTCACAAATATAATTCATTAATATTATTAGTAAATTAGTAAATAATACATACAAAAACGCTACCATGTGAAAGGTTAACATTTAATGTTGCTTATTATTCAATCAATTTGGTGAAGTCTTTTAAAAAGTAAAATTCTTATCAATTACTCCATGTATATAGGTTTGTCAAATGTGCCACCAGTATAGATCCAGATCTGCTGTCACATCTCGACTGTCTGATCAGGATCTACACTGTTTGCTTTCAGATTCATTTGGTTATTTCTGAACATGTAGCAAGTAGAGTATATCCAGATCAGATGGCAGATTTCTGGCAGCTGTTTAACCCTTTCCTTCATAAATACACATTTTTACGCATGTGGGACCAGTGTAGATCCAGATCAGCCGGCACATCCGTGCCGTCTGATCAGGATCTGTACTGGTCGCATTTTGGTCAGAAATAACCTAACATATCAAAAAGTGAACAGTTTAGATCCTAATCAGACAGCATGGATATGCCGGCTGATCTGGATCTAAACTGTTCACCCATGCAATAAAGGTGTATCTACGGAGGAAAGGGTTACATAAGAAAGCAGAAAAGTAAGAATGATCTTAATGTTGAGAAGACATGCACTGCCTTTCACATTTTCTGCTCTAATCTAGCAAAAACATTCAGCATGCAAGCATATCCACACCACTCCGAATGACATCGTTTGATCTGTAAGGCCCCAGTTACACAGATGGTCGGTGCCCAATCGGTTATTTTATTTTAAGTATTTCGCTTTTTTGATCGGTTGTCATGCGTTATTTTATTTCTGTTTTTCTGTGTAAACAGCCATCGGTGATTAATGAGTGTTCCATGGGTTAAACAAATATTTCATGGGTTGCTGGTACACTATAATTTTCATCTTTTTTTCTATTGGTGGTGAGTATAAGTTGATTGGTGGCTTATCGGTGGCCCATCGGAGATATAGGTTGTAGACAGGTTGTCGATCGGTGATATTGGTTTTAGACAGGATGTCGATCGGTGATGATCAGTTGTAGACAAGTTCTTGATCGGTTATTTGTAAAATATTTTCACTGATTGAGAATTTTAAACATGTCTAAAAATCCTGATCGGTAATTTTTCACCAACAAAACTCATCTTTCCCCAATAGCAATTGATAGGTGGCAAACAAGTGGCCAATAGTTGATATTGGTGGTAAATCCCTTGTCATCGGTTCATTCCATAATTTGGTTGAAAAATCTACAGATCGATCACCAATGGCTATGTGTAACTGGGGTTTTACCATCTGATAAACTGATAGTCTCAAGTAATATAACCATATACAAATTAAAAACATGCTAAATATTAACAAAGGTTAAAACTGGATATGGGGGTTTAAGTCCACCATTTGGTTTTGTAATTGAGTGGTCTCACTTTACTGGCTGAAGTTTTGGAGACAAATCTTGCAAAAGACATACCATATTTTAATAGCAAATAACAAGGAAAGGAATAAAATGATTACAATAGCAATTTTGGTGTTATCTAAACAATTAAAAAACTTATGTACATATTCTAATAAAACTAGCCTAATGCATTCCTGCTTTGAGGCAGCTAAATCTTTGAACTGATGATTTGTCATTGTGACTTGAAAGAAATATTTGTGCTATGAAAGTATAACAAAGAAATAATACTGTAACAGTGCTAGTTGAAAATTAATCTTTTAGAAACAAAATCTTTAAAAAACTATGAAATTTAGTATAAGACACTTCAGGTCAGAACTGAGTCAGAAACAATTTATTTCTGTAAGCAGATAGGAAGCACCCTCCTGGGTCCAAGATTATAAAACCATTCTCAAATCTCAAGCATCTGACAAATCTCCATTTCAGCCAATCAGATGCTTGAAATTTGAAACTGGTCACAATCTCTGTTTTAAAATAATGTTTCATAAAGGAGAAATGCTGCAAAGCTATTCTAGCGCATTCTGTTTTAGTCTGCCTATACTGCTCTTAGCAGGGCTATTTCACCTTCATGGCCGGACGCAGGTCGCGAGCCTCCATTCTTGTCTCCTGTCTGAATTTTAGCGTCACGTTTGTCAAGCATTTGCACGTCATCGGTAAACACTATCAACTTTTGTTTTTCTGCTGAATTATGGGATGTAAAAATAACAATCAAGCTACAGTTTCAACTAAGGCAAATAAAATGTTTAAAGAACTTGTGAATATCTTCTCTAATGCTAATACTCACTCAGGCATCTTTGTGCCCAAGGTTATAAAACTGAGCATGGAAACCTGTTGCCATTTCAGCCAATCAGATGCTTGAGATTTGAGACTGGTTTCCAATCTCAGCTTTATAACCTTCAGCCCTGATCTTTTTGCACCCTGTACGGAAACTTTATGGAGAAATCTAATCACATGTTGGGGGTAACTTTTTTGGAATCTATCCATAGGGGAAGAACCATATAATTTTGTCAAAAAAAAACACCAAAATGATAGATTTTTAATCTACATAATTTTATTTAAAAAAATGTGTTTTTTGCAAGTTATTTCAAAAGGAAAGGTTAATTTTACTAAAATTAAGATATTTCATCAATTGAATATGCAAGAAAATGTATCCAATATGTCTGTGAGTTTTTCACACCTTTGTGAATAGTACCAATAGATTGATGCCTTCAGAGAGGTTTGCATTCATAAGCATTCAGCTTTCACACTTGATACGAGACTTCCATCTTTACCTCCAACATGTACAAGATTCTTACCATATATTATCTTCACATTAACCCTTCACTCCATAGATACACCTTTTTTTGCATGGGTGAACAGTTAAGATCCAGATCAGCAGGCACATCCATGCCGTCTGATCAGGATCTAAACTGTTTGCTTTTTGATTTCTTAGATTATTTATGACCATAATGCGACCAGTGCAGATCCTGATCAGACGGCACAGAGCTCCGGAATTCGTATTTTCACGAGTGGCGAAGCCACGAATGAAAATGCATAATTCCGGAGTTCACGAGTGAAATATATTTCTATCTTTCACTGGTAAAAAACAAATTTTCTTTTTATTTTATGCTTTAAGTGCACAATTTGTGCGACTTTGACAGAAATATTGCATGAAATGGCGCCAAAAAGTTTGGTTTATGACGTGACGTCATGACGTCATATATCCAAATTTGAGCCTGTTTTCTAAACGTTCTTATACAGAATGTTATGTGCGTTTGGGTACCAACGTGAAAAATCAGTGAAAATAAAAATGATATTCCACTGTTTCAAAACAGTGAAATACCACTTTTATTTCACCGGGAAAATTCTATAATTCACTGAAAAGCATAAAATAAAACCCTTTACTCTATATACATCTATAAATGTTTTATCACATGTGCAACCAGTGCAGATCCAGATCAGCTGATACATCTGTGCTGTCAGATCCCAATCTGCACTGGTGGACTCGTGATCAGAAATAACATAACGGATCTAAAAGCGAGCAGTGTATTTCCTGATCAGATGGCATGGGCTCTGCAAAAAACAGATCTTGATCAACACTGTTCAGCCATGGATAACAGCCATGCTCCAAGAAGTTAAGAGTTAAGTGTCTCCAAAAATTGTGTAAAGTCTATGTGTAATCTACAGTGGGTTAGTAAATAAGGTTACTATATTTATCAATAACAGTTAGTGAAACGTTAGTGAAAAAAAGCTAAACATGTGTATTGAATGGGTCTTATTTTCAAACTGTTGGCTGTTAAAGAACAAACAATTCTCTCTGATTCTATCAAATATATAAGAAGAAATTAAAACTTTTTCTCTATAAACTCCTTTCTTTAAGGAGGAATATATATTGTTAAACTAAAATGAGACATAATCTGTAAACAAAACCCATTTTATGGAACCAGCATAATGGAATCAAAATATTAGAAGCAATCTGCACTCCAGCAAAAGTGGTTGTACCGATAAAGTATTCAATTTTCAGTGTTCAAGTCTGTCTTAAAAACTTAGGGCTCTTGGCAAATAGGCACTGGAACCAAAAGAAATGCTTTCACAAAATAATACAATGTACTGGCTATTTTTCCGATTGTGTAGCCAAAATTGCAGCCAGTAAGTCAAAACTATTTTTCAAAACAGTAAGTTAATAGAATGGTGAGCTCTGAAAAAAAGTCTTTTAAGAGGCAACAATGCATGTTACTGCATTTCTTGTTAATGTTTGTAAACATATGTTATTATATATGTATAGGTAATAATAATTATTTACAGATGCATGTTATCATAAAACAAGCATTTTTTCCTTGTTTTTTTTCCCAGTCGGTCTCCAAGCTGGTTTTTGCTGAAGTGCAGCCCCAATCTATTTATCTCCAAATTAAACCTCTCTCACCTGCTCCCTTGTCATCTAACCCTTCCTGTGTTTCCTTTTCCAGAAGTTCTGTTCTTCGGTCAATTTTACCGACTGGATGTTCGGTTAAGGCTATAAGCTGTAGCGAGACTTTCTCTCCGAGTGAAACATCTCGGATTCTTAGACTATTCACTTCCGGAGGTATAATGGAGCCATAAAGTTTGCCATTCTTCAGCATTTGGTAGCCCTGTAAAACATTATTTGTTGCATTGTTAGTTTTATGTTTCATGAAATGTGAGTTATATTTACATAACAGCCATCTCAAACTTATAAATTTTTCATTTCACAGATAAAACTTTTATGTCATAGGCGAACAGTTAAGATATGAACCCGCCAACACAGCTGTTTTATATTTATATTTTCTAAATTTAGTACTTATTTCTTACATTGGTGCAGAGAAAATTTGAAGGTTTTTCCAATCCGCTTTAATACGCTCAAGAATATTTTACTTGTGTTGTAAATTAACCACAACATAGCCTGATTGTTTTTTGTTTTTTTTATAGCAAACTGTATATTGGGATCATTTTAATTTTTAGCATAATAGAAAGCTATAAATCACAAAATCCTTTCAAAAGTTACTTTTCTTGATTTCATATTGGAGTAAGAGTACACAGAAAAGTGGGGGTGCAAGCCTGTATAAAAATAACAAAGTTTGCTTCAAAACAATTTTTTAAACATCTTACAGAGATAGCAGCTTCTCCATGTTGCTGTGGTACCAGCCAGGTTACATCAATCCCTTCAGGGGTCAGACCCTCCAGCCTCAGTTTGGGAGATTTAGGGGCAGCTGGGGCCATGACATTGATCACATTCGACATGGGTCCTTCACTCAGACAAAATATATGCTGGGCTTCAGGGTCAACACGTTTGAACCCAGAAATGGCCTTGACACTGATATCATAGCTCTGTTCGGGGTTAAGGTCATTCAGTATAAACTGGTAGCCATGTTTATTTCCAAGTTTGTTGGATTTTACTTCACCATACCATTTTCCATCAACATATACACTGAAAGAAATAACAGATAATAATAATAAATAATAATAAATAGTGATATACTATTTAACCTTTGCTTTGCCATAGACAAAAAATAAAAATAAAAAAATCTCTCAAGCATCACAATGCACTTCCATCAAACTTTGCACAAATAAATGCTGTAAGTGTATGATTATTTTGCATACATTAAGAAAAGTTAGAACAGTAGAGAAAACCTAATAAATCCCTAAAATTCTATTTCCAATTTATCACAGAAAGGAAGCAACACGAAACAACAGCATGTGTGAAATGATAATGACAACAATATCTAAGGTCCTTGAAAAGAACTTTCAAATGTGAAGAGAGAAATCAACATTTTTATTTTTATATCCATTTTCGCGATCAGGAAATTGAAGGTCAAACACACTTTTACAAATAACTCACATTGTATACATTTGTTAGACCATAGGACCTTAGGTATCTTTGTCAGTAACTTATTACTCATCAGACATTAAAATTGATGTTTAGTGTTGCTTTGTTTTTGTGATAAATTGCAAATAGAATTTTAGGAGTTTTTGGAGTCTAACTATTTTTCTTTACTGTTCTAACTTTTCTTCACATATATAAATTAGACATATATTAATAACATTGGTTTGTGCAAAGTTTGATGGAACTGTATTGTGCCATTTGAGAGATTTTTTATATAATTTTTTTCTTTTTTTGTCTATGGTAAAGCAATGGTGAAAGGCCCAATTCCTTAATTATTATCCACATCAAGGTGAAAATAACACTGTCTCAATCTGTAACAAAATCTGCAATAATTTATGAATAAATTGTTGTTGATAATTGTAAGGTCTTTCCAAATATAGTAACAATTAAAATGTCTAATAATGACAGATGCACCTTTTCTTGTGACTAACCCCATTTCATTTAAACAACAATTTAATTTAACTCATGCTTATTGCTTTGTCAACATATTTCAAAATGATCATACCTTTAAATCACAAATAAATACATAATGGAAGACAAACTCCAATCTTCACTTTGCGTTTCAAGTTTAATTGACTCCTCTTGAATGATTACTATCAACATTAGTTATAAACAGTGTCAAATTTTGGCGTAAAAAATTAAGTTATTTTGATGTACAAAACAACATCACTGTTTGGTGTAAAATGACGTCACATGGCAATATAAACAACATGGACTTTGGCGCAAAAGGACGTCACACATTATTATGCACATAGAATAATTTTAGTAAATATGAAAGTTATAAAAATTAAATTACGTAAAATTTTAGTACTTTATAGGTCATAAATTGATGTAATGTTAATAAATCCTGACAATACATTAAGCGAAAAGCCCATGATCTTATAGATTTAAAAGCAACTAGTGAAAAGGAGGCATGATTGTATGAAATTTCCAGATAAACTTTATATTAATTGAAATCTTTTCATGCAACATTAATACAAAGGATTCCAATTATTCACAAATTAGATAATTCTGACAGCATTCTTTAAATTATTTACATTGATTTGTTTCTCTTATTTTTGGATGACAAACCTGGAATGAGCCAAGTCACTGAAAAACTTGCCCACAGTGATAATTGTGACATATTTTGCAGTTAGTATTTTTGGAAAGAAAAAAAGACACAATTATTTATCATTTACTACTGAAAGTCAAATGATTTTATAACCAATTTTGCCTAGATCAGCATTAATCACATGCTTAACAAGGTTGTCAGTTGTACATTATGACGTCATTTTACATATTGACATCAGTATCCCAATGACATATTTGTATATGGCAGATGAAATCTACTTTACCCATAGAGTGAGATATCCTCTTCATTTGTAGCATATGTGTGACCTTTGGGTCGTTCCCATGAAATCAACACAGTTCCTTGACGATATGATGGTTGCTGGGCAACCACTATCTCTGGTGGTCGTCGAGGACATGTAATGTGGACCACTCTGGAAGGATCACTTTCCTGGGTGGCTTGTTTTGTTACTGCTACCACATATACACTGAAAGCACAGAAAAGCTGTATCGTAGCTCAATATTCCGAAAGTAAGTGACTTTTCTTTGGTTCAGGATACCTAGGTTTTCTACAATCAGTCCAACAGTATTGGTATAAAGAACCCATTGATGTAATTTCTGACATATAAACGCAGTTATACTGCTGTTTAACCTACCCTTTCAGTCATCTTTTAAGAACAATCAAACACATTTTGTTTCTACAGCAGAAAATCAATGTATCGATTAATTTGAATCAGTGGTCACCTTCAGTCTGCAGTCAGTACTTATACTGCCAAATGCTACTGTCATGTTATGTAAGAAGGCCTACATGTAGATGGCCAGGTGGAAAAAGAAATTTTAGTTTGTCAACTCTATGGGAAGGCATTTAATTTTTAAACACATGTTTAATGTGACCACTGTAGATCTAGATCAGATTGAACATCTCTGCAGTCTGATCATGATCTAAACTAAATCTTGGTGAACAGTGCAGATCCTGATCAGACTGCATGTATGTGTAGGATGATCTGAATTAACACTGGTTACACTGAGATACAAGTATTATGCATGAATTAAAGAGATAACCAGGTTAAACTGTATATTGTACCTAATGTCACAACCTTTCTTAGTATTGCAGTCGCTGATGACAATTCTTATTACCTTAGAGTTTTTCCAGGGATCATATTATTAATCATCATCTGTCTCGTATCCTTGCTGCGTATGTTTCCGAGCGGTTTGTTGTCCACGTAGATCTGGTACCCACGTAATGTCAGATCCTCATGCATTCTGGGTGGCTCCCATTCCAGTAACGCCTGATAAAAGAACAAATTATGTTACCTAATTACAAGTAGGTGTTCATCATTAAACAAAGTATGCTCATCTTTGATCAACTTCAAAATTGTTAATTAAGTTAGGAATTTTAATCAAGCCTGCATGTAACTACAACCTTTATGGTTCAGTTTTAGAAAGCTGTGAAGTATATAACAAAGTTTCTCTATTAACCCTTTCCTCCATAAATACGGATTTTTACGCGTGTGCAACCAGTGTAGATCCAGATCAGCCAGCACAATCGTGCCGTCTGATCAGAATCTGCACTGGTCGCATTTTGGTCAGAAATAACCTAATGATTCGAAAAGCAAACAGTTTAGAACCTGATCAGATGGCACAGACTGGATCTAAACTGTTTGCCCACGCAATAAAGCTGTTTCTATGGAGGAAAGGGTTAACAGACCGTTCCATTAAAAGTCATCTTACACCCTGACCCAAGTAAGATGATGCAACATATTACAAGCTATTTGTAATGCAACTGTAGATTTCTAAATCCCTAGTCTTGAAAACAATTTAAAATTGAAATATTAACTGCAGCAATAATATTTCACATTGGTATAAATTCGCACAGTCTTTCTATAGAATTAGATATTCAATGGTTTTGATTTCGCTGAGGTTTCATTACCCGCACTTTCACTAGCATGAAATATACAATAATTTAAACCCCTGCAAAATATATAGATAAAATAGTTGGACCTATTACCTGATGCATATCAACACTGACCACCCTTAGCTTGGGAGGGCGTGGCGGTCCCACTGTTGTGTAATATATCACAGAAGATGTGGTCTGAATTTCGCAAGGCTGCTGTCCGTGTACCATGGTGTAGTTAGCAATCACATACATACGATAGGTAAGACCTGGTACCAGCCCATTAATGGTGCATCGGTTCCTGTCCTGAATATTCCAGCAGTGTTGTACTCCACGCACCTGCTTTCCTTTCTCGACAAGATTACACTCAAAACTGAAAAGAAATGGAAATGTTCAGTATTTCTTTACAGAGAAAATTGACCTTACGCTGGAGCTTCCGTAACCATGCCCACTGATTTTCAAGGGGAACTATTCTTCCAATGTCCGTCAAAAAAAATGGCTAATCAAGTCGGTACGCTCGCAAACATACCCGATGGTTTTGGAATAAATTGTTTTAAATGTATTTCATCACAAAAGTAACAAAAAGCAAAAGCTTTTAAATCGGACTGTTACTTGGAAGATTTAAAAATAACACACGATGACGGAAACACAATAGATTAAGGGGTGTCGGACATTTCAACACCTAGACATAATTTTCAACCCACGTTCAAAACAAAGACTTTTCAACCTCTATACTTTTCAACTCCTTAAATGAAGACTGTTCAACCCCTATCCCATTGGACATTTCAACCCATAAAACGAAGAGGTATCAACCTCTCCATTTATGTTTCAACCCTTTATATTCGGAAGACATTTCAACCCCTATTATTAAAGACATTTTAATCTCTCCCGTTAAAATAGTGAATAGTGAGTTCATAAAATACTATAGTTAAAGAGTATTATTTGATATTTTTCATAAAAAAATGAATGTATTAGAGACTAGTGCTTTACAATGATATACCAAAACTAGATTTGATGACGGAAATTGTGGCTAATCTTTTAATAATTTCAATTACATTAATTAATCATACAATTCTATAATATAATTTAGGGGTGGCAACGAATATTCGAACATTTGAATATTCGAATACCGACGAAACATTCGAATACTTTATTAGAGTTTGAATATTAAATTTTGTAAAATTAAATATAAAGAAAAGCATTACATTATCTGAATTCGATGTAAAATTAACAAAAACACCTGGTGTTATGAACCCTTTCCTGGATATATACGCATTTTTACACATGTGCGACCAGTGTAGATCCAGATCTGCCGGCACATCCGTGCCGTCTGATCAGGATCTGCACTGGTCGCATTTTGATCAGAAATAACCTAATGAATCAAAAAGCGAACAGTTTAGATCCTGATCAGACAGCACGGATGTGCCGGCTGATCTGGATCTAAACTGTTCGCCCTAGCAATAAAGGTGTGTCTGTACAGGAAAGGGTTAAAAAACGTTTCATAATTTATCTACTAGCCCCAATTAACAGTGATTGACAAAATGCAGATTATCCTTATTATCTTTACAGTATTATAACAATCATTTGATGCGGCATTTTAGCTTCATTCAATAATAAAGTTTTCAATTTAAATTAAAACATACACCACCATAGTCATTCTAAAATCAGTCAGGTTTTTTAAAGATTTTTTTTTTTGTTTTATTATCAAACGAGATTAAGTTGATGTACATATTAGCATCCAGAATCATTCCAAAAGCAAAAATCGTAAATAAAAACTAATAAAGTATGACAGAAAATTGAAATTAAGAATAAATTATCCCCGTAAATATCTTTTATCTAATTAATTATTTTTTAAAAGTATCAAGTTTTATCATTTAAACCTGGGTTAAAATTTAGAATATTTTAACCCAGTTTAAACAATATAATTAGCTTTTTTCTTCAGATCTGTTGTTGGTTTAGGGAACGGAATGAACCTAATTTGCTTGCCTCTCCGGATATCTAGTGTCAGAATTGCAGGGGCCATGGCAGCTCCTTTTCAACATTATTATGATTTTTTAATAAAAAAATTTGAAATTTAATGTCAGACACGCTGGTAAGTTTGACGGACAAAATGGCGGATAGTAACAAGGCTTATCAGCGCGATACTCTGATTGGTTAATTACACTGTCAGTTAAACGGCCAGCGTAAGGTCAATTGTTGAATCTTAAATACCATACAACTAAATTATTTTCAGTGGTTAACACCTGTGCTAATTATGTAAAAAATATTATTTTTTTTTGTTAAAAGTTTGTCAGTTTTGAAGTTAATCAACACATAATATCATTGTTGAATAAATCAGTACAGTAATGTTTTTAACATACAGAATGGCAGCAATTGCACATAACTTGAAATATCTGAATAAAGAATATAATTGCTTTGTGATATGTAGTTTCTATTTAATGTCTATCTGATAACAGAACACTATATCACAAAATGATATACGAGGGTTGTTTGGAAAGTTTTGAGACACGGCAAATATTTAACGTTGGAGAAGATAAAATCAATCAAACGTTTACTCTGTATTACTATAATATCTCATCTATAATAGTGTAAAATTTCATGACAATTGCTTCGTGTATACGTTAGGCACGGACATTACCGGTGACCCGGCGCACGCAACGATGTTGCCCGACTTTATTTTTAGAGTTTAAAGTCACTGTAGAAAAGTCAACTTCTACTCCTTTTCTAAGTATCTACCTTCACAACGTACACATTTCTCATGCCAAAACCCGTGACACTGAAAGTGTATCAGTTAACATTTTGTGAGCAGTGGTGTACCTACATCGCAAACTTCTGCAACTTCTCTTACTGTTATGCGACGGTCGCACTGATGCGCGTTTTAGGCAATTGTCTTTTTATCGTCGATGAAGGACGGGCGACGGCTCCTTTCCTTGTCTTTTGTTGACTTTTTGCCATCCCGATACACCTTATGTTATCTAAACATCAACGGCCGACTTACAGTGCGTCCGTTGTTTGCCTGTTCTAGAAGTTGCTTGGTTTATGTTGGCGTTTTCCCAAGATTAACACAAAACATAACAAAACACGCTGTTCTTCTTTTGACGGTGTTTCCATAGTCGCTGCGTTGTTGCGCAATTGTTACTGTAATGATCTGAGATAACGGCTTAAACAACTTGCGGAAATGACGTACCGAAGTCAGAAGTAATGACATAAAAATTTCGCGACGTATGGCACACTTTTAGGGGCTCTTTTCATTCAGAAAGAAAAATTTATAGCAAGAAAATACGCCGTGCGCCAGGATGCGTGGACAGTTGTTGCTTTGGAAACGATTATATGCATAATAGTAACGTTACCACGTTTTAAAGTTCTTACTCAGATAAATTACATATTAAGCTATAATTTGTATTAAATATTCTGTGCAGCAATAATAAGTTACAGAGAAAATCATACTGTCTCGAAACTTTCCGAACAACCCTTGTAACTCCTTATTTCAATGGTATATTTTATAATGTTTCTGCACTAATATGCCAATACAAAGAAAACGTCTTACTCAGTACAGTATATTTACCGGTTTAGTCTCCAATATTTTTAAAACAATATTGCTACTTCTTTCAGCAGAAATGTACAAGTAGAGGGCAAAAGTGAAATATAGATCAATTCCATAAAATTCCAACAGAAATAACAGTCTGGGTAATATAAAGTATTTTCTAAGGTTTTCCATATAAGGAAAACAAAAGCAGTATTATACTGAGCTATATTTGGTAACAGCTGCTAGGGAAAAACATGGTTAATGAATAGACGTAATAATCTCAACATTACGACGACAAGAAATGGTTATATAAAGAATAATGTCTTTAATTCAGAAGCATTCTTTCACACTATTTTATCTATATATACATACATTAAGTAAACCCTTTCCTGTATAGGATGGCTTTAATCACATGGGTGGACAGTGTAGAGCCAGATCAGCTTGCACATATATGCCATCTGATCTGAATCTACACTATTCATTTCTTGGTCAGAAAAAAAACTACCGTAATGGATCTACAAGTGACCAGTGTAGATCTTAATCGGACTGCATGAATGAGCAGGCTGATCTGGATCTACACTGGTTGAAAACACGATTATACTGTGGTATCATTTTATCTTGCAGGGATCAAATTTCGCACAAAAAACATAAATGACATTTTTGCATGATGTTAAATTCTCGTAGTTGCATCAGTCTCATAAAATAAGATATTCAGTGGTTTGATTTTGCTGCAGTTTGATTTCGCACACTTTCTCTACCATGATATATGCGAAATTTCAATCCCCCTGAAATATAATAATACAACAGAAAGCAATTTCCAGTGAAGTAAAGGGTAAATACCTGATGTCGCTGTTGACTCCACTCTGGAACTTTGTCCCTACCATGTTGACAACATATAACAGCAAACGATATTCAGGGTCCAGTTTCCGTGGTAACTCCCAGCTGATTCTCACGCCACTTTTGCCATGACTTTCCACCATTATAGAGGGAGCAGGCAGGATGCCTTCCCCATCACTTGTGACAAACTGCAAGGTATAAGTTATTATAAGAAATTCAGACCAAGTTTCTGTCTGCTTTTCCTATGTCAAAGCATTCTCTGTAAATACAGAAACTGGAATTATACCCTTAGGACTGAGAATTTTATAGATATATATATTTAGATTTTGATTACATTGTATGAAAACATTAAACTAATTTTATTAATAATACACAAATTATTTCAATTCAAAATTTTAAAACATTTCTATGAATGCATATCAGGACATAAAAGAAGAGAATCTAGAAAATTCCAACTGGATATGTGGTGTATTAACATGACCATGGCTTAAGTAAAAAGACTGTAAATGTTTAGAATTAGGTTTGCAGGCAGTCTCCTTAAGTAAATGGGTTGTAGATCTAACATTATAGTTTTTCAAAATTAGTTAATCTTTGCATTTTAAACAATTGTTCAACATAAAAAAAATTTGATCTACTTTTATATTTTCAAAGAAATAATAAAAGAAGAGCATTGTCGTACCTGTCCTTCATCAATCATCCTCATACTTTCTTTGGTTCCTGCAGGCACTGCAACTTGACGCTCCTCCTCCATGGATTCCTCATTTTTCCTGGCATCCAGTTCCACGGCCTCTTGCACTTCAATGATAGCCATATTCCTCCTACGTTTTCTTGGCTTATCATAACTTGGCAGGGCCGGGCTCATTGGTCGGTCAGTTTCTGAAGTGGAAGTTCCGTCTTCCTCAACTTCAATATACCCTCTGCCTTCTCTGATCACACTGACCCCTCTCTGTCTTGGTGTCTCCAATTCTCTTCCTGATTTTGGAGTTTTCGGTGTCCTTGGTGTTTTTTCTTTCTTCCTAGGAGATTCCCGTGGTGCGATCGGTCTTTGTGCATCCATGACAACCATACTGCTATTCCGATCATAACCTTCAGAGACAGATTCCGTTTCAGTTTCGGTCTCTGTCTCAGACTCTGTTTCTGTTTCAGTTTCACTCTCTGTTTCACTTTCTGACAGTGGTGGTCGTTTATAACCTCTCGGAGAAACTCCCTTTTCTTGAAGACTAGGTGGGATAAAGTCATGGTTCAGGGCTGGTTTGTACTTCTTCTGTGTCTGTGACGATGTCTGGGTTGATTTCTCATTTTCTTCAGTCATCATACTCTGGTCTGGAAAAGATAAAGCAAAATGTCAATCGACTTAATTGTTTTCACAGCTGAATGGAGAAATAGTCAGTTTCATTACAAAATATCTGATTAAAATATAAAGTATTTTAAGTTATATAAATACCATTTTCAGAAAATTTGCTATACCTTACTATATGCAAAACTTAAGCTACATTGAATCATACACAATACAAATACTCATAATTATTTTACTGCAATATTATTGAATTTTGCAAGCAAAAAAAATTGTGCATAAGCCGCAAAGGAATATTTGACCCAATTTAGATTTATGTGGTTGTACCATTCTTGTAAGACAAGCTCTAACATGAAACTCCAAAACTTAATTTCGCTAGAATTATATTTTGCATACTTTCAGTGGTGTAAAATTACTAAAACATTAAGTCCATGCAAAAAAAGATACCACAGGTAATATCTTTTATGAATTATCATATATAACCCTTTCCTGCATAGATACACCTTTATTGCATGGGCAAACGGTTTAGATCCGGATCTGCCGGCACATCTGTGCCATCTGATCAGGATCTAAACTGTTCGCTTTTTTATTCGTTAGGTTATTTCTGACAAATTGCGACCAGTGCAGATCCCGATCAGACAGCACGGATGTGCTGGCTGATCTGGATCTACACTGGTCACACATGCATAAAAATGTGTATATATGGAGGTAAAGGGATAAACCATTACCCACATTGCAGAAAACAAAACAAGTGAAAAATGACGAATGAAAATGTTATTGGAAATGCAAGTAAAACACTACAAGAGACTATTTTTATAACCCTAACAACTTCACAATGTGATAACTAACAATGCATTTTGCTGTAGTATACTATCCGGTCATACACGGCTACCCATTTTCTAACACTGTTGTTTCACTTTCAAATAATAAAATATAAAGAAACATTCAAAGCCTTCTAAACAATGACAAAATACCCATGATTAGTGAAAAAAGTAAAGTGAAAGTTCTGCAGCTAAACTCTACATGTGAAGCACTTAATTACCATATGCAGCATATGGGATGCAACCAGTGTAGACTCTCAGATCATCCTTCTCATCTGATAATGGTCTACACTGTTTGCCATTGATTCAGGGAGCATTTGTTATGCATCTAGAAAATAGACCATACATTCTGTCAGCAATTATGAACATGATCTACATTTGATGGTAGTCAATTAACCTTGTTTTCTCAGAGTGTCACAATGGTGAGCCTGGCAATTAACCCATTTACTCATGGGATAAAGCTGTTGTCATATGGGTGAACAATGTAGTTTAAAAACACCAACAAACTAACAACTGGAGTTTGTTTTTGATATGCAACAAAATCTGACAGTAAATTTCATGCATTAAAAAATCCTCTTTTTCATGGCAATATAATTTTTGCGGATTTATTAAAAAGTAATTATGAATTTGTATGAAAATTAACCCCCTCCCCCATAATACTGCTACTGTGATGTCAGACATTTATGTTAAGTTTCTAAGCTCTACTTTGAATGGTTATAATATATAGTGTGGAAAAGTGAACTAAATGAAAAGCTGATGCCTGCCAGATGCCTGTCAGCCCAAAGACATACTCCAATCTAATAACCAGGATTTTCAAAAGAAAACTTTTAAAAACACTTATACATTGTATTTTGAAAAGAATTGAGCTGCAGATAAAATGCAAAATGTTAGTGTGGGGGTACATGTAACTTACCATCCTCTATTGAGGAAAGGAGCTGAGGGTGGCCTAGAAATGACAGTTAGAGGATCGTGAAGATGATGTACATGCCATACAACCAAGTTTAGACATTAACCCTTTACTAAATATATACATGTATACACACTTTATTACATTTGCAAACAATGTAGATCCAGATCAGCCAGCGCATTTGAGCCATCTGATCAGGAACTGCACTGTTGCTTTTTGGTCCGAAAAAAGCTAACCAATCAAAAAGCAAACAGTGTAAATCCTGATCAGATGGCACAGATATGGCAGCTTGTCTGGATCTAAACTGTAAGCAAATGCCATAAAGGTTTATATATGGAGGAAAGGGTTCATTATGTATAAACATGTAAAGTACAATGTATCACTAGGTAGTTGTATATAGTTGTCAAATGATGCAACATAAAATTCAAAAACACTACTGTGTACATTGAATAACTGAAGATTGAAGAACAGTCTGGAAACATGAAAGGAAAACTACTGTAATCGCAGTATCAATGTCATCAATATTCCTAAGCTACTCATTTTCCTGGATTTTGTGGGCAGTGCCCAAGGTTATAAAACTGAGCATGAAAACCAGTCTCAAATCTCAAGCATCTGATTGGCTGAAATGGTGACCAGTCGCCATTTCAGCCAATCTGATGCTTGAGATTTGAGACTGGTTTTCAATCTCAGCTTTATAACCTTCAGCCGTGATCAATCCACAAATTTACAACCACCAAAAAATAAAGAACTGAACAATATAGTTCAGAAAACTGAGTTTTACAAAATTAAGAAAAAACAACTGAAAATGGTGTCTAATGGAAAACCACGAAATTTTATGTCCACGGATGTAAGTGCATCAACAGTACATCTTCTGTGATATTAGCTATCTTACTGTTAACATGTTTACATATTAACAATACCTTCAACCAAGAAAATAAGTTGTTTAGACAGTTAACACTTTCCTCAATATACACTGTATATGCAATTTTACACATGTGCAACCAGTGTAGATCCAGATCAGCCGGCACATCCATGCCATCTGATCTGCACTTGTTGCATTTTGGTCAGAAAAAACTAACAAATCAAAAAGCAAACAGTGCAGATCCTGATCAGATGGCATGGATTTGCCGACTGATCTGGATATACACTGTTTGCCCACACATTAAATGTGTATCTGTGGAGGAAAGGGTTAAACTATTTTAGAATTCAGTTCAAGGCCGATTTGTCGCATGAAAGGTAAATAACTTAATACTTTTTTGCAATAAAGCCATCAAAATGTTAAAAACAAGATTGATTTTATCATCATAAAATAAATGTAAAGTATAGACATGTTAAGCATGTCTATATATACAGATGTAACCTTTTGATCATAGCACTTTCATGAATATCTAAAACAACTTATTCATAATGGTTGGAACACTGACTATAAAAGGATTGTCACCCATACAGTACAAGGTGTAAGTATTTTCCACATGTTATTTTGTTTATCAATTTACACTATGGTTACACCAGTGACCATGGCGACCAGATTAAGTTCAGATCAGCCGGCAAATCTACAGTCTGATCTGGGTCTACACTATTTGCTTCTTGGCCAGAAATAGCGTAATATATCTAAAAGTCACCTGGCAATTATCTGTATTGTTCCAAAACTGTCTCTAAGGATAGGACTTTCTAATCTGAGCCACACATATGTGAAAGATACTTTTATTCCATAACCACTTAACATATGTTAGTCACTTGGCTATATTTCATACCATTTTGTACAATAAAACATTTAATGAACAGCCCATTACCATAGGACATGAAGACAAGGAAATATCTAGAACACTGCATATTAATAACAGAAACGTTAAATGACATATTAATTTTATACAGAGTGGAGTTTTCTAGATAACAAAACAGTCAAATTTTGATTAAAAGTGTTGTTTTTTTATTTTCCAATCTTCTTTTTATCAAAACATTCACAAGCCCTGACTAAAATTTGACTGCTTTCTTAATACTGCTTTTGAGACATCAGTAATTCACGTAACTTTTAGACAAAAATAACCTTGTACTTGAAAAAAGCAGACGACTTTTACTGACATCTTAAAACTAATATTATAATGGGACAAATTTGGGTATGGATCACACAACATATATAGGGTGCGCAGTGAAGTACCATGAACATATCCGATAAAGTTGATCTTTCGTGAACGAAACTGTCCCCGTTTCAGTGCTGTAATATCAAAATCATCATAAAAAGGGGATCAAACCTAACTACAACATATTCAGTGTTGGCAAAATAAATTTTCTATCAGATCTGTAAGGGGTTTTTGGATAATGTAATTTCAAAGACAGAAAATGTATTTTTCCATTTGATGTAAGTCAAATATTTATTGCGTTCCCTGAAACAAAATTATAGTATGTAAACAAAAAAAGTCATGCAAAACTTAACTTATACATATAATTTCAAAATTATCCATGCTCATGCTTCCTTTGTGACAAAAAGTAGTCTCATGCTGAATTGCAGTGTAGTGATCTGTGTTGCCATGACAACATCTAAGACCAACCTCCTTCATCATTAACTCCGCCCATGGCTTCAGCATAAACTGCAATAGCATGTAGTTTTGCCATTTCTTCCCTTGGGTTTGGAAATCTTCTATGGTTGTCATAGTAACCTCTTTCAAAACTTCTAGCAGGTCTCTTATCACCAATTGGCCTATGAGGCTGTAAACCTCTTTCTCTCTGAATCTTGGTCCACTTGTGTTCTTCAGGAGTGGGACTTCTTTCGTCAAGATCACTGCTACATTGTGGACTCAAACTTCTGTTTCTTTCCTTTATCTCTTTACTTTTACTCCTTGACCTTGAATGTTTTTCTTTTCTTTTACTCTTTTGGTTAGATGGACTTCTTTCTTTTGGCCTAGTTCTTGTTTCATTTGACCTGGACCTTTTATCTTTAGCAGCAAGATTATGCCTGCTTTCACTAGTGTCATGCTCTTCAACTGGACCACTGTGATACCCATGATCTTCTCTGCCTGTATGACCTTGACCTCTAAACTGGTCCTCAGGGCTGCTGTCAAAGAGCCTAAGATATCTATCTTCTCCTGGACTATAACTTCTATTTCTGTACCTTTCTGGTGATGATCTGTTCATACACTGCCTGTACTCAGGAGGGGCTAGTTTATATCGTTCACCATGTGGTGTATTTTCATATTCTCTCCTATAGTCTAGCATTGCTTCCTGAAACTCCTGTTCATAGTCATACTGGTTTCTGTATGGTGATCTTCCTCTTTCAGCAGGTCCCCAGGCTCTTTCCCTATTTCTAGGGTTCATAGACCTGTCACTTTCTATTTCTCTTCTAAAGTAGTCTTCATTATACCCTCTACCAGGTGACCTCAGAGTGCCATACCCATAATCCCTATTCCTGTAGTATTCATATTCACCCCTTGGATCATAGTCCCTTGGGTCCCACATTGGTCCAGGGGGTCCCCTTCCCCAAGGTGGTCGATCAAATGGTCCAGGTCCTGGACCATAGTCAGGGGGATATCTTCTATCCCAATCTTGGCCATACTGATGCCCAAAGGTAGATTGACGTCGGCCATTTTGAACATTTTGGCCTGGAACCTGGCTTTCTCGTCGGCCATCTTGAACATTTTGGACTGGAACCTGGCTTTCCCGTTGGCCATCTTGAACATTCTGACCTGGAACCTGGCTCTGTCTTCTTGATGCCATTCCAGCTTCCTGGTTCCCAGTTGGTGTTGGTGACTTAATAAATCCTCCCTTTCTATTGGACAATTTTGTTACTTTTGCATAATTTGAGGCCACTGAAGCAAAGGTTTTAGCACCCTCTCTTCTGGGTGATGGATTAGGAGCCTTAAGTTCTATTGCCTTCATTTTTGACAATCCTGCTGAAAATGCCCTGGTCCTCTTCACAAAACTTTTCAGACGTTTCAAATCTGTTTTAAAGGGCTGCTTTATCCTAAATGATCCAATAGCTAACCTCAAAATTCGTTCTTGTTTGATAAATGCATAAACAGTTTTTGCAACATCTTTGAAGGTCAAGGACCTTGACCTTGTCTGCTCTTTCAGGTTCAAGTTTCCCGGTAACCTAGCAACATTTCCAAGGCCAAATAAAGACAATTTGGTTGGTTTTTCAGCTGTTTGTTCATCCCTTGGGGTTGGCGATTCAGAGTGACTTCTACGTCCTGACGAAAATCTATTTGATGTTACTGAAACACGTCTATTTAAATCATCTGTACTGCCTATGTGACTATCCTCTTCAAATGACCTTGACTTTTGACCTGGTTTGAAATGCAGTTGCATCTTAAGTATAAAAAGTCTGCTCTTTCATTTGTTTGATAAGCAACTGAATCAAATTGTTCTAATTAAAAAGTGAATTTCTATTATACTCTTTTTCCTTAAACATGAATGATTTAATACCAATTTTCTACAGAGTTAAAATGGGAAAATATAGTAAGCAAAATGCATAAAGCATTTATAATGTTCCATTTAGAAAAATTTACTTTTAGTTGAAATAACTTAATATTATTTAATTGTAGCCAAAGAGATAACATTTCTCCCTTTTAAAAATCATGTATATCAGCAACAGATCATGTACATGAAACTTCATAAACCAACCTAATGTTTATTGAACCAATTAAAACTGCTATAACAAGATAACAACTATGAGAACTGACAAATCTTCTGCTATCAAATTATCAAATCAAACTTATATCATGTAATTATACAAAAAGGTACCAGATTTTAAATTTTCCAGACATGGTTCATAGTATATGTACACATATACATATAGATCTATTACATGCACTCAGTAACTTTCTCAATGAATTATGGTCCCATAAATTAAAAATATTCTTATGCTTAACCTTATTTAAAGAAACAAAAAATAAATTAAAAACTTATTTGCCAATCATATACCCAATACCTATTGTTAGGTTTTGTCATAGACGAGACAGGTCCCTAAACAAGAAATTAAGGGGTAAATACATCGTGGCTGAATCATGAATGAACCTTAGCTACCCTTTTCCCAGTTCTCCAACTAACCATTTGAGCACAGGCAAGCAATAACTCTTGGATTAAAGCAATTTTAAGATCCAATATTTGTAAAAGCAACCTGCTTATTTTCTAATGTCATTACATCACCTGAAACACTATATAATTGAACACTGTACCATATGTAATATGTTAATATCAGTTAATTAATCAACTAATAATCAATTAATAATCAAGTAATCAATTAATATTTAAAATCAGTTAAAATAAAGGTGATGAAATAACAACATCCATAATCACCTTTGTATCTGTTCTCCTCGACCTCAATGGAGTGCTCTGGCGCTGACCGCTGCCTCCGTTCATCTGTAATTCAGTATGAATCAGAGTTATCTCTCCTTCCAATGATTCAATAAGAAATAACACACTGAGTCACTTTTGTTTTATTGTTTTTTGAGTGTGTTTTTTTTTTATATTTTGCATTCCATAAAATGCACAAAATTAAAACATTAAAAAAAATATTTCGCATAAAGAATATGCAAGACAAAAAAATGGTTGTGTGAATTGATACCTGGGCCAAACAGCTGTACATTGTTTATCTCCCCTTATTAACACATTAAAAACAACTTTTAACTTACATCTCAAAAGAGAAGTTAAAGTACAATCTGCATATCTGCAGTCTGATCAGGATCTCCACCGATTGCTTCAAGATTCTTTCATATAAATTCTGACCAAAAGATAAACAGTGTAGATCCTGATCAGAAGGCACTAATCTGAAGGCTGCTCTGGATCTACAGTGGTCGCCATTGGAGGTATATGTTGTATTTATAGAGGATTAAAGAGCTGAAAGATATACCCAATGTCTTAATATTTCCAATACTACTAAGGTAACAAAATGTTTAATTTCTCAAATTATTTATGTCTGTGATCATACTAATTTTAGATAATATTCTATGAGTATCAAATGAGTTTACTACATATATATGGGAGAATAAATCCAGATCAGCTGGAATATCAATGTCATATGATCAGGATCTACACTGTTTGCTTGTTCTGAAATAACCTCATGAATAAAAAAAACAAACAGTGTAGATCCTGACTGGACAGCACTGATCTGGATCTACGCTGTTTGCCCATAGATAACAGCTATATAAACTAGAATTATCACTGAAAGTGATTAAATACCCCCACATGTATGCTTGATAATTGAACTGGGAATGCTTCGAATCAATGGCATAATGTGCCCCACTTTCAATCCAAAGTGTCGTCTTCACAGTAGCCACATATTCAGCAAGTTTCATCACAATATCTCATTCCTTCTAAATTTATTGAGCAGAAATGGTTTAAATATGTTAGTAACAGTGGCCTTTATCTAACTTTTATCTAAGAACTGTGTGCCAAACATTGTTTATGAGATATCATCCAGAAACCATTTTTTCTATTTTTAGTAACAGTGACCTTGACCCCATCAGGCCCAATTTCAATACCAAGTTTCGTCTTCACAGACACTACCTATATAGCAATTTTCATCACGATATCTCATTCTGAACCAAAGTTATTGAGCATACAGTTTATTTTCTATTTTCAGTAACAGTGACCTTGACCCCACAGGCCTTGAATCCCAAAAGTCATCTTCACAAAAAACCATCAATACACCAAATTTCATTTAAGAATCTCATTCCAAGCTAGTTACTGAGTGGAAACGAAGTTTTGAAGTTTAAATAACAGTGACCTTGACCTTGAACCCACAGGCCCCAAAGTCAAACCTAATCTTTATCTTGTTATGTTACATCTGTGTCCCAAAAAATAATTAAATCTATGAAGTATTTCATGAGTTATAGTCCAGAAACAATTTTTCTTTTTTAAGTTACAGTGACCTTGACACTGACCCCTCAGGCCCCAAAGTCGAACTCGACCTGTATCTTCTGATATTACATATATGTACCAAAAAAGGATTTAATCTGTGAAGTTTTTCATGAGTTATTATCTGGAAACCCTTTTTCTATTTTTAGTAATACTGACCTTGACATTGACCCCACCAGCCCCAAAGTCGAACTTGACCTGTATCTTGTGATGTTACATCTATTTACCAAACAAGGATTAAATCTGTGAAGTGTTTCATGAGTTATCATCCGGAAACCATTTTTCTATTTTTAGTAACAGTGACCTTGACACTGATCCCACCAGCCCCAAAATCGAACTTGACCTGTATCTTATGACGATATACCTGTGTACCAAAAATTATTTAATTCTGTCAAGCCTTTCATGAGTTATCATCTGGAAACGAAGAATCCGACCGACCGACCGACCGACCGACCGACCGACCGACAAGCTCACTCCTATATACCCCCTCAAACTTCGTTTGTGGGGGTATAATAACCCCAAAACATCATTAACCCTGTCCTCCATATATACACATTTTTACACATGTGCGACCAGTGTAGATCCATGCCGTCTGATCAGGATCTGCACTGTTCGCTTTTTTGTTAGTTATTTCTGATCAGACGGCATGGATGTGCCGGCTGATCTGGATCTACACTGTTTACCCACGTACGCAATAAAGGTGTGTCTGTGGAGGAAAGGGTTTATTTAATCTTACTAAGTATAACATTAACCTGATTCCAAAAAGGATGTTCACCCTTTACTCCATATATCCTGTGTGCAACCAGTGCAGCCATTTGATCTGGATCTACACTGATCACTTTTCAGTCAGAAATAACCAAATTTAACTAAAGTCCAACAGTGTTGTTCCTGATCAGATGGCATAGATGTGCCAAATACGTACAATGGAGTAAATCGTTAATTGCAAACAAATGAAAATTCTGGATACCAATATTTCTTGAATTTTACAATAATCCCATTTATAACAATTAAAAACAAGTAAGCTATATGGAAAAACAAGTAAACACTAATTTTAACACATAATATTAGCTACAAAATGTGAGTTTCAACATTTTGACATTTATTACCTAACAGAAAATTGCAGGATAAAAATTAATGGTTAGATAAACACATTATACAAAGTAAGTCATACTCACTGCTGTGTTGATCCTGATTATTTTACTTAAAATAAATTTCTTTCAAAAAAAAGATAGAGCCTGATAAACTGTAGTAACCAATACAGTAACTTATGTGTCTGATTAATTTACATCCTTTTGCCACTTAACTTTTCTTAGCTTTTCTGATAGTATACAAGAGAACTTCCCAGAAAATGTGAGAACAAATGTGAGAAAAAATAATCAAATCTTTTTTGTTCTTTTTTAAAGAAAGTCACAAATCTTATTTTGCACTTAAAATGTAAATAATTATGTTCATTTTTAAACCTGGCTGACCATTATCACTTTTCACACGATAGTATAGTGTTAGCCCCCATGGCGTCATTTAAGATACTGACTGCAATGCAATATTAATGAACCTATAGTTTTTTAGTACTGTAACCTAAGTTACATTATTGGACTATAAATATAAACAATCCAAAATCAATCACAGAATAATTAAGACAGTTAAGGTACATTTTATTACCAAGAACATGCTACCAATTTATAATGGTGATTCTTGAAGAAAATGATCTAAATCCAACCCTGTACTCCACGGATATGACTTATTCACCATGTGTTACCAGCATACATGAAGATCAACCTGCACATCCATCCATAACAGTTAGTTTGTTGGTCAGAAATAACTTAACCCTTTCCTGGATATATACACATTTTTACGCATGTGCGACCAGTGTAGATCCAGATCAGCCGGCACATCAGTGCCGTCTGATCTGGATCTGCACTGGTCGCATTTTGGTCAGAAATAACCTAATGAATCAAAAAGCGAACAGTTTAGATCCTGATCAGACGGCACGGATGTGCCGGCTGATCTGGATCTAAACTGTTCGCCCTAGCAATAAAGGTGTATCTATACAGGAAAGGGTTAATAAATCTTAGCGAACAGTGCATATCCTGATCAGACACAGATGTGCAGGCAGATCTAGATCTACAATGGTTGCACATGGGAGATACTCACGAAGTTAACAAAACATGATACCACAAATAGACAAATTGACGACATTTTGTTGATTGATTATCACTAAAAATATAACCTTGAATTTATATCTGTGGTAGCATTTTATTTTTCGGTTTTAATGTTTGCGTATTTTGGGCAATGGGAAGAGCGCAAATTCATATATTCCAGCAGAAGTTAACCTTTTTAAACTGTCACACAAAAATAATACAGCAGCATGAATTTATGTCCACACAAATTTGCAATTTTCAATTAAAAAGATGACATTAAATGATACCACAGTATGATCCTTGAAATAATTATCCATAGATGGATCCAAGAGTAATATGTTTTTGTCTATTTTCCAAACACCATTCTATTAATCTTTAAACGATGAGTATATTTCCAGGCAGTTTGGAAAAACATATTTGCTTTCTCAGAACAAAAAATGTTAATAAATCACTAGAAAAGAGATTAACAGCTGAGTTTACATCAATTAATGTTGTTAATAACATATAAAGCATTCAAAGACTGAAAACTGATAAAGACCAGATTCCAAAAAAGATCAAACTAAATAATTTTATGACTACAAACACATTCATATTCTAGTATTATATAGATAAAAGGACATCACATAATAAAATATTACGGGTTATTTGAATAAAGCTCTTGTTACAGCTGCCACACCCACAAATATGCAAATTACCTCCCCTTGAGGCATCATACATGACAGGTGGTGGCCGTGACTCCTTTGGTAGGAGGGGATCTTTTACTGAACGTGGAGTTAAGTCCCGCCTCTCCTTAGGAGAAGGAGGGGTTTTAGGGGCAGGGGGCTTCACAACTGGGCGTGGTGATTCATCAGGTGAGGGGGTGCCATTTAGAAGGGCCGGGTGAAGCCTAAAAGATCCCTGGGCACTTTGTGACAAGCGAGAACTCTGAGTCGTGTAAGACACTCTTGATTCATCCAGTTTGGAAGTTCTTGATGCTGTTCAATCAATTTGTGTATTAGATGTAATGTTTAACATGTAAGAATTTCTGTTATATTACAGTACAGAACTTAGAATCATAAAACTTACAATTCCCTCTGTTTCAAATCAGTACTGCTGATGGCAAAATAGCAGCATAAGTCCAAAGAGCAATACAAGAAATAATTGGACAGCTATTTATAGAAATGCTTCATCCTGATTGGTTCCAAATAGATTCTGCAATCTAACTGCACTAAGCAATTTTATCTGAATCTGTTTCCATTCTAATTTTGCTTCTTACCAGAGCGATTGCAGCTTCACTTTTAGTGCTTCCAACCCATTTCAAAAATTAAATCCAAATTGAATACAAATTTTCTAATTGCAATTTTGTTTATTTCCTTCAACAATACAACTATTTACTTCATAGGATATACATATTATTATTGGCAAACAGCGTATATCCAGATCAGCCTGCACATCTGTGCCATCTGATCAGGATCTACAATGTATGCTTTTTGATTCATTAGCTTATATCTGCAAACAGTGTAGATCCTGATCAGATGGCATGGATGTGCTGGCTGAACTGGATCTACTCAGTTTGCACATGCATTAAAACACATTTATTATATAGAGTAAATGGCTGAACTTTTTCCAACGAGACTTGAAATAAACTTACTATCCATTGCGGGCAGATATCCTGCTCCTTGACTAATCTCCAGGTATTCTAAATATAGCTCTTCCTCGTCCAAGCGGGCTTCACGCACTGGTAAACGGATCTCAGTAGTATCCAGTGGTAGACTCACCTCTAACACATTAGACATCAACACTGCATCCGAGTCTAAAAAAAGTAACATTCAATATTTGTCCATGAAATTGAATTAAAGGGCAATGAACCATTTTTGTCTTATTCAGTACCATTTTTCACTATTCTCCATAAAGATGCCCTAATATAATGTGCCAATAATATAGATCCAGGTTAGTGCCACATCCATGCCATCTGATCTGGATCTACATTGTTTGCTTTTAGATTCATCAGATCAATACTGACCAAGAAGTGAACAGTGCAGATCCAGATCGACACTGCTGGCTTGTCTGGATCTACACTGGTCGCACATACGATAAAACCTGCATAATATGGAGTACATGGTAAAAAAATTTGAAAAACTGTGTCAATAGCAAATGATACCAAACTTAACAATACTGCTGAAAATGGGTTATCAGACACAATGAAACCTTGTTATTAGGACCATGCATAGGTAGTCTGAAAGATGGGGAGGTTTATATTTTGAGATAAAAATATTGCAAACTATAAAGAGGGCATGGAAAGTGTCCTAAAGTTATAGATGTCTAAATGAAGGGTTTTACTATAATTGAAAATTTTGAAAATTATAATATTTATTAACATGATAGAAATTTTGCTGAAAAATGTTGTTTTAATGTAATTTCATAAGTTTTGAAAAAAAACAACTAGAATAAAGTTACCCACGAAATCTGTGTAAACAGTTCACAGTTTAATTTTTGTTCATTCTCTAGTAAATTCAAAGTATTTTTCAGTCTTACTTACAAATAAAATCATTTGGTACTCTACTCAAGCAAACATCAAATATAGAAACAAATAATCAGATCTACAAAGAAAGACAAGAGAGAAGCAACGATGACTTCAGCAGAAAGATATGCTATAAAAATATACCTAACACTGTTAAGAATTTTTAAAAAAAGAAAATCAAGACCTACAAGAAACTAGTAGAAATGGTTATACAAACAATCATACAGGTTGAAATCAAAATATCAATACTATCCTTATGATTACTGTCCATGTACTGTTTTTACCAAACTTTTTAACCCTTTACTCAATAGGACATGGCAGTCCTCCCGTGGGTGACCAGTGATAGAAACGATGGATGCTCTCTTAGCCATTGTAAGGACCCAGGAATGGTGCTTAAATATACTGTATTTAGTTAAATGGAAGGGCCATAACTAAGCAAACACAAAGGACCACCTAAACTTTATGTCCTCATAGTTATCAAACACAAAGTCTGATTGTTATCTTGAAGGTAGATTCCTAAAAACACTATTCACATAGCTAATATACATTTAAATAAGATTATTTCATGCTAGGTAATGCTAAAAATAATGTTTTGTGAATATAATACACCAGCCCATTTTTCCTAGACTTTCAGTTGTGGATAATGAAAAAATGCAAATGCAGCTGCAAATCTGGAATATGGTTCTGATGTTTTATCCATTTTTGCATAGAATCTCCTTTACAGCATGCCACAGGAAATGGGAGGTAACTACTGAACACATAAACCAGAGAACAAACAAAACAGATAAAGAAAGTAATATATATATACTACAAAATTAAAGAATTGACTACTGTATCACAACACCCAAAATAACAAAACGAAACTGAAACTAACTGATAACTATTGTGTGCTTACCCTTTTTAACTTGGTCTGTGGATTAGTAATAAATAAAAAAATAACTCATGCCCAACAACATGTGATGTGAAATGAAATAATTATTTTACTGGTAACTCGAAATTTTCTACCCCTTTCTTTCTGAGCATGATTTACCTCATTAACCCTTAATTCCACATATGCAGGTTTCATTGCATGTGCAAACAGTGTAGATCAAGATCGGCTGGCACAGCTATGTTGTCTGATCAGGATCTACACTGTCTGATTCTTAGTTAGAAATAACCTAATGAATCAGAAAATAAGAAGATTAGTTCCTGATCAGAAGACAGATGTGCCAGCTGATCTGGATACACTGTTCATCCATGCGACAAAAGTCCTATCTATGGAGAAAATAGTTAACCTTTGCAGATCTTGATCAGATGGCTCGGATGTGCTGGCTGATCTGGATCTACACTGTTCGCCCATGCAATAAAGGTATGTCTATGGAGAAAATGGTTAAAACAAGTGGTAAGCTTTCAGTCAGTGTCTTATGGCAGAGGCAGAATGCAAATTTTTCAACCACAATTGTGTCTGGTAATTCATAATATTATGAAAAAAAAGAAAGTGGCAGAGAAATTTCTTGGTTTACAGTTCTGTGCTACCATTACCAAATTAAACAACTTATCTGTAAAACATATCATTATAAGATGCACATCGCATTTCTAACAAACACAAATCAAAACATTCCCAGAAAACCATGTTTCAATGTGGGCTTGGAAAACAGTTTTAATTAATGCAAACCAAACAGCCTACGATCACTTCATTCATGTGTCATAAACACAGATAATAGGCCATATCTTATCCAAAATTTGGTGTTTGGGATACTTGACAGTGCTTTCCAAAAATAACAATACATTTCTTAACCCTTTCCTCCACAGATACACGGGCCAACAGTGTTTATTAGATTTATTATGTTATTTCTTACCAAGAAACCAACAGTGTAGCTCCTGAACAGATGGCACAGATGTACCAGCTGATCTTGATCTATACTGTTTGCACAAGTGCTAAAACCAGTGTCCAAGGTTATAAAACTGAGCATGGAAACCAGTCTCAAATCTCAAGCATCTGATTGGCTGAAATGGCGACCAGTCGCCATTTCAGCCAATCAGATGCTTGAGATTTGAGACTGGTTTCCAAACTCAGTTTTATAACCTTCAGCCCAGTATATAAGGAGTAAAGGGTTAAAAGACATTTTGCAGGGATCTGGATCAATATTCTAAATTACACAAACGTACTAAATGTACTGTTTTATGTAATGAGGATATAACCAGTTACAAAAACGGAATATTTTTAAATTTATACAAAAACAGCACATACTTTCTGCATCATAAATATATCATTGAATTGTTTTATAAAACAAGTTTACTTAACAACTGATATGATTAATGATGATGGCCATATTAAACATTGGTTATAAATTCAAAAAGTGTGTGCATCAGTCTTGAAAAAAATAGTTGAAAGTGTGAACTCACCACTAGGTAGTGCCACTACATATACTCTGTACGGCTTTTCAAGTTCACAGCTGCCGATAACCACCTTACAGCGATTGCTCTCTGGGTCGGGTACCAGCTAAAATTAGGAAACAAAGATGAGAAAATATTAACCTTATTTTTCCATATATCAGCCCTTATGGCCTTGGCAAACAGTAGAGATCAGGATCTGCACTGGTCACATTTTGACCCGAAATAACCTATAGAATCTAAAAGCAAACAGTGCAGATCCTGATCAGTCAGTGCCAATATGCCAGGGCCCAAGATCATAAAACTAAGTTTGGAGATCAGTCTCAAATCTCAAGTATCTGATTGGCTGAAATGGCGACTGGTCGCCATTTCAGCCAATCAGATGCTTGAGATTTGAGACTGATCTCCAAACTTAGTTTTATGATCTTGGGCCCAGCTGATCTGGATCTTTACTGTTTGTCCATGCCAATAAGGTATATATGATGGAAAGCGATAAAGAAGATTTCAAATAATAAATTATTGTTATTTATATTAAATTCTGTGTATTATGCAGATTACACAGACTGACTTGGGTCTACAGTGGTTCCAAGTATCTTTTTTCCAACACAATATCAAACCAGTACATATCCGGCTAGAAGAATATATTTTAAGAGCAATCATTTCATTACTGAACTTTGTATAAAGTACATTTCAAATTGTTATTTATTTATAATATTGCAGAAAAAAAAATATCCAACACATTTTCAACAATCATACTTCTAAAGCTGCATGACTACTTACTTTTCAAATGAAAAGAAAATTAGAAGACAAATTCACTGTAAAATCCATGTATAAATATAAAATACATTTCTAAACTAGATAAGACTAAAAAGTAACAGAATGTATTCTCTAATCAATAAATTTGGGTGTTGATAGGAAATCTTGAACTATATATTACAGATAAAATGATCCTTGACAAGCTATATATTTTACTTTAAATTTAATCCACCCAATCCCCTTTAAATACCAAAAGAAATAATCTGATATAACAAGTGCTGTCAATTAAATCCGATAGTTGTTATGTAACTTCCATTTGTAATGACTTGACAGAATTGTTTTTTTAATTGAATTTTTGTGAAGTAGTGTCTCTACTTGAAGGATAAAATATTGATATTCAGTAAACAACTAAAACATGGGTTTAAGTCATTAAGTGTTTATTTGTAGTCAGAGATCTGAGGACTGTGCAAGTTTATAAATATCAGTAGTGACAGAAGTTGGAAGCCTTTGCAAAAATGTTCAACAGCACAGCAGATTCAAACAATTGTAAAATTTGTGGTTAGCTTGGAGATACATATCAAACATATGATTTATGAGTTTTGAAAAGGGAGGTAATAAGAATTCTCTGAACCAAAATTAACATTATTTTGAGAAAATTCAAAATTTTTATGAGAGATTATAATTTTCAAACTCAACTAACACTGGTTAATACACATATGCTCATGTTTACTTTGTAGCTCTCTTCATACCGTCAAGTGAGTTGATAACTTTAACCTATTACTCAATGGGATATGTCTGTCATCACATGGGCAAATAGTGTAGATCCAGATCAGCCAAAACATCTTTACTGCCTGATCAGGATCTACACTGTTCACTATTGGGTTCGCAAGGTTGTGTCTTAATAAGAAGCAAACAGTGTAGATCCCTATCCTACATCACTGGTGTGCTTGCTGATCTTAACCCTTTCCTTGATATTTAGGCATGTGCGACCAGTGTAGATCCAGATCAGCCGGCACATCTGTGCTGTCTGATCCAGATCTTCACTGGTCGCATTTTGGTCAGAAATAACCTAATGAATCAAAAAGCGAACAGTTTAAATCCTGATCAGACGGCACGGATGTGCAATAAAGGTGTATCTATACAGGAAAGGGTTAATCTACACAGTTTGCACATGTGATAAAACCCTTTAAAAGTTAAACTGTTAGTGAAGATACTTAACAATAAACACTTAACTTACCCTAGCACCACACTGTTTGTCGTTCAAGAAGACCAGATATCCAGATATTGGATATTGTGGTGTAGCAATGGACATCCAGACTATCGCCAGAGCATCGGGTTTGTCTGTCCGTTCAAGTGAAATAACTGGTCCACCATCAGGAGTTACTAGTGGACATTTCATTTTCTGTAATAACAATAAAACTGACTGAGTAATTATATGTGTAGATATAATATGCTTTCTTTACCTGATTATGAAGGCAGTGATATGATACTTATATAACAAATAATGATATATGCCAGATAATTAAACAAACTTCAATTTCATCATCTTTGATGAAGTCTTATTCATCAAACGAATTATAATTCCTGATGATACACACTGTGACACATTACTTTAAGAAGTGTGGCTAAGGTAAAAGTCGCACACAATTTACTGAACTATGCACAATATTTTGATTTGTGATATTGATGTGCATGCATGTATTGCCACGACTTGCTGCAAAAAAGCATGCCGACATTCACTTTGTCATCACCATGGCTAAACTTCGGCTTAACATTCTTGAAAAACCCAAATGATACCATCAAATATTGAATCAATCCTTCAATTAGTTATGAAAATTTATACCCACCCAAGTTTCTTATATGGAACAGCCTTATTATTTATATGGCAAGCTCAGACCCATCAACTCAGACAATATCACTGAAAAAAATGAAAAGCATCCAGGCAGCAAAATAAAACAAACAATACTGGACATACCAGTTTGTTGGATTTCTGTGTGGTGCAGTCAGGTTTCTTGCCGTACACCTCAACAACGACCTCGTACAATCTTCCACCTGCCATACCGCTAACACACAAACTGTTGTTGCTGGCTGGAAACATATCACAGTACCTCACTCCATTCAGGAAGATCTGAAAGAAAAAAGTACACTGAATGTAAATTACATACAGAAACAGTCTAAACTGTTTGGTTGATATAATATTATACAGATTTAACACATGTGTAACCACTGTAGATCCGGATCAGCTGGCACACACCATCTTATCTGGATCTGCACTAGCCGCATCTTGGTTAGAAATAATGTAATGAATCTTAAAGCAAAGAGTGTAGATCCTGATCAGACAGCATAGAGTTTTTATTTAAGCTGGGCAACATGAACATTTAATTTGAAAATTGAAACAGATATATGTACCTGATAGAACAAACAAATCACCACTGTTCAAGCAAACCTTTCAGTTTTTTTATTCCGACACAGCTATGATAAAAATACTTCACTGGTACTTGAACTAATATTAGTTTGTATCATCAATTTATCAAACCTGATATCCTTTGATCAGTGCCATATGTCCAGCGTCTGGCCTATCCCAGAATACCTCCAGTGTTCCTGGGGTCGTGAAACATGCCTTGATGTTTGGTATACAGCCCCACCAGTCCCAGGTTTTGGCCTGCAAAATTTGTAAAAACACAGATTTTAACAAAATACAGTGGTTGTTGCAGCCTGAGAAGTAACATCGTTACTGTTACTCATATAACATTAGTAGCACTTGATCTGTGTCTAAGCTTTTTTATTTAATTGGAAGGAAAATGTTTTCTTATATGCCTTGGACAAAATTACATGAACTGATCATGACAGTTTGTCACATTTTGGATTATTATTCAATAATAACAATATGGTTAATAATTACTGTACCAATCTCACTAAAGTCAGATCTAACAAAATGTTAGATCTGATGATGCCCCCAAAACACTGTTCATAAGTAATAGCGGTTTTCCCGATAACTATTTTTAGAAATTGTCAACACAGGAAGCAGGATTTATAACACTCACAAAATGATCTGAAGATGTCATTACATTAGAAATTAATGCAATACTACATAAACACATAAATCTCCAGTAAAATATGTCATACGCAGGCTGTCAAGACTTTCCATGGTTTAAAATACTATTTTTACTTTCACTTTTGCGATTTTGTAGGCAACAATCTGATTGGTTCAAAGGGTTAGTGATAAAAGCACGTTTTAGTTACTCATCGTCAGATCCTGATAGCGTAGCGTTTTCAGAAAATGATTTTAATCAGATTGTTACTGTACTTAAAGGATATTTTTGGAACGTACTGGCATGACATTGCCTCCAACATCAATTTGGTAAAACGTATAAATTATTTCCGGTGTTTGTTTCTGTAACCATTTTAAAAGCCAACTTTTAAACCAAAAAATGTGTACAAGCTTTTCCTGAGTTCTAAAAAACAAGTGAAATTAACTGAGTTGAAGATAAAATTCAAATCCAGGCTGCAGCATTTCAAAGTTTCAGCAAGACAAAACTTAAATTCTTTATGATACTTAATGTCTTAGATACTTCCGCAGTCAATAATTTCCTGTCCTGGTACTTACAGAAGATTTTGGTCTTGATGGAACTCTTTCTTCCTCTTCCATTTCTGAAGTTCCTGACTCTTCTTCATCCCCCACCACCCAGAAACGACTGAAAAAAACATCTTCAATTAGTTCCTTTGTTGTCAAGTTTAAACTGGCAATTTTCACGTTTAGATGTAAAAGGTCTTCTGGTTCTTCACAGACTTATTATTAAACATAATTACAGGAACACCACTGCCCAAGTCTCATTGGAAACCAGTCTCAAATATCAAGCATCTGATTGGCTGAAATGGCGGCCAGTTGCCATTTCAGCCAATCAGATGCTTGAGATTTGAGACTGGTTTCCATGCTCAGTTTTATAACCTTCAGCCCATGTTTGGATGCAGTATTTCCAGAATGGCTTTGGGGTAAGTCTTTGGGTAGTTACATTATAATTTCCAACCTTCTGGCCTAAATCTCCATGAAAATTTAATATTGATGCCCAAAAAGGGGCTCGAGCAACTGTACTACCTGCCCCCCACTGGATCTGTCCCCATGGCTTTCAAAAGCTTTTACTGAAGACTGTGGATAGAAATTTTAACTGAAGACTGTGGATGGAAATGAAATTGTTTAAATTTTTTGAAGATAAATTAGCAGATGATCTAGATCAAAAGCTTCTACTGAAGACTGGATGGAAATGAAAGATTTCATTATTCTAAAGATAAATTTGCAGATGACAGTTTTAGGGAATCATTTATTTTATGGATGTTGTTATTTTGGTATTTCATGCTTCATAAACTGCTCCAAATGCTTCAAATGCAAAATGGAAACAGTCTGAAGAAAGACTTTTATCATAGTGATGTGCAAAATGAGTGTAAATATTCTTATCTTGAATTATAAAATAGCCAGCTTACTTGGAAGTAAAGATGTGACTGTTCAGACGCCCTTCCTTCACAGCGATAGCTCTGATGAACTTCAGGCCTGGCTTTGACATCACTATGCCTTTGTCTGGCTTGTAAAGCTGAAACAGTAAAATCTTAGTGATGCACAAGCAGCATAATGGTAAACCCTAACTTTGGTGATATTTCAACATAATTAGCATTGACTATTTTTTTCAAATTTTATATGCATTATTTAGTGCAGCAGCATGATCTGTGTTTGCAGTTCAGTCAAGTAGAATGTCAAGAATCAATTTCATCAGCAAAACTATGCACCTAGTAAAGTCAAGAAGAATGTCAAGGTCACAAGGTCAAAGTATTATAAATTAAAGGTCAAACAGTCGTACACTTAAGGTTTTTAACAAATCATGACTAAATACAATAAATTTTGTGACAAAAATTGTCAGGTACATAAATTTCAATTTTTATTAAAAATTACCTTGACTGAATCAATATGAAGTTCAGCTGGGGAGCCATCAGTGGTATAATAAATCCTTGACCCTGGTGTATCACAGGTCAAGGTCACTTTTGTGCCAGGGTCAACTGTTCCACCAGAAACACCATCCAAATAGGGCTCCTTATTTCTCATTCCTGAAGCAGAAAACCAATACTATTATAAAGGAAAATAATTATTTCATCCACACAATTTTTATGCATAAAGCCCTATCAGAAGTATAATGTGGTAATCAATTTGCACAATTTTATAATTTAATTCATTAATACTTTATCCATATAGCTATATAAGCTTTTTTTTTTCATGGGTAACCAGTGTAGATTCAGATCAGCCAGCACACATCTGCCATCGATAGGGAACTAGACTGGTCACTTCTTGACGAGAAATGAATTAATGAATCTAAATGTGAACAGTGTAGATCCTGATCTGGATCTACACTGTCCTAATCTGGATCTACACTGTTTGCCAATGGAATAACAGCCATACCACATGGAGTAAAGGATTAATATTTGTGGGAATCTAAATATTATGGATTTGTGGGTAGATCCATTTACAATTTAACCCTTTCCTGTATAGATACACCTTTTTTTCTAGGGTGAACAGTTTATATCATGATCAGCTGGCACATCCGTGCCGTCTGATCAGGATCTACCAAAATGCGACCAGTGAAGATCCTGATCAGACCGCACAGAAATTTAATTAGTACCCATGAAATTGCCATTTTACAGGCCACACTTTTTTAAAGTTTGGTGGTGGTGGTGGGGGGGGCGGCAGCCAAAAGAAAGGCGTAAGAGCTTGGGATATTTTTTTCCTGAATTATTTTACATAAGATTTGATATATGTGTAGACTTCACTCACCAACATCCATGACAACAATGGTACAGTAGAATCCAGCAGCTCCCTGCGAAGCCACAGTATAGGACCCGTCTTCATCAAACGTGTACAGGAAACTGTTGTTGGGAATTGGCTTTCCACTGTTGAAGGACTTTGCTCCATGAATCACATTCAGTGGCTCCTAGTGTATATTAGAAAATATGATCAAAAAAGAAAATAAACACCATTTTTCAACACCAATACCCAATTCTTTTCTGATAATCTATAAATACCTCATACCTCCCACACAAGTTTGCAAATATCTAACCTCATGAAACAAAAAGCGAAAAGTGAAAGATCCTGATCAGACAGCAGATGTACTGGCTGATCTGGATCTACACTGTCAGCCCATGGATAACAGCCATATTTTATAGAGAAAAGTGTTTATCAAAATTACTTTAAAAGAATTACAACAAAAAGACTTGATGGGTGTTCAGTTGAACACTTGTGTCACCCTTGTGTACTTTGTCAGAAGAAAAATCAAAATATAAAACAGAGTGCAAGTCCATCAAATTTGACCTTGACCTTAAGAATCTAGCATCATCATGACTTTGTTGTCATAAGCAATAAAAAATCAATAGTTTGATTAAGAAATATTCAGTAATGAATAAGTTACAGCCATCGTAAAGTTTCTGTGATGGATGGACTGATGGTCAGATAAAGCATCCGCAATGTATCGCCTTTTCACAGAAACGGTGACACAAAATTCACATTATGTCAATTATTAGAATCAACAACTGCTTACATCACTGTCCGGTGACTTGACATGTATAATATTGTGCGCCTCTTCTTCAGTCCCCTTCCAAGTCCACAACACGCTCTGTCCCTTCTGGATATAGTACACCGCCGGGTGGAAGCCATCTTTGTCCACACGCACCACCGCGTTATCAAAACGGTCATCACAGAGGACACTGCTGATCTTAACATCATCAACGTACTGAAATTATAGATTAAATATTGAGTTCATTTTACAATTCGGTAAATTCAATTCTTCAATTAATCCCTATGTATGTTAACCCTATAATTCATGTATACACATTTTATCGCATGTTGAAACAGTGTAGATCTAGATCAACAGGCACATCCATGCTGTCTGATCAGGATCTACACTATTTGCTTCTTGGTCAGAAATAACCAAATGAATCAGTGAACAGGGTTGGAGGTTATAAAGCTGAGATTGGAAACCAGTCTCAAATCTCAAGCATCTGATTGGCTGAAATGGCGACCAGTCGCCATTTCAGCCAATCAGATGCTTGAGATTTGAGACTGGTTTCCATGCTCAGTTTTATAACCTCCAGCCCAGATCAGCTAGATCCAGATTAGATGGTTTTGTCAGGATCTACACATTAAACACATACCATAAAAGTGGTATATATGGGGTAAAGGGGTAAACATGAACAAATAAAGAACAAAACAACTAAAGTTTCTTAATATACATAAAACAGAATTATGAAAACAAAATGTCTGTTTTAGAGAAGAGTGGGAAACGACTTTCAATGGTGTACTCAATTAGAAAGAACAGAAACCAGAATCCAGTCTCAAAAAGATGATTAGATGAAACCGAGTTCAAATTACAATCACAAGCTAGTTTTGTGACTGGTTTCCAATCTCTCTCTATGTATTTAGGCCCAAGATATTGTCTGAAAAATGTGTCTATATAATCCAGTCTGCAAAACTTCATGTTATTTCAAGGAACAATATGAAATTTTGAAGACACATTTTCACATTATGGGGATCATATATATTTCAAATTCATTCTTAAAGATGTATGTGCCATCACTTTGTTACTCTTGTTTGTGTGATGTACAACAAAGATGAATAATAAGCCAGTAAATATCTTTCATATTAAATACTTACATTTTCTTTACCTCCCTTGGACTTGGCAAAAGATTTGCTGAAGTAATGGTGAACACCTGTCCTGGTGATAGCCTTGCTCATACAGCGTCTGAAAATATACGCCCAACATGATCAAAAAACTAAAACAATTCGAGAAAAAAAATCATAAACCCAATAAAAACAGGTTGTTATCAGAGGTAGTTTTTAAAGAATTTAACCCTTTCCTGTATAGATACACCTTTATTGCTGTCTGATCAGGATCTAAACTGTTCCCTTTTTGATTCATTAGGTTATTTCTGACCAAAATGCAACCAGTGCAGATCCTGATCAGACAGCATGGATGTGCAGGCTGATCTGGATCTACACTGGTCACACATGCGTAAAAATGCGTATACAGTAGAGCTCCGCTATATCGCGAAATCCAATATAACGCAGTGGATCCGTGGACCCCGTTTTTTCCCCCATAAATTGATACCCATATTTTGTCTAAGTCTTCAGACGGAAAATAAAAATTCTAGCTGAAAGAATATTTAGAGACGAGAAGTTTTATTTTAAGAAAGACTGTCCAAACATTTAGATACATGTACATTAATTAACATGTCCTTAAACGTAAGCCAAGAATAAGTCAACACCTGTCAGACGTTTCTTCCTTTGAAATTTCTGCTTACCTTTGTCAAGCAATTAACTCCATAGTTGTTAAATAAACATCATATTGTTGTATAATCAACAAAAAATGCGATGGCTTCGCTAATAGGGGTGCAATAAATTAGATGCAAACTGCCAATTCGGCGCAAGGCCGGTAATGCAGACACAAACACAACCTGATCAGAAATTAGCAATAATTATACTAGATATGCTGTCAATCAAACAATCAGCTGATTTAGAAATGAAATTATCCTAGTTTGTTGACGGGTTGAAATTCTTTTGTATAATAGCGTCAATCGATTTTTGAGCGGTGCGCACCGTTTCAAGTTGACGTCGGCATCTTTGATGTTAAATACACAAAGATCGCTGACATTTTAGATCAAAACGGTCAATAAACAGGTGTTCATAGCCGTTCTAAATTTGATGATTTTAGTCAATGTACATGTATCATTTCTCGGATATTTTATGGGCAAGTATTAGCACAATTAAAAATATACGTCGTTCCCTTTATTTCTTACTCGTAATAAAATTATGAAAATTAGACTTAAACGTCGTAAATTAAAAGGCACGGTCAGAAATTTACGTCATTCATATTAGTCTGTGTTATTTAATGCGACAATGATCTGCGTATTACTTTTCGGTGTCCCATTTTTAAGAGTCTGAAAAAAAATTATTTTGGTAAAATAATTTTGATGTCCGAAGACTTGGACAAAATACAGATAAAACGTAATGATAAATAACTGTGTACATATACTATAATGCTTATCCTGGGTAACGTTACATCCACCATATAAGGACATATGATTAACGTGAGTTCTTTGTCCCTCCAATATCGCGGATCCGATAATAACGCGGTTTGAGGGTCTGGACCCCATGGACCGCGTTATATTGGATCTCCACTGTATATCAAGGAAAGGGTTAAGCATCTCAAATATTCAGGCATGGATAACATTGGAAAATAAAAGTTAACAATTTTACATATAAATGATGAAAAGATGAAATACTTAAAATTGTCTAAATAATAAAATAATGAAAATCAAATCTTTACTGTATTGTGTTATTATTATTGTACTTATTTACAACAAAATAAATCTCTTTCAAAACAGCTCTTTCTGACAATATCTATGTCTCAAAAATTAGAACATCTGAATGAATACCTTGGTGGGACAGTAACGTCTGTTTTTGGGTTGTTGACACATTCATCTATACTGTTGACTTGACACACATCGTACATGCGTACACTTCGGAATATCCAGCACACAATGTCGTTCAGTTTGATTGTCACAGGGTCTGGCTTGATTTCTGGGCCAACATTCACTTCATGTACCTAAAAGGTTAAGATGCTTGCTTATCAGTTTGTTGGCTTCTTAGTTTGTTCATTTAGTCGATAAGTTGAACAGTTATTAATTATATACATTAAATTCAAACTTAATACAAATTTTCTTACAACATTCCAATTTTGGTTTTCCATTTCCTTCAACAACACAACTCTTTACCCCATGGGATATGGCCATTATACATTGGCACACAGTGAAGATTTTTACACATTGGTGCAATCTGGTCAAGATCTACACTGTTCTCTTTTAGATTCATTTGTTTATTTCTGACCAACAAGCAATCAGCGTAGATCCAGACCAGATGGTATTAATGTGCCAGCTTGTCTCAAATGTGAAGAAACCAGTGCCCAAGATCACAAAACTAAATCTGGAGACTAGTTTCAAAGCTCAAGCATCTGATCAGTGCCCAAGATCACAAAACTAAATCTGGAGACCAGTTTCAAAGCTCAAGCATCTGATCAGTGCCCAAGATCATAAAACTAAAATTTGAGATCAGTCTCAATCTCAAGGAACTGATTAGCTGAAATGGCGACCAGTCGCCATTTCAGCCAATAAGATGCTTGAGATTTGAGATTGATCGCCAGATTTAGTTTTATGATGTTAGGCACATATGCTTGAGATTTGAGACCAATCTCCAATCTTAGTTTTATGATCTTGATCCATGTATGTATTAAGTAAAGGTTTAAGAAAGCGTACCTGTGGTTGTGTAGACACTACAATTGCTCCAAATATTTTTGGCAGACTGTGACTAAGGAAGTAGAACACTCCGGGTGTGATAAACTGATGTACAAATGCTGAGGGGGCATCCCTCGGGGCACCACTGCAGAACCCCTTCTCTATGGGGTCTCCTTGGTGGGATACCTATAGAATAGAACATGTTAAAAAAAGTGGGAAAATGTGTTTGGTTTCTTTTGTTTGATACTGCAAATTTACTTATATTCATGGAAATTAAATTTTAGTTTTGTTTTTATTTAAGAGTGTTTTATTGGCTTTTAAATTTGTAGATTTCAATTATCTATAATCATAGTGGCATACAAACTAACAGTGTAGAGCCTAGTCAGATGTCATGAATGATCTATTCTGTTTGACAATGCAATAAAAGTCACATAAATGGAGTGAAGTATTAAGAAACCAATGAAAATGTGAGTGAATGGTATTTTTGGGGATCAAAAGCTTCAGATACAGTAAGTAATTAAGGTTTAAAAGTTAGAATATATTTAACAATAAATTCACTAACAAATTCTTAGGCCTGTTGCCAATGTACAGGTATACCGTGAAACCTTCTTCTGTGCAACTTGCTGATGCTCTAAGAGTTTCCTGACACGAAATATGAAGTTAAGCAAGTTGATAAATGTTGTAAACTGTTTGAAACTTTAATAAACTTCATTCATGGAAGTGTACTCTTGTATCTTTCTATAATCGGATTCTGTGCATCCTTTGTAAAAACAATGAAAACTTTCACCCACCTGTAGAATGTTATGCTCCTTTTTGCCACCCTGCCACACCCACCATACCCTGTCATTAGGGCGCACAGTGATAACTTTTGGCTCAAATCCATTGTCAGTCAAGTGGATGGTATGGTTCTGAAACAAAGAAGTGAATTATAGCAATTATGTTATAAAGTGTTAAAAAAATTATATGTTTATTTTAGGCTAAATGTGTTAACAACAAAGGATTTAAAAAAGATAAATTTAAGGGATTGTTAACCCTTTTATCCATAGATATATGTCAGAAATATCCTAAATTGATCTAGAATCGAACAGTATAGATCCTGATCAGATCATATATTTGTGATTTGATTTTACGCAATTTTATTTTTCTATTAGATACATAATTAAATGATTAAAAAGGTGTAATTTTATTGGGGTTTAAATTCACTCATTTACTCTATTACATTTACTCTATTACATTACCATTTACACTAAATTTAACCCTTTGATATATACACATTTTTACACATGTGCGACCAGTGTAGATCCAGATCAGCCGGCACATCCGTGCCATCTGATCAGGATCTGCACTGGTCGCATTTTGGTCAGAAATAACCTAATGAATCAAAAAGCGAACAGTTTAGATCCTGATCAGACGGCACGAATGTGCCGGCTGATCTGGATCTAAACTGTTCGCCCTATCAATAAAGGTTTATCTATACTGGAAAGGGCTAATCTGTGGGAAATAAAATGATACCGAAGTATTGCAGATCAATTATTGACTTTGTTATATAGATAATTATGCAAGACCCATTCCATCTGTAAGAATGCACTAAACAAACCCACCTTTGGTCCAGGATTGACTATCACACTGCATGTGTTGAACTCCGCAGGGCTTTCAGCTATTCTGTAATGGTACACCCCTATGGTTGAGAAATGGGTTGTGGCAAGTCCAACTTTGGTACACAGTGTCAGAGACTCATCATCCAAATACTGGTAGGTTTCTGAAACAAGATAAAACAACATAGATCTCTAACATACATTCAAATAGGACTTCCTAGTTTTCCTACATGCAACGTGCATAAACTATGAATTGCATGATCCAAAGGTGGCCATCTCTGGAAATATGGTACACGTATTGATTTATGATCAATACAGACCTAGATAGTTCTGCACATCTGGTTGGTGCAAACACTGTTTAATGTCCTTAAATTTCTTCAATAAACCTTAAAATCAGGAAAAGAATAATCAAATTTCAGAAATGCAAGTTCATAATACATAGCTGTTTTTGCAGGTTCAGTGTTAAATAAGGGTTCATTCTTCACATTATTTAAAATAAATCTCAAGAAGTCAGACTACCTTCTCCATCTTTAGCTGAGGATTTTCTGGAGGTAGGATTTAAACAAGTGTCTGTTTCCAAGATTGCAAACAACTGAGGTTTCTTCTGGTTGATGCAAGCTTGACCGTTCCATGTCCACCAAATACGGTCACCAGTCTGAGCATATACAAGGTCTGAAAATAGTAATATGTATTCAATAACACTTTAAGTGCTAAGAAAAATGTGTAGATACAAATCAGCCAGCACAATATGATGAGGGTCTACAGTGTTTGTTGCCGAGTTAATAAGTATCTGTAAAACGATAATAAATGAACTGTTACAAACTGACAAAAAGGTGAGTTTGTAACATTTATATATGTACCAGTTATAAATATGGATAACTCACCTGAATTATGTTGGTAATATTTTTTTTATAGGTCCATCTTCATTTTACATCAGCACATAAATAATCTGTTTCATAGAGTGGTTGACAGAAATCTGATTTAAATAAAATGAGTTAGTGTCTAATGATATACAAAAATTTATTTCTCATGTTGAATGAATGGGACATATTTAATACAGTTGACATGTAATTTAATTTTTCTTACCTGGACTGAATCCATTTTCAGTGAGCTCAACAAAGTGTTCTTTCTGTTTTGGCTTCACAATGATTGTTCCGATGTATTCCGCTGCCTCTTGGAAGTTCTGGTCCGAAAAGTAGTACACGCCTGCCTTAAAGAACTCATGTGACATGAGGCCCTGTAAGCTGGGAGTGGTCCAACGAAAGCCATCTTTAACCGGCTGAAAAAGAAAAATACTCATCCACTGTGAAATCATATATATCCATATGGTACTAAATTTGTGGATTTCATGAGCAGATTGATACACAAAAATTTAAAACCAAAACAAAATATATTACTGTAATTTTGATGGACAGTTATTAGAAAATATTAAATAAACTGTTATAAACATGCAACAGATACAGCCAAATTTAATCCACAAGAATTACTATGTGAAATCCAGTGATCTTATATTAGGCAATACATTTACCATTCGGAAGAATAAAATCTTTTCTTAACAAACTGATCATGTACATATTTTATGCATCCTCTTTAGGAAAACTTGTAAGTTGTAATAACTCACCACGTAAGGATCATCATCACTTTGGTTGAGCTCTGGAGCCTCAATCTGATACACACTGTGGTGCTTCTTACACTGAAATAGACAAATAATATAGTTTTAGGCATAAAATTATGTTCTCCAAGCTTCACATATACTTATCTGATCTGATGACCAGGTCAGTGACAATAAAAATGCAGCAAGGCAGACTTCAAGTCCCTGTGTTTGACTGATTTCAGTGCAATGGCTGATCATCTGATCAGGTAAGAAAGCCTGAAGAATATAAGTTGCATGACAACTTATACACAGCTAAGATAAATGATTGCAGATTGATATTTCTATGTAAGTATTTTGATTCTTGGAAATTTCATTCCAGATGAAATCTGGTAGTGCAGATATTAGCGATAATTATAGTGTTCATTTTGTTGGCATTTGGCAATGCTGTTCTTCTCTTCAATGGTATGACAAAACCATATTTTAACCTTAACTTCCTGGGATATGGCCTTTATGCCAGCGTGAACAAGTATATCCAGATCAGCATGCACATCCTTTCAGTCAAATCTCAGTTCTCTTTTTGGTCTGGAAATAATCTAATGTACCTACAAGCAACTACCGGTAGTGAGGAATCTGATCAGGCAGCACAAATGAGGAGGCTGATCTGGATCTACACAAGTCGCACATTGGATAAAAGCTATTTCCACTTAGTAAACAGTTAATATAAGGATATACAAAATATAAACACAATTTATTTTAACCCTTTCCTCCATAGACACACCTTAATTGCATGGGCAAACAGTGTAGATCCAGATCAGCTGGCACATCCGTGCCATCTGATCAGGATCTGCACTGTTTGCTTTTTGATTCGTTAGGTTATTTCTGACCAAAATGCGACCAGTGCAGATCCTGATCAGACAGCACAGATGTGCCGGCTGATCTGGATCTACACTGGTCGCACATGCGTAAAAATGCGTATTTATGAAGGAAAGGGTTAATTTACAAAGTCACATAACTCACCTTGAGCTTGTCCCAGCTCCACCACACCCTGTCACCTTCCTCAATCAAAAGGATCATCGGCTGGTAGGAACGGTCCATGATTTCCACTCTGTACTCCCGCTGAGTCTCGCGCACATGCACCACACAGTAATGTTGCTTGCCTAGCTCAGAGCTCTCCGTCACAAAGTAATACAGACCAGGTCGCCTGAAACACAATATTAATGATTGTAGAGATTTAAAAAAGAGCTGTGCCCAAGGTTATAAAACTGAGCATGGAAACCAGTCTCAAATTGCAAGCATCTGATTGGCTGAAATGGTGACCAGTCCAATAAGATGCTTGAGATTTGAGACTGGTTTCCAATCTCAGTTTAATAACCTTCAGTCCTGATCTATGAAGAAGCAAGCATAATTTGCCAACATGCAGCAAAAATAAAGTACAGTACAAACTGTGATAAAAATTCCCTGTAAACAAAGACCACCTGTGGATTAATACCACATTTTTTGTACAACTGACAGATTTAAAGAACAAATTTGCTTCTGAACAAAGACCATCAGCCTTCAAAGACCTGGCCCCAAGGTTATAAAACTGAGCATGGAAACCAGTCTCAAATCTCAAGCATCTGATTGGCTGAAATGGCGACCAGTCGCCATTTCAGCCAATCAGATGCTTGAGAATTGAGACTGGTTTCCAATCTCAGTTTTATAACCTCAGGCCCAGGTTTTTGCCTGAGTGGTCTATGAAGACAGATTTGGTTGGAAGTGTTATACACGAGTTTCTATTGCTGTTTGTATATTTTTACTCTTTTTGCAAACTTTCAAATTGTATTAGATTATATCACCATAAGAATAGCTGTCATTTACATAACCAAAGACAAAGACTTATTTTCCTATGAATCATGTCTGAAGGTTATAAAGCTGAGATTGGAAACCAGTCTCAAATCTCAAGCATCTGATTCGCTGAAATGGCGACCAGTCGCCATTTCAGCAAATCAGATGCTTGAGATTTGAGACTGGTTTCTATGCTCAGTTTTATAACCTTGGGCACTGGTTCAAAGGACTGCGTAAAGAGAAATATTCAACAGGAAATCAAACAGTGAGCTGGTTAATCATAACAACACTAATACGTGCCAGTCGGCTTAGGTCTGCCAATGTCACAAGACTTAATTCTTAATTTGACATCAATTCTAAAATTAAAATCTTTCATTCATAAAACTTTTTATTCATAATAACTTCAAACCACTTACGGGAAATCATGTCTATAGCTTCCGGACACCGTTTTCACATTTCCCGATGTGTCCATTTCCCTTTTGAAACATGCCTTGCTCATCTCATACTTGACTTCCTGTACGGAATGCGGGATCGAGCACCCCTTCCACGTCCATTTAATACTGTGACCTTGATCAAGGTAAATGATATCTGGAGTGAACCCATCATCGGTAATTTCGGCTACAAGATCCAAGCGTCTCTTCACTGTGATCATGAGTGGTGTGCATCTTACCCCAGATCTAAACAAAAATATGACTGTATGTTTAAAACTTTAATCCATAGATATGGGTTTAGTCGCATGTGCAAATAGTGTAGATGCATGAATGTGCTGTCTGAACAGGATCTACACTAGCTAGCTGTTTTTCTTGGTCAGATATAACCTAATGTATCAAGAAGTGAACAATGTAGATCCTGATCTGGATGTACACTGTTTGCTCATATTTAACAGCCTTATCCCATGAAGTGAAGAGTTAACAAATCGCAATTTACAATTTCAAAATCACCTGAGTCAGCTTTGTTTTCAAACCTTTACAATGTACCAATTATCAATACACCGCCCAACAGCTTTGGCAGGTATCTGGCATAGACTGATATTCCATTTATAAATGGTAGATGCATTTTCTTGCATAACCCTCTAGCTTGTATTTTATCTTCATTACTGTAATTTTAAATATAAATGCTCTCTGGATATTTACTTTTCATAAACAAAACATACATTGTAATGCCAAAACAAGAAGGAGAAAAGTAAACCCAGCCCCATGCAAAACATTAAAATTTTATTACTGCAAAATTCTTTAGAAAACCAACTGCTATTGCATTTAAAAATCTGTATCCAATAAATTTCGTGTTTAAAGAAGTTGAGTTTTCTATTTCTTTAGGTATATTATATAAGTCTATTACATAAGTATACTTTATTTAAAATTACTTACAAAGCAAATTTGTATTCTCCCTCTAGGTTAAACTGCTGTTCATACTGTCCATTGGTGTTGCTATGGTTACCACTGAATCCACCAATCACAGGCCTCAATTTGTCCCCATCGTGTATTACCTGCAAATATATATCAGTAAGTTATTAAATCTACAAGACAATGATAAAACGGAGCTTATTCTGATGGTTTAAAAAGATACGATTTCTCCTGCACTTTTCACACCTACACAATCTGAACACATCTTTCATACCCATTTACTCCATAAATATGGAATTTTGGCATGTGCGAAAAGTGTAGGTCATGATAAGCTGGCACATGTTTGCCATCTGATCAGGATTAACACTGTTCCCTTTTAGAAATCACCTAATGAATCTAAAGTTTAGATTGTGTTTATTTGCATAAAGATGTTATTTATTATTTTGAGGAATTTCCAAATTAACTGGTCAAAATAACACAACAATTTACTTTTAACCAATAAAGACAACCTTTTACTCCACATGATATGGTTGTTGTCCATGGGCTACCAGTGTAGATCCAGATCAGCAAACACATCTAGGCTGTATGATCAGGATCTTCACTTTTGATTCATTATGTTAATACTGATCAAGAAGCAAACAGTGTAGATCCTGATCAGACAGCACAGACGTACTAGCTGATCTGGATCTACAATGTTTGCACATGTGATAAAACCTGTATATAGAAGTCAAGGGTTAGGAAGAAAGGTATACAGTAAAGCAAGCCAGATTGGCTTTCTTAGCTTGTAACATACATTTTATTGATCTACAGAATAAGAGCAACTCTCCCTGATGACTTTAGTAATAACCCTATTATTATTTATTATTAGGAGAAATGCAAATTTACCTATCTTTAGAAGAAAATGAAATAAATTATGCAAAGCCGGACAGGGTAAATTCATAAATAATGCAGTATTTGGAGAACTGTTGTTCCTAAGCATTGTCATAGTTCAAAAAGGATTGGAGAGTGCAAATCTCGTAAATGACTTTACACTGATAAACCCTTAAGTACACATAATCTCTTACAGATTAAAGTAAAATGTTTAATGACAAATTCAAATGCCTACATACAATCACAGGGTATTGAAAATTTAATATAATGATGAATATGTTAAATATCATCATCATCGTCATGAAATTTTGTGGTGTGTGTGTATTTGACTAAATAAGGGTTCTGGTCTTTGTTTATGTCATTTCTACAAAAGTAATAATAATTTACCCTTTACTTCATATATAAACCTTTATTACATTGGTGGCATGTGTAGATCCAGATCAGCCGACACACTATTGCCATCTGATCTGAATCTACACTGTTCATTTCTTGGTCATAAATAACCTTATGAATCTAAAAGTGAACAGTGTAGATTCTCATCCAACTGCACAAATGTGTCTGCTGATCTGGGCTGAAGGTTATAAAACTGAGTTTGGAAACCAGTCTCAAATCTCAAGCATCTGATTGGCTGAAATGGCGACAGGTCGCCATTTCAGCCAATCAGATGCTTGAGATTTGAGACTGGTTTCCATGCTCAGTTTTATAACCTTCAGCCCTGGATCTACACTGTTTTTCCATGTGATAAAAGGTGTATCCATGCAGTAAACAGTTAATATCTTCATACAATTTCCTTATACTAAATATTCCAAAAATTATAGGTATACACTGCATACAGAATATACAGGCAATATAAGGATATTTAGAGTTCTTATTAAGAATTTATTTGGAAATTCCTCTAGCATTGCTGTTTATTGATCAATACCATTCATTATTTACATAAGGCTATCTTCGCCTAGTTACTGTATATATTTGCTTCTGTTATTATGTGTAATTATGTAAATAACAAACAATAAGAAATTGATAGGGTAGATATTTAACCTGCGTTATCTGTGAAACATCTACACTTAAAATTAGCATGAAGATCAAAATTCGGATAGACTATAGATTTTCATGAAATATTAATAGAATCTTATACGTTCTTGTCCTTCTTAAGTAAGCCATGGGTCATACAGTGTGTACTAGTGCTTTTATGGTAAAACAAATTAAGCCATAGTCATACATAACTGAAACCCCAAATCTTTGTTTTAACTACAAAGCATAACCCCTTATAAAGACTCGGATGTGACAGCTCCATTGGATCTACATAGTTCATTGATGGGATAACAGCTATATTGCACAGAGTAAAGGGTTTAAACCATTGTCAATTTTAAGTGAGTTAGTTTGAAAAAAAATTACCTTTAATAAAATGTCTAATGGGCTTGAACAGACAAAAAAGAACAAATCCCCATCTCCAGCAGATGGTAATGTGCATGAAATAAATTTTTAAATGTACATGAAATTAATATCTCAGTCAAAGTATAAATATTCATGATTTTTCAAAGTAGAAATGAATGGTTGCTTTCAAAACAAACAAAATAGCAGCATGGCTAGAATGAATCAATATTCATGTTTAATTGAGATCACTGGTAAAACCATCAAATTTAAATATACCTGGACAATATCAACAGGGTCAGCTTGTTCCTGCCACACAAATATGACTGTTTGTCCCTCCAAAATGGTGAGTTCCGGCACTGTAAAGCCATTCTTTGTCACGCCTACTATTGGTTCTTCTGAGCCTTCTGAAAAGAGAACAGTTTTAACCTTTACAACAATTGATACAGTTTACTGCATGAGATCCAGATCAGCCAGCACATCCATGCCATCTGATCAAGATCTATACTGTTCGCTTTTTCATTTATTATGTTATCTCTGACCAAAAAGCAAACAGTGCAGATCCTGATCATACAGCATGGATGTTCCAGCTGATCTGGATCTACACTTGTCACAGGTGTAAAAATGCATATGCATTTGAAGTAAATATTTAATTCATTTAAATTAACTTCAAATGTCTTATATAAATGAGAATTCATTTTTACAATCAATTTGTGTCAAAAGAATGCTGATGGATTGGTATCAGACATTTTTGGTTGACGATTGCTAAATGTCTCAATTTGTCTCAATAAGCATAGTGATCGTGATTGTGATAATAATCAATGAAAAGCATGGATGCAAATTAAAACTTACATGAATGTTGACTGATTAGCAAAAACAAATCATTTGTTTTAACAATACAATTAATTCTTCCCTTTTGAGAACAATCAGAATGTAAAAAAGGGTGACATAGAAGTTTTCAGAACATCAGTTTTGTTGTTGCTTCAAAGATTTAATCATCTGCACAGTATGTTAAAGATAATGAAAAGCCACCCACCGCCATTTTCCGTCACCAATTGTTAAACACATTACATTCACTATTGCCTGGCATTAGATCACATTGATCCAGTATCAAGTGGAAATTGCAGTTATTAAAATGATCAAATCTTGTCTGTCCTACATGTTAGCAATTGCAACAGATTAGTTACTTGTCTTTACATGTAATGCCATGTTAAAGCTTTGTTTTTTAAACTTTCACCCGATGGGGGGGGGGGGAGGATGGGATACTGCTTTTATCAAATGAGTGTCCAGGTTGATCTGGACACATCAACGACCATTTACTGGTCAGAAATAATAAACTTAATCTAAAAGGCAAGCTGCACTAGTGTAGATTCCATTGAGATGCAGTGGTCTCGAAAACAAAATGGGGAAGGGAATTTCCCCCCAGCTATAGACTGACCATAAGACCCAGCTGTTTTAGTGGAACAGCGGCTACTTTGTTTTTTTGAAGCCAAAAATCCCCCTTCTATTTTTTTAAGCTCCTTCTACTTCATAAAATAATGAGACTACTGCAGATAGCACAGATGTGCAGGCTGATGTGGATCTACACAGAATGCACATCGGACACAAGTTTTATGAGAGGAATAGAGGGTTAATCTAGTTATTAAAGTACCTTTCAAAAACTTCTGCATTGCAAGCCATCCTAAAACATTGTCGGTTGAGGAAGTTCTTTGCAAAAGAATTGCCTCAGAAAGCGCAAAGGCTTTTCTTGATGGAAGCCTAGCAAGTTTCCTAGATCTTTTTACATTTGCGTCACTCATGTTTTCCACATTAATAAGTTTCAGATTTCAACCATCATCATTTTTACAGGTCAATTTTCTTTCATTCACACAAGATTTAATGCACCGCAGTGACTGATTTCTCAAGTTTTTTTGTACACTGTTAAGATTTTGCTGTTATTTATCATATTGTGCAAACTTCTCCTCTACAGAGACTGAAAAGTCAACTTTTTTCATTAATTTTGCTTACTCATATTTGGTGTGGGATTGATTCTTGTCTATTTCGTGATGGGAAAAACAAAAAAATAAGCCTTGACAAAAACAGTATCTGAGTATCTAATTTTTGAGATTTTGATAATGATAAAACTGCACAAATTTACAGTCCCATGTAAAAATATCATACATTACTTCAGCACAAAATTTGATAACTGCGAAATTAAATGGTACTACATATATTAATGTTTTGCTTATTATTTAAAAAAAAATTTCTAATTTGCTATAAGAATTAATGAACAAAGACAGATATCAAAAAAAGGATACAATATATGCAAGAAAAGAGAAAGAAAAGATAGAAAGACAAAATTATTTCAATACTGCAAATATGTGCAACCTATTTACATTTTACAAGATATTTTCCAAAAAAATTATTGTTGATTACTTTAACTCAAATTCCCATCTTCAAATTCATATAAAAATTCCGAACTCCAAACTCATATAATTATTACAAACTTTGTAAAAGATAGGAAAAATCAACATTAAATCTTCATATTATTCACACAAAGTTCTTTGCAACAGTAACCCCACAGTAACACCATCCTTTTGACAGGTAAAATTACCTTTTTCAATCATGAACAACCAAAATCATTGATTTCCCATTTATTAGATTAATGATTTCAATTAGTGATAACAAAATGTTGTTCCAAAGTAATTAATTATTCATGAATTAACCCCTAAATTAAAAAACACTGTTATTTTGTCAGAAAAACAGACATAATGTCCTGGTCAGGTGAATTTCGTTAGTTTATTCGAAAGGCTCATTTGAGGCAGTCTTAGGGTAGTTTTATGATAATTTTCAAATTATCTGGCCAAAGTCCCCACGAAAATTGTACACTGCAACTCCATTATATCGCGGACTTCGGGGTCCAAGCCCGCCAACCGCGATATAAATGGAGCGCGATATAAGTACATAATCGCGCTAAAACACAGAGAATTTATTTGTTTTTGCTGTCAGATGCATGTATATCGCGGTGTTGCGTTATTAACACGCCGTGAAATCTACGGGTACATCAGGGAGTACGTTCCGTGCTGGACAAATGTTTTAAAACAACTTTTTGTTTATTTAATTTATTATATTAATATTTTTTAGAAATAGAAATTAATTAATGTACAAAACAAAGATCGCCGTTATCAATTTCCAACGGTGGTATTATTGTTTTCGGTTCTTTCAACTGATCGACGATCTGTTGGTCGGTCATGGTTGGTGATGTTAGTTCGTCGTCGTCCGTCGTTTACCAGCTTGATATGTCGGTGAGCAGGTAATGTCAAAACAACAAATTGTTTTGACGTTTCCTGCTCATGTCTTTTATGGTCAGCAACTTGCATTAATTGTCGCTAATTTGCGGTTTGTCTCGTGAACGAAATTCTGCCAGTACCGTATCAGCTTGGTGTTTTTCGCACCTATTGTTCGTCACAAAGGGGGTTTCATGTCAAATCAGAAGCAACAGAATTGTTAAAAAAACTTTCATCTATTTTCATACGTTTTGATGTTAAATTGTATCTGCTGGTGAACGTGTACATCGCCTCTTAAATGCATACAATTAAGGAATGATTCTTATTTTGGTGCGGTTCATGCAGATTGGACGTGCACGCGAGAGCTGGCAAATCCGTAAAGCGCGCTAGCGCTTTATGGTAAATTTGCCAGCTCTCGCGTGCACGTCCAATCTGCATGAACCGCACCAAAATAAGAATCATTACTTATATTTACATTTTATTCATTTTTTCTTTAAATAAACTTAAGTTGAACGCTTTCAAAAATTAATATTAAGTGAAAAGGGGGAGTAATATGTGGGAGTTTTCAATAGTAACAGCCATGACGTTACTGACGTCATTACGGGTCATGCGGTTCATGCAAAATGAACCGAATTTTTTTAAACGAAGAAATCAATAGGAATGTAAATATAATGAAATAAACAGCTTTCGCCGAAAATGATGTAATATGACATGGAAAAAGCGTGCGTTTCGTGAATTTGTCGCCAACGTTGATTTAATCATTTGATCTTTTTTACAACCCACGAAGAATGAACAAACATATACATTGTAAATGTACAAAAAATTGGGATCCACGGACCAAGCGCGATATATTGGATATCGCGATATAACGGATCGCGATATAACGGAGTTGCAGTGTATATTGCAGCCCAAAAAGTGTGCTATGAGCAACTCCAGTGTCCCAGATACTACTTTTGCCTTGTACCATTTGTCTTTTATGCTCTAGTCTTGCTGTTGTTACCTCCCCCTCCCCCCCCCCCCCCCAAAAAAAAAATGGTTCACAGGACTTTTATACAATCATGATGAATCACCTAACTCTGAGGACCTGTTAGGCACAGTTCTTAACCCTTTCCTGTATAGATACACCTTTACTGCTAGGGCGAACAGTTTAGATCCAGATCAGACGGCACATCCGTCTGATCAGGATCTAAACTATTTGCTTTTTGATTCATTATGTTATTTTTTACCAAAATGCGACCCGTGCATATCCTGGATCTACACTGGTCGCACATGCGTAAACATGCGTATATATCAAGGAAAGGGTTAAACCACTATGCAATGATCATACTGTTTATGTTAACTAGTCTGATTTGGTCATAAATATGGAGGAGGGTGTGTTTATGTTTTAAAATCACAATTTAATATTTAGCAAAGGATTTTAAAAGCAAACAGTAGAGTTCTATAAACATCAAAAGACGAGACTATTATTATCAGCAGTGAAGCCTTTTATGCACCCCAATCCAACCTGCCCCCCCACCCCCATTTCCTAGTAATTAGAAACTGACAGGTGATTTGATTCTGACCTTGTTTATCCACATTCTGCAATAATGAAAGCATTATCCCAAAACATAATGCCAGTTCTAACATAACCAACATCACACTCCCCCTCCCCCACCTCACTGCCCCCTCCCCTAATACCAAAGAGATGAGCTGCAAATGACCCCTAATAACTATTGAGATAGAGATTGACCCTTAAACCAAATGTATTGAGCTCTAAACACAAAACTAGATATGTAGTACAACCATATATATTTGTTATGTCTACAATTCTTTCAAAACCTTAATTTCAGGTAATACACTGCAACTCCGTTATATCGCGATATCCAATATATCGCGCTTGGTCCGTGGATCCCAATTTTTTGTACATTTACAATTTTCATTCTTCGTGGGTGGTAAAAAAGATCAAATGATTAAATCAACGTTGTGACAAATTCACAAAAGGCACGCTTTTTCCGTGTCGTATTACGTCATTATCGGCGAAGGTTGTTTATTACATTTTGTAAGCAGGGATTTAAGAGGCGATGTACACGTTCACCAGCAGATATAATTTAACATCAAACGTAAGAAAATAGATGAAAGTTTTTTTCACAATTCAATACGTTTGATTTGACATGAAACCCCCTTTGTAACGAACAATAGGTGCGAAAACACCAAGCTAAGTACTGGCAGAATTTCGTTCACAAGACAAACCGCAAATTAGCGACAATTAATGCAAGTTGCTAACCATAATAGGCATGAGCAGGAAAGTTCAGTTTGTTGTTTTGACATTACCTGCTCATCAACATATCAAGCATATCAACAACTGATGACAACGAACTAACATCGCCGACCATGACCGACCATCAGATCGTCGATCATTTGAAAGTACCGAAAACAATAATACAAACGTTGGAAATTGATGACGGCGATCTTTGTTTTGTACATTAATTAATTTCTTTTTATTAAAAATAAAACTTGATAAATTATATAAAAAAGTTGTTTTAAAAACATTTGTCCAGTACAGAACTTACTCTCTGATGTACACGTAGATTTCACGATGTTTTAATTACGCAACACCGCGATATACATGCATGACAGCAAAAACAAATGAATTCTCCTTGTTTTAGCGCGATTATACTTATATCGAACTCCGTTTATATCGCGGTTGGCGGGCTTGGACCCTGAGGTCCGCGATATAATGGAGTTGCAGTGTACTGATAGTGTACTGATAGAAGCAAAAGCCAAAACAATATACAATTAGAACTATTAGTTTTGTTATTTTACCAGCATTTTGCAGGGAGCACCAGACTAAACATGTATAAGCACACTTACTCTGAGGACAAACAATGCATGAACTTCTGCCCTTAGTTACTTCCACTTGGTTCTTGGGTAATGCTTTTAAAACAACAGAGAAGGAAAACCAATATAAAGGGAATTTCGGACATTTATTATAAACAGTATAACCCTTCAAAAGCCACCATCCCAATAACAAGATCACTATTTCAATGTTTCTTTTAACAGTTTTGGAGGATACACTATGGTCTATTAACCAATTTCCTTCTTCTGTTACTTGCTTTGCTCTTGTTTTCCGCAATTCTAAAATTTCTTTTAGCTTTTTCATTTTTCATATACAAACATAATTATATTACAAAATCAGAAGTGGCAGCAGCAACAACGGTAGCAGCAGCAGGCAGTAAATGCTATCCACAACTCGCGCTTTCTTGCACAAACCAAGCAGAAGCAATACTGCAGCATAAAGAGATTCAAGTAAATGGCATTTTTATTATTTAATGGTAATGTTGGTACTTATATATGAAGAATGATCCTTCATTCCAAGGAATCAGAACCATTTGCACGTGTACATACTAGACTGGTGTTCAGTGAACACTTGTGCAATCACTTTACAACTTCAAAATACAGCTGATTTCTGTCAATATCTGTCAGCACATCCATGCCTTCCTATCAGGATCTACACTGTTTGTGGTTTGGTTAGAAATAACCAAATAAATCTAAGCACAAATAGTGCAGATCCTAATCAGATGGCATAAATGTGCCGGCTGATCTGGATCTACACTGTTCACACATGGGATAAAATCTGTATCTATGAAGTTAAGTGTTAACATCTGTGTGTGAAGACCTAGTAAGCATCCCTATCTTTTTCTCTTTTTTTCAGGCCCCTTTAACAGGCTAACCCCATTTATTTCTTTAAAACACAAACAACATTTTGCTAATCTTTTGGTAGTGGCTTACTATTCATGAAGACAGGTCAATGTAGTTGACAAAAGTAGTTCACAAAAGTAGTTCAGAAAATCCCTTAAACAATCTTACCATGACCCCTTGACATGCTTCTGCTTGACGTTGCTTTTACACTTGATCTTGAGCTGATTTGTTGCCGACTTGACCTCTGGCGGGGAGAAAGGGTTCCTGATGCTGGGCCGGTATGGGACCGGGATACATACTGCTCATCAACTTGCTCCTCCCCTTCACGGGAGACCCCGCTACCCATTGTGTTTGTACTGGCCTCTGAAATAAAGAATCATAGATTTGAAAATTCAGACAATTTTCATGCCTTGTACATAATCAGATGCTGAAAAGATTTGTTAACTTACTAAAGAAACATGTGCATGTATTGGTCAGTTTGTCTGTGTTGTAACATTTTCTACTACTACAAATAATGAACTTTTAAAATTTCAATGTGCATCACATCAATCAATAAATCAAACTAAGAAGCAGCTCTATCACAAAGCTGAGATGCAATGAATTTTAGGGTTGCATAGGATCGACCCATTGTCAAGTAACAACACTAAAATATCTATTCACCAAATTAAACTGGAGGAGCAAAAATGTTCTTTAATATCAACAGTTATTTCCTAGACGGTGAACAAGGATGATTTATGATATTTTGTTCAATATCAAAATACTTTTCTTTTTTAACACACTTTAAGACTTTGTGATAATATTATCTTAAAGTAAAAGGTTCAGTGAAAGAACAACTATATCTTCTGAATTCTGGTTGATCTTTATGAAACACTGGAATAATCAAACAGACAAATAGTTCTTGTGCTAGGTTTATAAATACTGTATCAAGCAGACTTTAGAGACTTTTTCTTTGATATATAATTATACAGCATTTCCTAGGTCAACATCCTAAGGACATCTTTTCTCTTGTTGTGCCCATTTCATGTTTTTGATGTAAAAAAACATCCTTTTGGTGATCGTTTTTTTTTTAACCCTTTTCTGTACAGACACACCTTAATTGCTAGGGCGAACAGTTTAGATCCAGATCAGCCGGCACATCTGTGCAGTCGGATCAGGATCTAAACTGTTCGCTTTTAGATTCATTAGGTTATTTCTGACCAAAATGCGACCAGTGCAGATCCTGATCAGACGGCACAGATGTGCCGGCTGATCTGGATCTACACTGGTCGCACATGCGTAAAAATGCGTATATATACAGGAAAGGGTTAAACAAATTTTGCCTGCTACAAAGAACTGTTTGCTTTATTTAGAAAGTGCAAAGTCTTTTCTATTTTGAAAACAGTAGAACACACTTGGGTATTAAACTGATATTCTTTTGGTAAATTGGTGACTTAATACCTGACTACTATTGTCTGCTATATTGATTACATATCACCAGAGATGACAAAATTATTGTAATATTTTGTTATTCAAGCACTTCATTAGTCTGGACCTGTGACATTCATCTTTCACTGGTATTGATCTTGCTCATTCAAGTTCTAAAGTGCAAACAAAGATGAAAGCACAATGCAAAAGTACATGTGCAAGACACACATTCTTACCTGTACAGCAACAAAAACAAATGGTTGACAAATATTACAAACCTGACTGTTAGCTTAAAATACAATGAAAAATTTCCAAAAAAAACTAGAATTTGGTGTTCCTCAGAACACATGTCGCCTAAAATTGCATTTGAAAGGAGCATAACAAAATAATAGTGAAAAAGAAGTTATCTTTCTTGTTGTCAGAGATGGCTTTGTTCGTGCAGATGATAATTATTCCAAGTATTAAGTAAATAGGTCAAGTTCTTTAGAAGTTATAGGCAACATCAAATTTCATGTTAAAGTTGGGGGACTACCAAATGCTGCCACTGCTATTGGCGGACAATACGATCCCTATGTGTCTACCTTCTTGCAAGCCCTTTTCAAACCTGTGCTAAAGCTTAACAAAATTATATTATAGCACTTTGTTCTATTTGAACAGTCTGAGAATAGTTTTCCTTGCATAACATAAACACATTTGGGGTATCAGACAAATCGTCGCCTTATTATTACAATGTTCTAACTTACTTTTTTACAGTTTGGAGAAAATCGTCTTCAAAGTTTCAGATTTCTCTAAAACCTTCATATTCCACCGAATTTGCTCAGAAAAACAGCAGCGTGTGTGTTTTGATGAAGTCTATAAATTACATGAGTTTGTGTTTAGTCTTTATCTTTAACTTTTTAAAAATTCTCTACTTTCGGTTTAACCTAACCAGTGTTCTTGGACTAACCAGTACTAACCATTATTTTCTCCGCAAGTAACTCGTCGCCTTATTATTACAATGTTCTAACTTACTTTTTTACAGTTACTTAGAACAGTGTAATCCTTACACGAGTGTGAATAAACCGCAAGATAGAACATTGTGTGACTGGGAATTTTAAAAACTAAAGTGAATCAACCAATTCTGAAACCATTTTCAGATAGGTCTTTTTTCCACGATACCAACGGTATAAAAATCTCATTTTTCGAAAAATATCTCTTAGAACATTGTAATAATAAGGCGACGAAATAATTCATCCTGTAATGGAGGAAGGGATTGAATGAATTTTACAGGTAAATTATTCAGAACAGTGTCTATAATGATAATAGTCCAATTTTTATTTTGAAAATAACCCAATTTTTTATGAAAAATTGTTTTGAAGTCTGAGCATTACCCAACCAAAGAAGCATGTTTGTTTCCCATTAAGTGGTAAGAAGGGATACATCTTAACAAAATCAAGGTGCCATAAATATGCAATCAACTCCTAAACAGGCTTATGTCAATCTGTTCCAAAAGTTCTGATTAAATGCATGCTCAAATTGGTGTCTAGAATGTTCGGCACTGTGGGAACAGTAATCCAATGCAACGAAAACTTTCCAGATTCCAGAACATGTTCTTCTTGTTCCAAACAAGGAGGGTGTGAGTAGAACAGTGATGTCACTTTGACATGGCTGTTGAACGTACTGGTATGTTTTATACCTGCAAAAATTTAAACCTTCATAGAAGCGATTGGTTACTGTCATTGTCACTTAACAATAAGCTCAATATACTAGCTGTTTCTAGTTTTGAAGCCACATTGAAATGATACTTCCTGTTTTATTGCATTCTATTTACTGCTGTTCCTGAACAAAGTTAGAACATGTACCAGATCATGAATCAAGCACACCCTCAGTAATCAAATTTGGTGGTAAAAAGCAATTTGACATTTGAATACATGAACCACAAAATTACAAGACTGTAAGCTGTAAAAACGGAATTGGAATGACAATATTCTAATCATTAATGACACTTGTGGGTGGAAAATAAAAACATTTGTTTGCACTATTACTTGTGTTATGTTGTTTCTTAACATCTTGTTCAACAGAAAAAAAGAGAAAAACCCATAAAACAAGAAGTGTCACAGGACGTGACAAATGCCATATAAGGTACAAATTTCATGGAAACAATGTTAAAATAGGGCAAAAAAGTGTCATGTGATGAAGACCTGTAAAATGTGTAAAGAATACAGTAATCATCCTAAGTATTGGGATACCCTAAATATTGGGACACCCTTATTATTCACCAAAATAATTATTTTTTGCATTCCTAAATATTGGGATACTTTTAAATCAAGTAATTTTTAATGTCCCTAAGTTTTGGGACACTTTCAGAAATGGTTTTTGGGGGTCCTTAAAGAAAAAAAAGAAAATATAAAGTACCCATGTACCTTCCTTTTTATTTAACTTACGCTCCTCTGTATTAATAACGGCTATCGTTTTCATTTTAATTAATTATATACCGGTATCCAAAATATTTTACACTTGTTTAACAATCTGTTTATTGTCAATTACGCGCTTAATTGTTTATGCAGGTGCATGCACGATAATAGCCTGAGGCAAGTGTCAGTCCTAAATATTGAAGTTAATTCTTATCAAAACAGTCTATCCTATGACCAAAAAAGGTGTGAAAACGTCCCCATTAAGCCACCTGTTTCAAGTTGGAAAGAGTATGTCATCAAAAAACGTGCAGAGAGATAAACAGAATGACAATTACCACTTAATAAAATAATGCTCGACAAGTTTTGACATAAAAACAAATTATTTTATTCTCCATCTGTATACACAAACTAATTGCAAAAATAAATTGTTTGATTTCGTATTGTCATATGTAACGGTCGATCCATATACATACCGTGATAACGTCCTATCATGTCTTGAGACATTACCGATGCAAGCATACAAACCTACCCAAAACATTGGGACACCTTTTGAACAAATATTTTTTTGCGACCGTAAATATTGGGACACAAAAATTTTTAATTATTTTTAACTGTCCCAATACTTAGGGTGACTACGGTACTTTTTATAAGTACCTGTTACTGACTGGTCCATAGTGCATGTATACTATATGATTTGCCAAAAAATATGTGTGTATTGTAATTGTTAAAATAAATTAGTTCAATTAACAACTAAAATTTCTAAATCAAAAACTTCGGAGCATTGATTCATGGTCTCTATCACTTACGGTTACTTGATATACAGAAAAAATACAAATTAAACATAAACATAGAGATCTCTTAAAAGGGTCAGGGTAAAAGTATGTTTCTGCATGATAATATCATGTCATTATGCCATACATTTCTTCCAAGTAACTTTAAAATTGTTTGAGGGGTTCAAAAGCAATGGAGTGGACACTATTTTGGTCAGTGACTTTGGAAGCCAACTTGTGACCTTGAACTCAAAGGTCAACCTAACTGAATGTCCTGCTCATGGTGTCATTTTGCTGAACCAATCTCACCAAGTAATTTTAAAATTGTTTGAGGGGTTAAAAAAATATAGAGAGCACACAATTTGGGGACTGTGACTTAGGAAGCCCAATTGTGACCTTGACCTTAAAGAAGGCAGCTTAACTGTAATGTCTGCCCATCCTATCATTACATTTCTACCAAGTCATTAAAAATTGTTCAAGGGGTTATAGAGCAGACACAAGTTTGGGACAGATGGACACACAGTCTGACAAATGAACGGAAGAACAATGTGATTACTAGTACCGGTATATGCCTCCATCTGGGGATGAGGGTGAGCGGGGCCTTAAAGGGGAAGTACACAAAAGCTAACAAAATGGACTAATACATAAAATAACACACTCCTTTATAAACACAAAAATGAATACATCCAAGATCAAATGCCCTGGTATCTTGCCTATCAGAGTTTGACCTTATACCAGTGTTAAGACCTTACAAATCAGGTGTGATAACAAAGAAGTTATATCAAGGTAACTTAACACATCAGAATTTTCTAACAGCCTTCCAAACCAGTTTCATTTGATAATAGTTCTAAGGCCTATAAAGGCCTATTAAAGGCTTACTAACAATGAACTTATTTCAACATAGAAGAACGTAGACATGCTTAGGGTGACCCAACTGCCCCTATTTTCCCTTCCAGCCCCTTTTATTTTATTGACACATATATTATATATGCTGAATAAATAAAGCTTTTAACAGAAAATATATGTCTATTTATCATGATTATGAAAGTGGTAAACAAATCTGACTTAACCTTGTTGACATTTTCTTCAGACATTTCACCATACTGGAAAATCAGTATGTTTAAAACAGTTCACTCTGAGAGAAACCATAGCACAAGTAAGCATTTTCTGAGACTATTTCACTGTATCTGAACATTTTACCAGTCAGCTCATAAGAATTTTTAAACATCTCTTTTTTATTTAATCTATCCCTGTTGATCAATGGAATAATAATCTAGAATATGGAAATATGGACTGGTAAGTAAAACAATCAGACAAGACAAGTAGCATCTAACATGCCCCTCAAATCAACTGTGTTGCTGAAAAGTCAAATATTTACCTGTTGGACATAAACTGTCTGAAATGTCATCAATTGATATATTGAGTATTTATCTACCAATTGAAAATACTTGAACCCATGATTTACCATCTGAAGATATCTTTATACCCAGGTCAATATCTTCTTCCATGAATAGACAAAATATATATTCTCAATGAATTTTTAGAGTACATGTAAATGATTTAAATGATTTCAAGAGATTCATAAATTTAGTATTATCATTTTTTATCATGGAAATCATCTATTTTATTTCTTACTATTTAAACTTATAACCATACTTTAAACAAAAATGAAAAAAGATCAAAAAGTTTAACTTCACAAATGAATTGAAATGACTAAATCAGCAGTATAATGCATTTATCAGAATATGACAAACAAAAAGCTGTTTTATTATTTATTTGCTAAATATTGTCCTTTTTTTTACTTAAATATTTAGTAGAATTTCTTGGTAACAGATAACAAAACAAATAATACCAGGCTCATTCACAAGCAAAACAAATAAATGTAAGCAAATTACCAGTAAGAGAAAAATCTTGTGAACATATAAAGTGGCCTTTATGATAAGAATGGTCTCAATTTAGAGATGGTCATTTTACAGTTCTTTTTTCTTTCTATACCAGGGCTAGTTTAAGGACGCCATAACCTCACAAAATTTCTATGGATGAAAGGATGAAATCATAGTTTTCTCCAAATTAACTTGACATTAGTTTTTTTTTTCATTCCCCTTTTGAGAGGAAATCTCACTTTTTGACCAAAATTATAGGGCATGGACCCCTTCCCCAGTCAGTGAAAAAAAGCCCTGTTTTATAAGGGATGTATTGAAACTGAATCATTTTGTACTTAAAGTACCTTTAGCTTGGCTTCCACATGAAGTAAAAGGGCAATAGACTTATTGATAAACCTGTTTCATTAATTATTAAAGAAAACAATGTAATTAAGTCTGTACTGCATCCAAGGAATATGGATCACTAAGGAATGATTTGGATAAAAGAAAACAATGTTCTTGGGATTTTCCGATAAGAAAATTGCAAATTACCTTCTTCTGTATCCAAGCTCAGTAAATTGATTGTTTTCAGTATTATAAATTCTATCCTTAACCTTCCTAATATGTGAAATACGGCATATCTGCTGATCCATTTTCAGACATTTTCGCTGCTAGAAGAAGGGGCTCATGACCTTAACCCTTTGTTCCATATATACGCATTTTTACGCATGTGCGGCCAGTGTAGATCCAGATCAGCTGGCACATCCATGCCGTCTGATCAAGATCTGCACTGGGCACATTTTGGTCAGAAATAACCTAAAGAATAAAAAATCGAACAGTGCAGATCCTGAGCAGACGGCACAGATGTGTTGGCTGATCTGGATCTACATTGGTCGCCCACGCAATAAAGGTGTGTCTATGGAGGAAAGAGTTAAATTTAGGACAAGTAGTGCAGTTTTTTATCTTAAGATTAAACCTTAATCCAGCATACATTTCAGGAAAAATTCTATGATTATAATGAAATTGAAGAGGGGAATATGTCTGTAACTGGTAATCTTCTTAATGAATTCTTATGAATCAACAGCAAACAGTGCAGACCCTGATCGGATGACACAGATTTGCCAGCTGATCTGGATCTACACTGCTGATAGGTTATCAGCCATATCACATGGATTAAAGGGTAAATGGCATATTTGCACCTGGTGGGTTTTAAAATAATATGTCAACCTCTGCCAGGTTCTCATTAAGGAACAAGCACATACAAGTTGCCTTACCAAACAGCTTAAACCTACCCAATTACCTGAGAGTGATGCAGGAAAAATGGGAAGATAAACAGAAGGACTGATACCTATTGTGACAATAATGTAAACAAAATTTACAGGTGTTCCATCCTACTCAGGATAGGACCCTTTGACTCTTGAAATTTCCTAAAAACCTTATACTGACCCCATTGATTTTATTTCAAAGGACTTTTTTTTTATCTTAAATTAGGAATATTTTTGCTATTTATTGGAAGAATATCTTCAAAAATCATCAAAATGATCCTTGAAATTCAACAGCTGGTGTAAAACCTGAATTTAGCAAATCTATATCAAACAAACCATTTACAGATTTTATCCTATATTTTTTTGCTGTAGTAGAACAGAACTTGTTTGATAAAATTTACTCTAAACTATGTAAATCACTTTGTGCAAGGAAAAGTTCATTGTCAACATGTTCACTAAATATTTCAGTTTCTTAAACATGTTTGAAATTTGAATAAACTGATCTAGATTAAATTCAACTTTGTTTGATAAAGGTTTTAATGCCTTTTTTCTCCAAACACCCACTTAAATGGAAATTACATATTTGATTTGGCAGATTCTTCAGTTTATCTCACTATTTAATATATACAGATGAAATCGGTCTCCAACAAGGCATCTATCTTAAAAAGGCGACATGAATTTAACCCTTTACTCCATATATATACACTTTATTGCATGGTCGAAATTCATGCCATCTGATTGGGATCTACACTGTTCGTTACTTAGTCAGAAACAACATAATGTATAAAAAGCTGTCTGACCAGGATCTGCACTGTTCCCTTTTTTATTTTTTAGGTTATTTTTTAACCAAAAAGTGAACAGTGCAGATCCTGATCAGACAGCATGAATGTGGCAGCTGATCTGGATAATACACTGTTTGCACTTGCATTAAAAGGCATATCAATGGAGAAAATGGTTATTTCATCTGTCTTTCTTCCACCTATATTGGGAGTATTCACTATTACCCTGGCAGTGGGTCAGGAATTTTATTCATCATCGATATAACCCTTTCCTCCATAAATACGGATTTTTATGCATGTGATCAGGATCAGGATCTGCGCTGTTTGCTTTTCAGTCAGAAATACCCTAATAAATCAAAAAGCAAACTGTGCAGATCCTGATCAGACAGCACGGATGTGCTGGCTGATCAGGATCTACACTGTTGGCACATGCCATAAAGGTGTATGTATGGAGGAATGAGTTAAACACATAAAATAGATTGTAAATGGTCTTACATTGTAAATTTTGTGAATGGAAACATTTCCAATAGTATCTGTAAGTAGGTACAAACTCCGAAATTTTACTTCTTTTTTAAGTATTTACAGATTCTGTCATATATAATGCTGATACATGCAGTTTTCTTCAACGGATCGAACCCTGGGCTATTCTGTCAGGATATTAAATGCAAATTTGCAATGGTTTAGATGGTTTTATAAAATGAATAATGGTGTAATAGGCACTTTTAGGTATTGTTAAAGTATGATAATAACAGTTATAAATGGAGTATAAATTTCATTCTATTCCACCTTCTTTCAAACATGGATTAAGACTAAATTATTCAGGCAACCTTTTAACATTGCAAAAGTAAACAAATAGCACAATAGTTACCTACTGTTTGAGTAGATATGGGCAAAGGTTTGGTTAGCTTTTCAAACGTTTCATTAAAAGTGAAATACCTCGATGAATGGAATCAGATAGGTTATATTGATGAAATAGAATGGACGAGTTAAATTTAAATCAAAGACAAACCAATGGGTGGAAAAAATAATGAAATGTGCATTAAAAGAATATTATTAAGCTTTGACATCTTTATTTATCTGTGTACAAAAAGTCTTCTTCAAATTCAATAAAAAAACATCATCAAACTGGAATTATCACAAGAATTCAAACTAATATAATGTACATCAGGCTGCAAATTTACAATCATGTCTACAATCAATTTAAAACTACACTTAAAAAGCAAGTAAAAGTTTTTAAAATTCACTGTAATGTCTATTAATATGCCGTTTTAAAGCCAAAGCATAGACAAATACATCCAGGTTATCAAATTATAATTTAAGTGCCATATAAAGAGCAGTGAAAGCACCATGGCAAAGATTTTTAGGGGTGTTAAGGGCATGCTCCCAATGGGGTGCAATTTTGGCTTATATTTTGGGTGTTTTACATCAACCCATGCTTCAGAGTTTACAAATTTCTTACTGGATAAATCAATTAATTCAGACAAAAGCACACACACACAGAGGATATTTTTATCACTTCTCAAATTTTCACCGAGGCAAGTGCCTCAATGTGCATCAGAATGGTTCCATAATATTGGTCACATAATATTATTTTATAAATATGTATCACCTTGAATACATATCTTTGCTATATTCCAGCATTTACAGACATACTTACAAATGTACTGTACAACAAGTACACATTCAACCTTGAAATAATTTCATTGATACCATTTCTTATTGAGAAATTAAATTAAGCTTCTTTTAACATGTTGTAAATTACTAGTCAATATAACTGTGTCTGACTTCTGAAGAGCTTTAGATTTATGACTCAGTAATTTAATAATTTGCCTATCTGTTATAGAACAAAAAAGTTCAATATAGTGCCATGTTTAGAAACATGATGATCTATGACCATGACACTTGAATAAAGCTTTGTTTAAATTCAACAGATAATACAAATCAACCTATGTTTGCTTTTTTAATTACCAAACAGTAATATTTGAAAATTGTGAAAATCTTTTTTCAAATAACCTTTTAGAGATTTGAATTATATTTTTTAACAAAGTCAATAAGACAATGGCATGTCACTTAGTCACGCTCATAATGCACATTCATTCGAGTTTTAGGGATTGGCTGTTCCATCTGTAGAAAACTATCAACTGATTCTTTAGTGATTTACATGGGGCAGGACCAGATATCAGTTTATCAACCCTTTATATATATATATATGTATTTTTAGTGTGTGCTACCAGTGTACATCTGTGCCGTCTTTTCAGGATCTTTACTGTTCCCTATTTGATCTGAAATAACATTATAAATCAAAAAGCAAAAAATGTAGATCCTGATCCGATGACACATATGATCTGGATCAACATGGAAACATGTATTTATTGAGTTAACCCTTTCCTTGATACATATGCATTTTTACGCATGTGCTACCAGTATAGATCCAGATCAGCTGGCACATTTGTGCCGTCTGATCAGGATCTGCACTGGTTGCATTTTGGTCAGAAATAACATAATTTAATCAAAAAGCGAACAGCTTAGATCCTGATCAGACGGCACAGATGTGCCGGCTGATCTGGATCTAAACTGTTCGCCCTAGCAATAAAGGTGTATCTATAAAGGAAAGGGTTAAGGGTTAATTAGATTTATCCAAAAAGTATGCAACAGCAAGGGCAAATCCAAGATTTAACTAATTGTTGAGGAATGCTCCCCCCTGCTAAGTTTAAAAACAAGGACACAAAACATATAATTAATCTGGCATTTTTGTTGAACCTATTCCTCTGATCTGCATAAAAACATGTGTTTTTCTTTTTTTCACATGTTTGTATATACATTTGAACCCATTAAAAACTTATTAAGTGATGAGAGGGGTGTCAGTTGCATCTGAACCATTCTAAATCTATGTGCAAGGAGGGTGGTGGTGGAAATATTCAGTAATAGTGGACATACTTGGAAAGTATAAGTACAATTGAGTAAATAAGGAGTTTCACCATTTTTGCAAAATGGTGACAAATTGCAATTACTGGTAGGCCTATGCTCGTTCATGACTGGGACATACTCACACAATACTCAGATTTGTTAATGACAAATCCTACTAAATACTCCTTGGGATAGCGAACTTATCTCATGAACAAATAGTGTAGATCCAGATCAGCTGGCTAATAGGTGCCATCTGATCATGATTTACAATGTTCACTTTTAGATTCATTCGGTTATAATTATCTGACCAAAAAACAACCCATGTAGATCCAGGATCAGACTGCACAGATGTGCTGGCCTTGATTTACACTGGTTATACATGGGATAAAAGTCATGTGCTTACAGTGAAGGTTTATGATTTCTCTTTTAAAGTTTCCTTTAAATTTATATGAAATATCATTATATTGCTTTTGCCAACTAAGTCTGCTGCTTCCCGACATACTGGCTGACATTCTTATGTTAAACTTGTGGTTATAGTTTTCTTTAATTGTGCTAGGTTAATACAGAATATTGGTATGCAGGCTGATCAATTTTTAACGCACTTCAATGTGTATTGTTCTGCCAAAAATGACGATTTAATTGTCATTAACTTAAACAACTCAACATACCTGACATTTTCGGACGGTTCTGATTTTCGCTATTAAAATCCATTCAAAAAGGTGTCATGACATTTTCCTACTTTCATTTTCCGCACGTGCAGCCGTTACTAGTTAACTGTCATAAACTCAAGTGAACTATTGAAGTGGCAAAATCAGTTTCTACAACTTTAAAGTCTGTAGATAAGGACCTTACCTTTGTAGCAGTGAAATAAATCTTATCTTTTGTAAATAAATCCAGCACACTTTTACTGCATTCAATCGCTTCTTATCAATCAAGAGAACTTGTTTATGCTTGCCGCCAGGGATCCGCCATATTTGTATCAAACGGATTTACACCTGTCACTCATGGAAACGCTGGTCACGTGACGTCACGCACCTGTTAAATAGGCGCATCACTTACATAATTGATTAAGGTGTATCAAGAGAAGATGCTAATAGCGTTTTGAATTACCAAGTTTTATTTAAACAATTATTTAATCATTTTATACAGTAAACATCGACATTGATTGATATATTCAGACCTTTAGAGTTGTAGTGTTTTCATTTAGTTTTGTTTAATTAGTTTTTTAATTGCTGTCAGTGGAAGAAAACATACCAATTAACTTTTCTAAAAATTTAATTGAAAACAACAACAACAAACATTGGATGATTTTTATTCTTAATAATTCAAAGGCAACATGATGGCATTTTTTAAAATAAAGTCCCATGTTTTGTATGCAAAATAATACTATGAATAGTCAAAGACCTATATATAACACAGTTAATATATATAGGTCTTTGGAATAATGTATCCGTGAGTATTAAAAAGTAGTGTTCAGTACTGTCCTGTCTCCTGTGATGCTGTTGAAGGATGACACTGGTAACCTTTTGGCATAATTTCATGTTGTGCAGACATCTGGGAAGACTAGATGCACTCCTTCAAGCTTTTCTCAGCAAGGACTCAAACCCACGACAGCCAGCCTGTTACAGGCAGTGAATGGCCTTGTCCACCAGGTCAAGGAGAACAACTTAATAACTGTTAAAGTTAGATCCTGGGGCAGCCTGGATCTAACTTATGTTACTGGAATGGTAGTCCACAACAATATGCTTGTTGCATAGAACAAAAAACAAGAGCTGTCATAGGAGACAGCATGTTGCATACTTGAATTATAAGAAATAAATGCAATTTTGAAAAAAAAATATTTTAAAATAGTTATTACTTTAAGGATATAAAGTACAAGTATTGCCAAATATCCACTTGAAAACAGGCATGATAAGAACAAGTCAATTATGACAGCAAACAGAAAGGGGAATAACTCTAAAATGTTTTAAGAAAAGTTAGAAGCCTTGTAGATTATGATAGTGAACATTATAATTTATTATCTGAAGAAGTTTTAAGTTATGGACCAAGTGCATAAAAAATAAAATCATAATCTATGTGAATTAAAAAAGGGGCAAAACTTAAATAAGTTAAAGATCTTCTTAGTAATAATGTAGATGATGATAGTACATAAATATTTCAAGTTGATATCTGAAGTAGTTTCAAACTTGTGGACCACAGGGTGCCAAAAAAAACCTAAATGGATGCCAAGACGGACAGAGATGCCATCACAAGTAGGATAGCTATCATATTCTTCGAGCTGCAAAAGGAGCTTCACACTTGCGATAAATTGTCCCACTTCACACAGTACAGGTCTTCTCTAGTCAGGGAATCTGGGACTTCAACCAAATGATCTCAAAATCAATAGAGGTCATCTACTGGTGATGACCAACCTCCCTCCCAAATGTGAAGTCTGTAAGTCAAATTATTGTCCAGTTATTGGTCGGACAAGGTCTGGTTATGGAAGGACTGACGGACGGACAACATTTGCAAAGCAATATACCCTCGCTTTTTGGAAATGGAGCATAATGAAAAAATGATATTGCCTCTACCTGGGAGTGAACCCGCACCGTCACGGCGACAGCCCCTAGCCCTGCATTTCCCAAATGTTGATCGGATAGCCCTGATATACGTTATCATCACTGCAAAGTATTGGGAACAGATTATTTTACTGATAATAGTACTGACTATATGTACGGGGAGATTTTGTATGGACGCCACAATGCAAAAATAGCACTGCTGTGAATTTCAAATGATATTGCCTCTACCTGGGAGCAAACATGACCGTCACATTGACAGCGCCAAGCCAACGTATTCTTACAAAAAGATTTATAAATTTAGCGAGTAAAGGGTTAAGAGCCTATCTTTCTTAAATTTACCTTAGTCTTCTTATTATGATTCAAGGGAATGTTTTACAAACAGCTTACTAAATATATAGCCAACACTGGAATCTGTAGACACTAAACCGGCAGCATAGATGTGCAGTTTGGTCCAGATCTACACTGGCAGTAAGTTTTTTTTGCACCATGTGAAAGAAAAACAACTATGTAAGACAGTAGAAATAATTTAATGTGAGTTTGATAGATTTCTAATTACATAAATATCCTTCTATGAAACAAATACCTAATGCACAATTATAACAGTCATCACTTAAATGGTATCATTTTTATTTTCACACAGAAAAACAACTCTCAAACATACAACCAACTTTTCTGAAGGAGTTGATACAACTCTATCCAGTAGTGTGTAACTCTTATAACCGAGATATGGCTGTTATCCATGGGCAAATATAGTGTAGATCTAGATCAGCATCCACATCCATGCCATCTGATCAGGATCTACACTGCTCGCGTTTTTTAATCATTAGATTATTTCTGACCAAGAAGCCAATGATGCAGACCCTGATTAGACAGCATGGATGTGCCGGCTGATCTGAAATACTGCTTGCATACTCGATAAGAAACGTATGAGTAAAGGGATAATGGTATCTAAGTGTTGCAAGCATTAACACATAAAAAATATATAAAAATAAATATCATTAGAATTAGATTGATACGTGTATTATGTAAATTCATGAATACACATGGTGCACTAATTTTCATGGATTCCGTGGTAAGAACTATCTAACATCAAAAACCATCATGAAATTTACATCGTGGATATTTAGAAAATGGAAAACCATAAACCCACAAAAATGCTGTTTTCTAAAAAAATTACAACATTTTGAATACAAATGAATACACCGTATGCATCCAACTCTTGGGTTTCCAGCTTTCTTTGGGAGCAGGAAACTGATTTCTTTTTCTGTCAAAGCTGGAGTTAGTTACATGCAATTCTCTTTCAAACAAAAATTAATCAAACAGCCTGCTAAAAACCTGTATGACTTTTTTGGTAATTGCATAAAGATTAGATAAACGCTCTATTTATTGATATTGTTAATTCATTTATTATAAGATTCATGTAGTACAATAGACCAACCATGTCCCAACACAACTGTGCACTTTTAACAACTTGTGAAAATAATGCACATCCATATAGCAAGCCTATTTTTTACTAAAATATACTGTTCTTTGGTAAGCAGGGTTTTGAAGATCCACATTTTGGTTATTTGCTTCAGTCAATAATCTTGTAAAGAAGGCAACAGTATTCATAAACAGTCACTAACCTGATTGAGTTTCAGAAACTAACGTAAACACACTAAAAGTATCAATTGTTCTCCATTGAACACATAAAGTGAATAACTAAAAATATCACACTCCGAGTCAGTACAAAACACAAAAATGATTGTTAAGTAATAAGTGATAATGTGTGTGTTCTACAAGAGACAGACAAAAATGGCAGTTGAGAAAGAGAAGAAATAAATAGTGATAGTTTATATATATATATGAATCCGGACGGACTAAAACACAGCTACCTAGGAAGGTGATATTTAAAATTATAAGAATCTGCAACAATTACGATGAAAAGTTGGTCAAGAATATAAAAAATACATTAATGTAAGTATAACACACAACAGTAGTTTTTACAATGTTTAACCCTTTCCTCCATAGACACACCTTTTTTGTTTGGGTGAACAGTTTGCTTTTTGATTCATTAGGTTATTTCTGACCAAAATGAGGCCAGTGCAGATCTAGATCAGATCACACGGATGTGCTGGCTGTTCTGGATCTACACTGGTCAAACAGGTGTAAAAATGAGTATAGATGGAGGAAAGGGTTAAAGAAGGCAGTTTAATGTTATACACATAGTGAAGATCAACAGACGATAAAGAAACCAAATGTTTGGGGTCTTGATGTGATCTTTAAGACGAAACGATGTTCAGAAAATTGCAGAAATATATAATGCTTTTATGATTGATAATCAAAGCCAAGTAAAATCTAATAAACCTTTCCTTGATATATACGCATTTTTACGCATGTGCGACCAGTGTAGATCCAGATCAGCCGGCACATCCATGCCGTCTGATCAGGATCTGCACTGGTCGCATTTTGGTCAGAAATAACCTAATGAATCAAGAAGCGAACAGTTTAGATCCTGATCTGACGGCACGGATGTGCCGGCTGATCTGGATCTACTGTTTGCCCTAGCAATAAAGGTGTGTCTGTACAGGAAAGGGTTAAACCACTAATTTGGAAACTTCTCATAGAAGCTTGACTTAGTCAGGTTAATTTTCTATGAACGACTTGGACATCCTTAAAAATCCTTTTTTTAAATTTGCCTGACCAGCTCATCAAAACTGGCCTGACTCAAACTATAAGGATGTTTTTAATTTTTTGTAAATCTATATACATAGAAAAAACTAAATTCCTCCTAACTAGCTGTCCATCTAAAAAAATTTGGGCTGCAAACAGTTTTTAGGTTTGCCCTAGAAAAATTACCTCCTTTACATTTTGGCACCAGACAGTTTGCCACAGTCAGGCCAGAGAAAATTAAAATTCTGAAAGAGACTATAAACATCAGGACTATCTGTGTAAATTTTGGTATTGGGAGTTATTTACATATAACTTTAAGTAATGTGGTAGTTTCCATTTAAGTAACACAAACAAATTGCATTGAGTAACAGCTAACATTAAAACTTGCTTGATATTTTCCAGTATGTTTGGTTTTTAAGTTAATGTCACTCTGTATTCTTTTCGAAACAGAAACAAAAATAATTATCTACCCAGGCTTTTTTTTTCTGAAATTCAAATCAGAAGGATTAATTTTCTCTGGTCTCACTTGTGTAATTTAAGCTATTGCTAGACTAGTGGTATGAGTAAAAATGAGTGAATTTCAACTATTTCAGACTATGCAATACAGCTGAAATTCTGCTACCGGGGTCGGTAATTTCAATCAGATTGCCGAAATCTAAGACTGGTGTCCAATCTTACTTGTTTAACCTTGACATCCATGCCCAAAATCAAAATAGTGAGATTGGAGACCAGTCTAAAAACTACAGATTTTGATTGGTCCATTCACAGACTGGTCTCAATTTCAAACAATCAGATGCTCAAGATGTGACATTGGTCTCCAGATTCAGTTTTATGAACTTGAAGCCAGGTTGGATTAAGGCATATCAGTGAACGGGTCAACATTCTCAAATAAACCAACATACATATACATAAATAAATGGAATGTCTATAAAACTTATCACATTTGTTTGAAACATTAGCAGCAGCAAATACTCATAGTATGTAAAGACACAAACCAGCCACTATAAATCAAGCTTACTTAAAAGTTTGATACAATGAAATAACTTGTGCTTTACAACCTTAGTACACCAGGGGTAACAAACAACCCTTCATGTTACAACATTGTGTCATAAAAAAGTACAATCTAATTTGATTGCACTGTGTAAGCAAAAAAAAACAACACATGTTTCAGGGGACATATTTCTATGAATTTCTTTGATCTCCCAAACAATATAATGTATTCCTCCATTCAATACATGTTAGAAGATATACAGTGAATTGTTAAGTACATGGTTTATATTTACAAAGAACTATACTAATATCTTTACAGAAAATGGATTTTTCTGTACAAACTTGTCTCCCAATTCAATGGTATACAGTTTTATTATATATAAATAACAATTTGTTTCTACACAAAAAGAGAGTTTTACGGATGATGAAGTTTCAGGTCATACAGCCGCTCCTCTAACAAACATTTTGTTGAAAGTCGTGCACCTTTGAAAAAAATTAAATCTACTGTGAATTCAGTTTTATCCTGATCAGACTGCAAGGATTTGTTGACTGATTTGGATCTGCATTGGCTGCACATGATCATGATGTAAGCTAACATATTATTAAGAAAATTAAAATCCATAAATCAAAAGACCAAAATAATGGCGTTTTTAAGAAAACCATGAAATTCCATTCCTAAAAATATATAAGTAAATGATATAATATTAGATAGATAAGGAGTTTTTCTGATTTGAATTCATGTCTTTTGACAAGTCATAAACAGTACACCCAAATAAGGATGCATATATCATATTCTACATCTTATTGCATTTGTTTTGCAAATGAAATGCCCATGAGAAAATAGTAAATTTGCATATTCAACATATGATGCATTCACTCACTGGTAAAAGATGGTTGTTTTATTTAATCCTTTAATCCATGGGATTTGGCTTATCTCCCATTGGTGAAAATTGTAGATCCAGATCAGCATGCACTGCTTTAACCACTTCCTCCATATATATGCCATAATGTTATAGGCACAGTGTAGATCCAGATCAGCAGACACATCTGATCAGGATCTGCACTGTTTGCTTTTTGATTTATAAGGTAATTTCTTACCAAAAAAGCAAACAGTGCAGATCCTGAGAGTAAGAATGTCAGACTGCATAAATGTGCACATGAGATCAAAGCTATATCCATGGAGTAAAGGGTTAAAACAACCTCTAAAGGCAAGACATAATCATATTAATATATTCATGTGAATTAAAATAGCAAAGTAAGTAAGCTTCTAACTTTTAAACATACTACAAATTTCCCTTTCTGTTAGATTTTGTCTTGCAACCAGAACAACAAACATGATGCGCAGCGACTGATATTTTTGTTGTGAAGTTGCGCGGGAAAGTAAAATTGACAGAATGTTGTTCATAGTTATTCACGCCTTCAGGTTTATAGGCTTTACTTTAAGTCACACCTTTTGTTATTGTTCAAACATCAGCAAGGGGAATGAATCCACAGACAAAAATTTGATTGACAGCAAAACCTAATTTGGAAGTAAAATACAGCATCTTCTGATTGGAGCAGTCGTTGCATGACAAAAAACCTGATCGGCATCTTGTGAAGTGCTGCAGTGTAACAGATGTTTGCGGAAGTTGCTTGCTGGGTCAAAATCTAATTGAAATCAAAAATTTGTAGTACTTTGTTGCCATGCCAACAAACGCAACAAAAAACCCCTTTTTTTCTGAGCTGAAGATTTGCTAACTTTGAATAATGCACACACAGATATACAATTTTAAGTGAGGTTTCATGTGGTAGATTATAAATTTAAGTAATATCTCCCTTGATCCTGTCAAAGACCATTCATGAGCCAAACAACAATCTTCTCATCCCTGATTTATGATACCAGCACTGATGTACCTGCATTAATTTTGATAGTTGCATTACCAGCCTTGATAAACAAGAGCTGCTGTCCCAATGCTGTTGTACCAGCATTCTTGTGCCACTGATGTTTTACAAGCATTTTGTTTGTACCAGCAATGTTTTACCAGCATTGCTTCATTGTTTTTGTACCAGCACATTCATCTCCTGTTGCCAATGTACAGTCACTGTTGTACCAGCTTGTTGTACCAGAGCTGTCATAGCAGCATAGTTGTACCATCAATAAGTCTGTAATAAATTTGATCCACAATGTTTTCACCTACTTGGATGTGAATGATAAAAAATCCCATTTCAAAATAAATTACAGTACATTTTTATCACCTAACAGAAACAATATCACATAGCTATCACATAGCTTATTTCTAATACTATTTCACTCTAAATCTTCCCACATAATGTGATATGAAGCTCAACCATCAGTAAAACTTGATTAGTGGCTAGGATGGTATTCCGATGCGAGCCATGTCTTCACAGAACTTGAGCTGCCAGATTTTACCAGCATACAGATCAAAGTTTTCTTTTCCCATCAATGCAACCAACTTTGGCTGAAACAAAAATACATAATTGTAAATTATGCACAGTGCAAGACATCAGCATAGTGCAAACATGGTTTAACTCCTTATTTTAATTGTACTTACACTGTTTTCTCACCAAGGTAACAGTGTTTCAACAGGTGCAAGAATTTTTTTTACAGGGGTTCCACTAGCTGCTGAATCTCAAGGGTCATTGTGTCCATTTTTAAGGGGTTAATTCAAGGAAATAATGACCCTTCAGCTAAAATCCTAGGGGTCAAAATAAGGCTTTCTGGAAATTTCAAGGGTCAAAGGGTTATCTCCCGGGTCAAATGGAACCCCAGGTTTAGGATGTTTTACTGTGGTTAACTACAGTTACTGGTCAGCATACTGATCAGCTGAGGGTCATATTATTATCTGATAAAAAATTCTATGTTCTATAAAAACTAAAAACACGCCAGCCACATCACAGGAAAAAGTGCATTCGATAATAATTTGTCCTCTTTACATGTTGCTTTTTTTAAAGAAGAAAAAACAACAACCTAACAACCAAATAATCCAATATCAAGATCAGACAGCATGGATGTGCCAGCTGATCTGGATATACACAGTTTGAACAGATGACAAAATCTGTATATACGGAGTAAAAGGTTAAAATGAAGGTTGTTTGCTTTATAGCCATCTGCTCAACTTGGTGCTGTTACTTTAAGAATTTACGTAATTAATTTTTGAACACTTTTTTATAATATTCAGAAGAAAATGTGATATTTTAGTCAATAAATAAAAGTACTTATTTGGTTAAAAGAAAAAAAGTACTTTTTTGGTTAAGAGAAAAACACAAAGAAAATCTCAGTTCAAACTCCTGCAAATCAAAACAGGAAGTTGAAACTTGGGAACGTGATTCAACAGTGAGATATTTAACAATTGGAATAATTAATACATGTAAGGGATTTCTGGCATTTTTTTAACTAGACTGAAATTTTCTTTAATCAAGGAAACAAAGTAGCACCTATTCTTTTTAAAAACTGTGGTTCCCTTACAAACATGATACCAAACTGATCTTTAAATATCAAGGAAATATTAAAGCCAGTAAATAACTAAACCAAAGAAATGATTAGGCTCAATTTTCTCTCAGCAACTTATCCATGCAGTCTGACAGGATCTATACTGTTCACTTCTTGCTAAGAATATAACAGTGAACAGTATAGATCCAGATTAGACTGTATGATGATCTGGATCCTTACCTGTCACTCATGGGATAAATTGTAACCATGGAATAAAGCTTTCAATTTTCCACACACACACAAAAACAGGTTACAGTCAAACCTTTTGAGGAAGAAACACCATAACATCTCATGGCATAAAACCAGTAACTTGTTAAAAAGTGTTGAAAATAAATATGTATAAAACCTGCCCAGATCTAGCATTCTAAATTTTAAAAAAATATCTTAAAAGTATCTAAGGAAGATTTCAGTCCAATTTAAGTGAAGTTAATCAGTAAAGACATCTCATAAAACTAGTTTTTACAAATTCTCACTCCTTACCATATGCTAAAAGTTCAAAAAATTCAAATAAATTGAAAGATATTATCTAACAATGTCACATAATCAAGCAAAATATTACAACTGTTCATTTCTTCAGTTATGTACAAGTATCAGTTTATGTTTCAAAATGGCAACTTTGCACTGAAAGTCTCAGTTTTATGACCTTGGGCACTGATGGCATAGATGAGCTAGATGATGTGGATCAACACTGGTCTCAAAAACCAGTATGTATGGAGTTATCGAAATTGCTTCTTAAATTCTACGACTACTGATTCGAAGCACAAACCTACCTCTACTTCATCCTCTTCAATTCTGCCCAGAATTTCATACGCCTGACGCAGGACAGGCCAACCAACACCTTTTATACAGTCCCTGAAAAATTAACAAATAATGGATATTGTTTAACCCTGTCCTTGATATACATGTATACGCATTTTTACGCATGTGCGACCAGTGTAGATCCAGATCAGCCGGCACATCCTTGCCGTCTGATCAGGATCTGCACTGGTCGCATATTGGTCAGAAATAACCTAATGAATCAAAAAGCGAACAGTTTAGATCCTGATCAGACGGCACGAACGTGCCGGCTGATCTGGATCTAAACTGTTCGCCCTAGCAATAAAGGTGTATCTATACAGGAAAGGGTTAAAATGGGAGTGTGTCTTTGGTCAATTTTTTGACATTTTTGTTTTTGATATTTTTAGAAAAGAATGTACAATCCTCTATTAATTTACCATTTCTATTAGCTGACTTAACAATTTTTACTACAAATATTTTTTTATTGCTTAATAAATGGTAGAGAAATCTTTTCAACTTTTATGAAATCATTTTAAAAAGTAACAATGCCAACTTCAAGAAGACAGATTTTTGTATGACACTGCTGATATATCCTTCAACAGTGGGAAGAGCATCAGAGGCTTAACTTAGAGGGATTAAAATCCCAAAAGGGATGAGATTTTTGTGTGAATGCCGCAAACCATACACAATGCAAATACTGGTTTAACACTTTACTCCTTAGGATTTTGCTTTTATCTAGCTTGACTGGAGCAATCTGGCTGGTTATCAAACGTGGCTAAGATATTATTTCCATAAACATTCTGAAAGTTTGATAAAATTAGGATAGGTACTACTCAAACTAGAGCTATCAATGAATGTGATTAATACCACCACAATAACACTTTGTCGCAGGAGACAGGAAAATTGGGTTACAACTATATTCACTTAATGAATATTACAACGTATACCTTCAAACTTTTCAAGTAAGTAGAGTGCCCAAGATCATAAAACTAAATCTGGAGACCAGTCTCAAATCTCAAGCATCTAATTGGCTGAAATGGCGACCAGTCGCCATTTCAGCCAATCAGATCCTTGAGATTTGAGACTGATCTCAAAACTTAGTTTTATGATCTTGGGCTCTGGGCTCTGGTATCTTCAAAATTAACTGCAGCTACTTAAAGGAGATAAAATGCATGACAGCCAAAATTATAGAAGTAGAGCTATCAGCTTGGGGACATTTTACCCTACTGAGGCTTTAGTAATTCTTATTTTACAAAATCATTGGAGCTTTTACTTCATGGATAGGAGTTATCTACCCAAGTTGTTGCAGATCACATATGAATTTGTTTGATTATATCTGATCCCCATGAAAACAGTGCAGGCTGATCTAGATCTATATACATGGGATATATGCTGTATCAATGATGGTAAATTTGGACTTACTCATGTAACACTTTTATCCTGGCCATCAGTCTGTCAGCATTGCATAATGTATCCACACCTGAAAGAAACAAATTATAATTACTGATCCATCTACAAAGGTTAAATCATTTCTGTCTTAAACTCTTAAGGGATGATTCTACTGCAATTCGATTAACCCCACAACTACAATGCAACTTCCAGTTTCAAACCCAGGAAGGAGTCATCCAAAGTATTAAAAAAACTTCTTCACAATCAAATTAAAATAAACAAGCTTAAACTTAATTCCAATAATAAATCTTGGATATACTTGGCATAGAGGAACTTTTCGGTAGGCGTGGTGTTTCATCCTCGACCTTGACCTCTTGTAGCTCCTCCTCCTCACTCTTGTCATCGTCCTTGTTCAGCTGAAGAGTATTGTCCAGTACTGATATAAACTTGTTCATCTCTTTATTCTCTCTGAAATGAAGAGTATTGTCCAGTACATAAACTTGTTCATCTCTTTATTCTCTCTGAAATAAAGAGCCTATTGTCCAGTACTGATATAAACTTGTTCATCTCTTTGTTTTCTCTGAAAAAATGCATTGATATACAAAATATGTGCATATTTGATAGAACAACACAAATGAGTTTTCTGAATAAACCTTTACTCCATGAGACGGCTGTTATTCCATGGGTGAGAAGTGTAGATCAAGGTCAACCAACACATTTGATCAGGATCTACACTGTTTGTCTTTAGATTCATTAGGTAATTTCTGTCCAAGATGTGACCAGTGTACACAGATGTGCCAGCTGATCTGGAATATAGATTGGTTGTACAGGCCATAAAACATATCTATATGGAGAGAAGGGTTAACCTGGTTCTTGCTAACATCTCGTCAGGAATTCAAACCTTACCTCAATGGATAAAGCTAATATTACATGGGTGATCAGTGATCTAGATCAGCCTCCAAATCAGTGCAGTCTGATCAGGATCTACATTGTTTGCTTATTGGTCAGAAATAACTTAATGAGTCTCAAAGTGAACAGTATAATTTCTGATCAAATGTGCAGGCTAATAAGGATTTACACTTAGAATAAAAGCCATATCCATGATGTAAAGGAATACATGTAATTGTGTTTCTATCCTTCAAAGACCAACACAGCTCATGTTTTAACTTTTCAGAATTTCAAATCAATTTTCAGAATTTCCATTCAATGTTCAAGTTTCCTGACAAATATACATTGTACATGTAACACAATGATTGTGATTGTCAGGTGTGAATTAAGTTCCTGCAATATACAGATGTGCTGGCTTATGACTCTACACCAGTCCCAAATGAACTCCTTTTAGATATTTGCAATCTATTCAAGATTTCCAAAGGGTAAAATTTCTACAATAAATGTATAACAATGTTTCTTCAAATAACTAATAATAAATGTTTAAGTGCATTTCTTGCTAATGAAATAGACTCCTAGATGTCCCAAAATTCACCCTCAGCTTAGCCAATAAAGAAGTTTCCCCCCTATATGTTTCATACAGAAAAACTCCTAGTTGACTTCTCCCTAAAATAAAAAAAAATTCTCCCTGTTCTGACACAATCTAAGCCAATCTTTGAGAGTGAAATATTACTTCAGAGGAAGATCAAAGCTTGTCAATTCTGAAAAAAGCCTATGTGATGAGTTAGTTGAATTTTATTCAGAATATCTAGATAGCAAGTATATTTTTAAAAAGTGCACAGAAAGCAGTGAGATAGTTAGATGTTTTGCACTCCTGAGTCCTGACAACAGAAAATGTAAAAGTCAGTAGGCAACTTCAATGGTATTTTTAAAGCTGTTTAATTTGAGCATTAAAACTGTCTCTTTCAACACTAAATGCATGAAATTAATCTAATCCATCCAACGATTGTTAGAAAATTGTTTGTTTGCAGCTGTCTGACCAACTTTATTTTATGGCTTTAATTTTTTTTTTACAAATCTATCAAAATATAAAAATATATAAAAATTATCCCTATCTACATATCCAGCCCAATTATTCAGAACTCCAAAAAACAATTCTAAGGATTGCCTCAAAGAATTTTACAATCAAGCATCTCTGTAAAACTCCACATCACAATCCTTTTTGCATTAATTAGATTCTAAATCACAGTGAAGTTCTAACATAAATTACTACAACCACTCTCTTAGATAAGTTATAAAAGGTTAATGTTTACAAACACAAAATAAATTTGCTGCATAGAAATATTTAGTTCTATGTAATCGTTACTCAAGTGTTAACAAACTGTGCATGTGAAATTTGGGGTTTCGATATGTTAAAACAAAGGTTACAGATATGGTCTGCCTTGACTGAACAATTCTTCAAACTACGAGGGTTGTTTGGAAAGTTTTGAGACAAGGCCAATATCTAACGTTGGAGAAGATAAAATCAAACGAAAGTTTACTATGTATAACTTTAATACCTGATCTATTATGGTGTAAAATTTCACAATAGCTTCGTGTATACGAATGCTACAAAGAGTTAGGCACAGACACTACCAGTCACCCGGCGCACCGGTTGACGTTGCCCGACGTTGCCGTTATTTTCAGAGTTTAAAGTCACTGTAGAAAAGTCAACTTCTACTCCTTTTCAAAGTATCTACCTTCACAACGTACACATTTCTCATGCCAAAACCCCTGACATTAAGGGGGTATCAGTTAACATTTTGGGGTATCAGTTAACATTTTGTGAGCAGTGACCGTACCTACATCGCAAACTTCTGCAACTTCTCTTACTGTTATGCGACGGTTGCAATTGTCAGTTTATCGTTGATGACGGACAGGCGATCACTCCTTTCCTTGTCTTTTGTTGACTTTCTGCCATTCCGATACACATTATGCCTTCTAAACATCAATGGCCAACTAACAGTGCATCCGTTGATTGCCTGTTCTAGACGTTGATTGGTTTATGTTGGTGTTTTCCCCAAGATTAATGCAAAACATAATAAAACACACTGTTCTTCTTTTGCAGTCGCTGCCTTGTCACGCAGTTGATACCATAACAATCTGAGATAATGGCTTAAAAAACTTGCGGAAATGACTTACCTAAGTCAGTAGTAACGGCATAAAAAAATCAATTTTAGGGGCTCTTTTCATTCAGAAAGAGAAATTATAACAAGAAAATACGCTGTGCGCCAGGGTTCGTGGACAGTTGTTGCTATGGAAAAGATTATATGCATAATAGTAACGTTACGACGTTTTAAAGTCCTTACTTGGATAAATTTCATATTAAACTATAATTTGTATTAAAATATTTTGCGCAGCAATAATTAGTTACAGAGAAAATCATACTGTCTCAAAACTTTCCGAACAACCCTCGTACTTATAGGGCTCTACTCAGTAAATTTATAACTACAATAAAACAGAACACATTCAAAAACCAAAATGAGTGAAAAGGCAATCAAATTAACTTGTTAATTGTTTCTGCATCTCTTATGCTGCTACTGTAAGTGTAGAAAGTTAAAAATGATAAATGAATAAAAATGAAATAAAACTAGAACTGCTTTTGGGAAAAGCACATGTCTCCCACAAAGGCATCATCTTTGATGATGCACAGGATAAAACTGGTGAAGTGAATATAAAGATGGCAATTTATTAAAAGGGCATACGGAAGTTCTGTGCAATATTAGTCATAAACAATGTCACAAATTTTTGGAGGATCAGGAAAAACATAAGTTTCAATTTCTGATGGGCCATAATCCTGAAGTGCCAGGGTCAATGTGGCTGGTTGTCAAACTTGTTGTCATTAACATTTTGATATATCAGTGAAGATGCACTGAAAAAAGACCATGAGAGTGAGTGTACAAGGCTATCAAGGCCAATTGTAAATAAATAAATGGGCCATAAGTCTTATGTGCCGGGGTCAAAGCGGCTGTTTTTTTATTACACAGATAATTATAGCATTTGGTGAACATCATATAATAAAAATAGCAGAAAATGAGACAAGAACCAAATCATGAGTATGGAACAGATATTGTAAAATGAAAACTTAAACAGTGTAAGAAATACCTTTATAGCTGCTTAGCACAGTACTTTCTCATAATGCAATGTAGGTAATGTCATGATAGCTATAGTATAGATGAACCAGGTTAGTGACATGTTTAAAAGGCTAATTTCGGATAAATCAAAGGGCCATAAATCTGATATGCCTGGTGCAAAGTGGCTGGTTTTCGAAATTGGCCAAGATATTAAGGCCACACACATTATCATAATGTTTATTGAAAATCAGTTGATGAATATTTCAGTTACATAGCAGACAAGGCTTAAACAGCCAATTTTGGATAATTCAAGGGCCATAAATCTGACATGACTGGGGCAATACGGCTGGTTATCGAACTTGGCCGAGATATTATGGCCACAAACATTTTCATAAAGTATGGTGAAGATCAGATGATAACTGTTCAAGTTACAGAGTGGACAAGCCTCAAACAACTTATTTTTGATAATTCAAGGGCCATAATTCTGAGATTCCTTGGGCAATATGGCTGGTTATCGGACTTGATCGAGATATTATGGCCACTAACATTTTGATGAAGTTTGGTGATGATCCGATGAAAACTGTTTGACTTAGAGAGCGGACAAGTGTGACAGACAGACAGACGGACGGACGGACAGACAGGAGCAAATCAAAATGTCTCCCACACCACTACGTGGTGGGAGACATAATGAGCAGCCAACAACAGAAAAACAGTTTGTTGTTTTGTTTTTCACTCATCTACAGCTGAGATAAAACTTAAAATTCTTATGGAAAAAAAGTTACTGAAATGGAATCTGAAAACTGAACTATTTTTTTCAATATTCAAATGAAATGAAATTAAATTAAAAAATCATCTAAAAATTTACTATAAAGTTGATACTATTGGAGTATCCTGCAACAAAATGGAAAAAAGGTGGTTTGCAAAAATCATGAATGCTTCATTCACTCATAAAATTTACCTCAAACATAAATCGAGCAGGATGATTATAGTACATACCAATGTCTATGCTTTGCATCTGCCATCTTAAAAAGTGGACTTGGTATCACAAAACAGTGACTCGGTAACACAATATAGACCATAAATCCAAGAGCCATCAAATATTGAATCTCATCTGAACCAAACTTAACCCTTTCCTTGATATATATGCATTTTTACGCGTGTGCGACCAGTGTAGATCCAGATCAGCTGGCACATCCGTGCCGTCTGATCAGGATCTGCACTGGTCGCATTTTTGTCAGAAATAACCTAATGTATCAAAAAGCAAACAGTTTAGATCCTGATCAGACGGCACAGATTTGCCGGCTGATCTGGATCTAAGCTGTTCGCCCTAGCAATAAAGGTGTATCTATACAGGAAAGGGTTAAACAGCTATGCTGCCTATAAATAACAACAGACTACATTCTGGTTACATAGTTTAAGCCAGACATTAGAAGATTAGCTATCTGTTATATTTTCACTCAGTTATACCTATGATTATGTTTTCTGTGGTTTGGTGTAGTGTCACCGTTAGGTAGTGAATGTGAGATCCTGGTGGTTTAATGAAATGAAAATGAAAAGATATTTTACAAATCTTATCTACAAAATGGATGTCAGAATTTGAAAAGATACCTATCAGTAGCTTTTTAATCCCTATTGGCATCATCAGTTTTTAACAACTTTAACAAGAGTAATAAATCAAGACTGTTCCCATATTAACCCTTTCCTCCATAGACACACCTTTATTGCATGGGCAAACAGTTAAGATCCAGATCAGCCGGCACATCCTTGCCGTCTGATCAGGATCTAAACTGTTCGCTTTTTGATTCATTAGGTTATTTCTGACCAAAATGCACAAGTGCAGATCCTGATCAGACTGCACAGATGTGCCGGCTGATCTGGATCTACACTGGTCGCACACACGTAAAAATGCATATTTTTTGAGGAAAGGGTTAATCATCCTGCATAAACTTTCCCAATCCAGAGCAATATAAACCTTGACCCAAGGTTCGAATGTGGTATGCTTTTCCACTGCTAAATAAACTTTAAATAATTCAATATTTTATATCTTATTAATATCTAATCTTGTGAGAGAAGAAAAACTACAATTGCTGAAAATAACACTCAAGGGTAACGTTTCTTATGTCAGTAGTCAGGTAATGTAACAGTTTACACAAACATTTAAATGCCTCTGATATCAAAATTATTTCGTAATATCAAATACTGAATAAAAAGTATCAGTACAAAGATCAAAAACTTCTTCAGGTAAAACAATGAAGAAAAAACCTGTTATATCTCATATTAAAATTCTGATTGTAAAATTCTATGGCGAGCCATGTACCTGTCAGATGAGACTATCACATTAGATTTCTGGAATCCCACTTTCATTGACAGCAGATATTGATATAATTATATACATTGCATGTGCACAGTACAAGGACAACTGTGAATTTTGCTCCGAAAACAATTAGTTTTCTTGGGTTGAAAACAGTGGGCTGAATACTTAAATAATATGTAAAAATTATACCATCCAAGTGACAAAAATTGCATTAAGATGGTAAAATAAAAAAGGTTGTGACACTAAAAGAGCAGGGTCATAAAGATTAATTATTGACCAAAAATGCATACCATTTTCAGTTTAATGGGTTTTTGTGAATTTCAATGCCTGTGTTTTCATTAATGAAATAAGTATGTCTAATGGCTTTCCCATATTTGATAATCACCAATATGTGTTGAAAATCTGCCAAAAATTGCATAATTTTCTATTTCTGAAACTTCTCATACATTTTTTGTTTCGGAAATTACTATATTCAAAAGACAGATTGTAAAAATCAGTCAGAAATAAAGACATAAACTGAATATTGTTTATCATTTTAGGCCACACTCAATTCTTAGTGAACCCTCCCATTAACCTTTTCCTGTATAGATACACCTTTATTGCTAAGGCAAACAGTTTAGATCAGGCTCTAAACTGTTTGCTTTTTGATTTATTAGGTTATTTCTTACCAAAATGCGACCAGTGCAGATCCTGATCAGATGGCATGGATGTGCTGGCTGATCTGGATCTACACTGGTTGCACATGCGTAAAAATGCATATATATCAAGGAAAGGGTTAACAACTCTTTAGCAATCCTACCTATGCTGTTGTTTCTTCCGCTGGAACTGTGAATCCACGGCTTTTAGAGTATCTTCATCTGATGAGCTACTATCGTCATCGGCTACTGATGGCTGTCGATGTCGCTGTGGTGGTTGTGAGGGAGGCTCATACTGTTAATAAAGCAAGATAAGAATTGTTCTTAAATTATTAGGGTTAACCAAAAAAAAAACCAAAATCAGGATATTCAATGATATCCAAAATTCAATACAACTATTCTTATATTGTAATGTTTTTTAACCGTTTATTCCATTAAGGTGCCAGCTTATCAGGGTCTACACTGTTCGTCCATAAAATAACAAATATCCAGTGAAGTAAAGGATTAAATGTCAAGTGTTATATAACTGAAACTGGGTCACAAAATATTAATCTCTTTTGTTTTATTTGTGTTTATAAATAGGTAATGAGAAGTTGTTCATAAAATTATAGATGCTGGATGATTAAATTTTTAAGAAATATGTTATGAACAACATGGATTTTTGTACAGGTGTCATATATGTCGGTAAGCATTGCTTATGTTTCTCTACCTTCTTCTTTTCCCTCTCAGTTATCACAGTAGATCTTGAACTTTCTGGTGGTCTCTCCAACCGGATTCTGGCTGAATTTGGTCTATCATAGGCTGCAATAGACAAAATAAAGATATTATACATTTATTGTTTATCTAGAATTCTCATATTTAAAGCGGCATTACTTCAATTTAACCCGTTCTTGTATGAAATAATACATGTATTTGGGACTATAAGCACAAATCTGCAGCATTAGATTGGGATTATATAATTTTAATTTACTAAAATAAATTTGGTCCGCGCGACTAAAAGCTAAAGTAGGATTTCTGAAACATCACAGAAATCGAGGTCGCGCATGAAGTAGTCTCTTCGTCGGCACTGAATATGGCTCCATCATATTTAGCTTCTTAAAAGTTCGTTAACGATAATTTAACAATATCATTGAAAATCCCGTCTAGAGAAAGAATTCGATTGGACCTTTTGTGTTCTGTTAAGAGAGTTTATATATTGGAGTCTATATGGACAAATATGATTTTTCAATAGTATATTCTTACTTAAGTTTAGGGCTGGGGCTTTAATAATCCCACTTCAAATATCACATTTTCAGTGTCTAGCTACAGAACTGCCTATAATAGCCTTCCACATAAATTTGTTTGATTTAGTTGATAAAATTCTTTCAGGTAAATCAAGCACACCCAACTTCCTCCTATTTCCTCTGTTAATTACAAGAACATTGATAATTCTTCAAATAACATGTATCCAGATTGGAACAGACAAGCTATAAGGTGAGATATTGGCCACTTACACTGAGCATTATTATTTCTTCTTCTCTTCTCTCTCGCTGACATGTTTGGTAAACTCTGAAATCACACATACATGTATATATCATTAATTCTGAGGTTACAACGTATAAGTGTATTTTAAGTAATTGAATATGAAACTGTTTCCCTGCAGTCATTTCATTTCCATAATTCTTATCTTAGACCACTATACAATCTCAGTTTAATCATTGTTGGACCTAAAGTTAGAACTTCTCATATATCAGTTCTAATGCCAAATTTCTGTAATATTTGATGTCCCATGACAAAATTATGGTCATAGTGACTAGTAGAAGCAGTATGATCAGTGTCTACAATGATTGCTATCTGTTCAGAATAACATTCTTAATGCATCTAGAAAACATGTTTTTATCTGACTATAATAATAAAATCTGTAATTTGATCAGGCTCTACACTTTTCCCAAAATCAGTAAGTCCCACTTTGTCACAGAGAGCCATATTTTAGATTACCCTAGGTGTTTCATCTCCAAGTGAGACATTGTCATCTTTGGACCCTGACGATGATGATGATTTGCCACTCTCTGTGGCTGGTGCTTCATGACTAATGTTGTCTTGGTAACTGTTTCTACGCTGAGGAAGCCCCTCTCCTTCTACGACCTTGGGTGGAGGTGGAAGAGGGCGAGGTTTGTCTACTGGCTTTGGCTAAATAAATAAAGATTAAAAACATGGTATATTAATCCTTTTCTCCATATATACCTGGGCGAACAATTTAGATCCAGATCAGCCAGCACATCTGTGCTGTCTGATCAGGATATGCACTGTTCGCTTTTTTATTTATAGGTCATTTCTGACCAAAATGCAACCAGACCCTGATCAGACTGTTTATTTCTGGAGTCTAGCTCATTAACCCTTTACTCCACAAAAAGGACTTTTATGGCATGGGGAACAGTTTAAATCCAGATCAGTCAGCAATAATCTAACAAATCTGAAATTGTACAGTGCACCGGTAGATCCAGATGGCATAGATGTGCTGTCTGATCTCTGTCTACACTCTTTACCCATGCAATGAAGGTGTTTATATTAACCCTCTTACGCCGGAGTCATTATTTTAGGATGTTGTTGACGTCGCGGCGGAAATGACGTTACGGAGCGCTAAAGTTAACGTCGCTATTAATTTCGATGGGGTTTGAGACTCATATGTATTTGTTCAAGCGTCATAAGTGTATCTTCATTTACTTTTTGTTAAAATTAATAATTTTAATATTAGTACATTGCATTTATTCATATTGTATATTTACAACTTTCTCCGCAATTTGTGTTTGACGAAACTAATGCTATGAAGCATAAACGTACTCTGAAACAGAACATGCGTATAGTATGTTTGTGATCGGACACAAAAACCGACAACCGGTCTTTAACAAAGCACCGGAGGAAACTAATTTCTCAGAATGCCCATGTACCGATGTACTCAATTTCACTATCCGAATGCATCATCTTCCGATTTTTTGTTGAAAGAAAAAGAAAATGCCGGTAAATAATGCCGGTAAATTATTTTTTTCTTATTTAAATTGTGATACACAAGAATGGTTGCATGGCAATCCATCTGGTGTGAGTTTTAGATATAACTCATGATTTACTTTAATTGCATTCGCTTGACTCGTGGATAGTTTATGCGCAAACGAAATCTTTGAAAAAAAGAGCGGGAACCGGACTACTAAAGAAAATATTTGTTTCTATCAGGCAGTAAAAACGGTTTTCTGAATTGGTTGTCCATCCGTTCCATTCGGGTTGGAGTTCCAGATTTCCCGGTATTAATACGAGTAAAGCGTTGGTTGTGCATCTCAGCGGCCTTTCGAAGTGGGAGAAGTGAATTTAATAGCCGTCATTGTATATTATATACCGAGTATTTGTTCTGCTTTTCACAAAGGATTAACATGATTTGTATCGATTGCAAATTTTAAAAAAATGCGTCAGATTTTGACAGGAAAGTTCACAGGTATTTTTACATGTATCTGCTCTGTGTATTTGCCAAAATAAATGGGAAAAAGAGACAACCACTGAATTGAACCAATTAAAGTGCCATATATTTTCGTCTTCCAGATTTCTGATTCATAGAAATTTAAGTATTTCTTGATTTAGTTCTGTTCGCCTAGAAATAAAAATATTGCCGTTTTATTGAAAAACCAGGATACTTGTTTTTATGCCAGGATGGTACATCGTATTTTGGTATTTTTTTACTAACAAAAGTAGATTCTAATTGCGGGCAAATCAAACTTTTACCGACATGCAACTTTTTTATCATTAATATCGGGGTTATTAGCAGATTTTCCAACAATGCTTTAGTAAGGAAAAAGTATTTATAAAAACAAAAATTTTCTTTTAATCCGGAGAAATATTCTTTTATCATCATTAAAAATTTTGTGCGCATTACAAATACTGATTGATTGCCTGATTGATCGATTATTTGGTTGATCGATAAATTGTTTGATTGATTTGATAATTGATTTATCAAATGATTGACTGATCGATCTATCGACTAATCAATATGTTAGCATCCAAACCCTTTATACATTAATCAGTCACCTTTTAATTTTTTCCACAATCCGCATCCAGCCACCCGATTGATACATTGTAGACTAGCCACCCAGTACTTTTTTTCTTTTTGTAAGAAATGATGCTTATGCTATCCGTCGGCTTGTTTATTCAGGACTAAATAATGTTCTTTGCATGAAATCATAAAATGCATCAAAGTTGATGAGTTTTAATTTAATCGAATTATAAATTATTCCCATTCCAAACTTCATTATACTTCGTTAAATAGATAAGGTACACGTTATATTTCTGGAAAATGCTTAAATTGGAACTCTTAGCCTAGGCCGACTGTTCTTGCTTTCACGGAAATTTCTTCCTCGCCTATAAACCTTTTACAACATTTAACTATAACATTCCCTAAGAATTAGACAATGAAATATAAGATCTTGATAAAGAACTCGCGCACCCGGATGGTTAAATTTTTACCATGCAATTGATGTCTTGACGCGACCGCCGTAACGACATCGAGCATATGACGCCAAAAGTGAGCCCGAAAATGACGTCGTTTTTTTGTTTTAATGACGTCATTAAAGAAAATATGTTTACATGCAATCATGGCGTGCCATTTGCTAATAAAATCTTACAACTATCAAAAATATGACAAGGAATATACATTTTTGTAATTTAATATCATTGTATTTTAAAAGCGACTTATATGTCGCTCTCGGTCTCTCCCGATAAGCGACTTTAATGTCGCTCTCGGCGTTATACGGGAGCTACATAAAAGTCGCTCTCGGCGTAAGAGGGTTAAGCTTTTCAGTGAATTATAGAATTTTCCCGGTGAAATAAAAGTGGTATTTCACTGTTTTCAAACAGTGGAATATCATTTTTATTTTCACTGATTTTTTTCATGTTGGTAACCAAACGCACATAACATACCAAATTAAAACGTTTAGAAAACGGGCTCAAACTTGTGTATTTGACGTCATGACGTTACGTCATAAACAAGCGGTTTTGGCGCCATTTCTTGCAACTTTTCTGTCAAATTCACGCAAATTTTGCATTAAAAGCATAAAATAAAAAGAAAATTTGTTTTTACTAGTGAAAGATAGAACTATATTTCACTCATGAACTCCAGAATTATGTATTTTCACTCGTAAAAACAATATTCTCTATATCTATGAAGTAAAAGGTTAACTTTAAGACTCTGGAACTTAACGACATTTAAATGTGAGAGATCTTGTCTAAATGAAAATCAGCACGGCAGGTAAAGTAAGTGTGCCCAAATATGTCTTAATTTGTTCTCTTAACAGATTTAAAATTAAACAAAAGAGCTTTAAGGATTTGAACTGCTCTACTGACTTCTGTAACATGTATCACAATATGTTAAGATTACATTTTGTGCTCTTTTGACATATAAACATAAAAGAATTAATCTTGATCTATTATCACATATACTGAAAGCAAAATGATTATGCATTATTATTCTATGTGAGAAATAACTCACTTTCTGCTTTCACACTACTGGACATTTTTTCCTGCCATTAAAGTTTAATTTATTTAAAATTCAAGTTAAACTTTTCCATTTTATGATTCCAGTCCTTTATTTAATTTAAGTTTTAATTACACCTCAGCTTTCCAACTTAAAAATTAACAAGAAGCACTGTAATGCGACAAAACCAGGTTTTCAATTACCGAGTATTGACATATGAGTAATATTCAGAGTTTCATCATGATATGAGCGACCCCACACCAAGTTTTGTGTCAAAAAGTCAAAGCAAACTCAAGTTTTTATACCGAAACTGTATTTCTATCTCTAGGAAAAGTGACCTTTACCTTGACCACAGACATCTAGGTAGCTATCTAAGGTTGCACCTTGATATAAACAACCCAAACACAAAGTAAGTTGTCAATAGGTCACAGCTAACTAAGCTAGCTTCTATTTTTTAGCAACAGTGACATGATCTTAGTCAGAACCCTGAGTATCAATCCTGAGTAGTGTCTTGTTATTTGGTGTCAATAGGTCAAAGCAAACTCAAGTTATAACATGAAAAGGGAATTTCTATTTTTAGAAACAGTGACCTTGACCTTGATGACAGACACCTGGGTAGCTATCCCAAGCTGCCTTTTAATATAAGCTACCAACACACTAAGTTTGGTGTCAATAGGCCAAAGCAAACTCAAGTAATTATGCAGAAATTGAATTTCTATTTTTAGCAACTGTGACCTTGACCTTGATCACAGACACCTGGGTAGTAATCCCATGCTGCCTCTTGATATAAGCTACCCATATACCAAGTTTGGCTTCAATAGTCCAAAGCAAACTCAAGTTAATGATTGGTAACTGAATTTCTGTTCTTAGCAAAGGTGACCTTTGACCTTTATCACAGACACCTGGGAAGCAATCCCAAGCTGCCTCTTGATAAAAGCTTCCCATACAACAAGTTTGGTGTCAATAGGCCATGACAAACTCAAGTTATTGAGCGGAAACTGAATTTCTATTTTTAGCAACAGTGACCTTGACCTTAATCAAAGACACCTGGGTAGCAATCCCAAGCTGCCTCCTGATATTAATTACCCACACACAAAGTTTGGTGTCAACAGGCCAAAGAAACCAAAAGTTGACGGCCTTCCGCCCACCTGCCGACTTCAGCATTACAATAACCAGATTTCGTTAAAAACCAGGTTAAAAATATATCTGATTGTGTTATTATTCTCGGATGGTTTCCCAAACATAACAGAACTTATTAAATCAGTTAACTACATTTGCAATACTTTTTTTACCCAACATTTGTAACCCTATACTTATTGAATACAAGTATACCTTTTATCACATCAGATTCCAGTGAATATTACGGTTCTACCCAGGTCAAATCTTGATCAGAAATAGGCTAATGAATCTAAAAGCGAACTGTGTAGACCCTTATCTGATGGCACAGATGTGCTGGATGATTTGGATATCTACACTGGTGATAAGATGTTTATCCATGTAGTAAAGGGTTAAAACCTTTATTTGGTTTTCAAATTAATACATATTCACAATATGGCAATATAAATAATTTTTTAAGCTTCATCACTTTACAAATGCAAATGTCAAAGAAAGTAACAAGTTAAACCTATAAAAAAACTTTATAAACTAGAATGTGTCCTTGGACACTGATGTCCCAACTGCTGCAACAAAATTTGTAATAACAAAGGACCATAACTCTGATATAAATGGTCGCAGGAAAAATTCCTTTCTTTACGATCATCTACACATCCTGCTTGATCATCTGTGCAAGTTTGAAAGAAATCCACCTAATACTAGTATTTTAGGAGGAGTTGATGCCACAAGATTTGGGACATACAGACATACGGAAGGGCGGACTATGGACGGACGAGTGCAACTCTATAAGCCTCCCACTTTGTGGGGGCAGTGGGGGCATAAAAATACACGGATAAGTGTTAAATAAGAAAATACGTCATAATTGAGTGATGAAGCAAAAAGAATGTAAGACACCTCTATATTGAAGCATATTAACAATTCTAAAAATACTAATTGCAATAAGCAATTATACAAAAAGCTTTTTCATGATCTGAATGCATAACTGTTCTATCTCAAAAAGAATTATGTAGGATATTAAACAGTTTGGTACTGAATCTTCAAAATGAGAAAACTACAGTAAACAAGTAAAAGTATCTGCTGAGAATGTCAGGAAAAAAAGCATCTACAGATTTCACTATTTTCACAATGTAGACATACACAATGTACCAGTACGCTGGCTGGAAAAAGCAATTATTCAGTCAGAGACTGACAGAAATAGTAATGGTCCTTGTGCCACAGTTCAGATTCTTAATAAAAACAAGAGGTGTTTGTCAAACACAAATGCCCCCCCTGACGTGCAAGTGATATCTATTAGCATTGAATTTAAATTTTTGGAAATTTAGAGACTTTTGTAAGCTTTAGCAATGAAGGGTACCAGTCATGAAAGCAATTTACAAGACGGTGGAACTCCTATATATCAATAACCAGGTCATCCAATGAGAGGATTACATTTACCTCGACAAACATAAGCGCGTGTAGATTAACCTAGTCTAACACAAAGGATTTTATTGTAATTTAAATCAAATATTCGCTATTGGCGGAGATATAGTAGCTCTAGTGTTATGTCAATTCCAGTAATGTGCAGGCTTTAGTGACCATCCATACCAAACCAAAGCATTTAATAAACACAAGTGAGTGATAATCAGTGCCTATTTATGACACGGCATATATTGAAATAGTTTAAAATTAATGTTATGGATCATTAATATATATCTTTACTTGAAATTGTCATGGGGAAAAATAATCACAACTTTACACTGAGAAGTATTTTATTTTATTATACAAATAAACATAAAAACGTTGTCTAGTTATTGATCGAACAAGGTTTTTTGTTGTCAAGGCCACCGTGACCTTGACCTTTGACCTACTGACCCCAAAACCAATAGGGGTCTTCTACTGGTCACGACCAACTTCCACACCAAATATGAGGTCTGTATCACAAAGCGTTGTCTAGTTATTGATCGGACAACGTTTTTGTATGCAAAGGCCACTGTGACCTTGACCTTTGACCTACTGATCTAAAATCAATAGGGTTCTTCTACTGGTCATGACCAACCTCCACACCAAATATGAGGACTGTATCACAAAGCGTTGTCTAGTTATTGATCGGACAACAGTTTTTTGTATGCAAAGGCCACTGTGACCTTGACCTTTGACCTACTGATCCTAAAATCAATAGGGTTCTTCTACTGGTCATGACCAACCTCCACACCAAATATGAGGACTGTACCACAAAGCGTTGTCTAGTTATTGATCGGACAAGGTTTTTGTGGTCAAGGCCACTGTGACCTTGACCTTTGACCTACTGACCCCAAAATCAATAGGGGTCTTCTACTGGTCATGACCAACCTCCACACCAAATATGAGGACTGTATCACAAAGCGTTGTCTAGTTATTGATCGGACAAGGTTTTTGTGGTCAAGGCCACTGTGACCTTGACCTTTGACCTACTGACCCCAAAATCAATAGGGGTCTTCTACTGGTCATGACCAACCTCCACACCAAATATGAGGACTGTACCACAAAGCGTTGTCTAGTTATTGATCGGACAAGGTTTTTGTGGTCAAGGCCACTGTGACCTTGACCTTTGACCTACTGACCCCAAAATCAATAGGGGTCTTCTACTGGTCATGACCAACCTCCACACCAAATATGAGGACTGTATCACAAAGCGTTGTCTAGTTATTGATCGGACAAGGTTTTTGTGGTCAAGGCCACTGTGACCTTGACCTTTGACCTACTGACCCCAAAATCAATAGGGGTCTTCTACTGGTCATGACCAACCTCCACACCAAATATGAGGACTGTATCACAAAGCGTTGTCTAGTTATTGATCGGACAAGGTTTTTGTGGTCAAGGCCACTGTGACCTTGACCTTTGACCTACTGACCCCAAAATCAATAGGGGTCTTCTACTGGTCATGACCAACCTCCACACCAAATATGAGGACTGTATCACAAAGCGTTGTCTAGTTATTGATCGGACAAGGTTTTTGTGGTCAAGGCCACTGTGACCTTGACCTTTGACCTACTGACCCCAAAATCAATAGGGGTCTTCTACTGGTCATGACCAACCTCCACACCAAATATAAGGACTGTATCACAAAGCGTTGTCTAGTTATTGATCGGACAAGATGTGGTCTACGGACCGACATACCGACCGACATACCGACCGACATACCGACCGACCGACCGACCAACATGTGCAAAGCAATATACCCCCGCTTCTTCGAAGGGGGGCATAATAATGTACTGGTGACTATTCTTGCCCCAAAGCAAACAGGAAGTGTAGGGATACATGTATAACATTTATGGGAGATTACATTTAGGACCTTTAAAACATGACAAGAAGTACAACATGAGTAATAGTAAGAAAGTTTCCAATGTTTTCGTTTAAGACACTCTACCGTTAGTTGGTCAAGTGGTTTAGTAGACCGCTGTCAAGAAATTTGCAGAAAAACAGAAATAGGCATAATGGTGGCAAAACTGGAAGTGTGTTCAAGATCTTGATCATAGTGATTGTTTCAAAACAATCATAAGTAAAACTTTGAATTCACATGAAGCCATTTACATTTTATCAATAACTTAAGCAGATAGGGATTACCAAATAGGTATAGTTCGATTTTGACCCGTGAGCTGTGACCTTTTGGACAAGTCCATTGTTATAATCCTAAATAGGTAAAGTATGTCAATTTACAAAGGTACCGTTAATTTACTTAACCTATATGACATTAAAAAATGTTCAGCAGCCAAAAGTTAGTCACGGCGAAATAGCTCAGTGGATAAAGATCTCGAGCTATGATTCCAAACATTGCAAGTTCGAATCCAACAAGAGGTGTTTGTCAAACACAAATGCCCCCCCTGACGTGCAAGTGATATCTATTAGCATTGAATTTAAATTTTTGGAAATTTAGAGACTTTTGTAAGCTTTAGCAATGAAGGGTACCAGTCATGAAAGCAATTTACAAGACGGTGGAACTCCTATATATCAATAACCAGGTCATCCAATGAGAGGATTACATTTACCTCGACAAACATAAGCGCGTGTAGATTAACCTAGTCTAACACAAAGGATTTTATTGTAATTTAAATCAAATATTCGCTATTGGCGGAGATATAGTAGCTCTAGTGTTATGTCAATTCCGGTAATGTGCAGGCTTTAGTGACCATCCATACGAAACCAAAGCATTTAATAAACACAAGTGAGTGATAATCAGTGCCTATTTATGACACGGCATATATTGAAATAGTTTAAAATTAATGTTATGGATCATTAATATATATCTTTACTTGAAATTGTCATGGGGAAAAATAATCACAACTTTACACTGAGAAGTATTTTATTTTATTATACAAATAAACATAAAAACGTTGTCTAGTTATTGATCGAACAAGGTTTTTTGTTGTCAAGGCCACCGTGACCTTGACCTTTGACCTACTGACCCCAAAACCAATAGGGGTCTTCTACTGGTCACGACCAACTTCCACACCAAATATGAGGTCTGTATCACAAAGCGTTGTCTAGTTATTGATCGGACAACGTTTTTGTATGCAAAGGCCACTGTGACCTTGACCTTTGACCTACTGATCCTAAAATCAATAGGGTTCTTCTACTGGTCATGACCAACCTCCACACCAAATATGAGGACTGTATCACAAAGCGTTGTCTAGTTATTGATCGGACAACGTTTTTGTATGCAAAGGCCACTGTGACCTTGACCTTTGACCTACTGATCCTAAAATCAATAGGGTTCTTCTACTGGTCATGACCAACCTCCACACCAAATATGAGGACTGTATCACAAAGCGTTGTCTAGTTATTGATCGGACAAGGTTTTTGTGGTCAAGGCCACTGTGACCTTGACCTTTGACCTACTGACCCCAAAATCAATAGGGGTCTTCTACTGGTCATGACCAACCTCCACACCAAATATGAGGACTGTATCACAAAGCGTTGTCTAGTTATTGATCGGACAAGGTTTTTGTGGTCAAGGCCACTGTGACCTTGACCTTTGACCTACTGACCCCAAAATCAATAGGGGTCTTCTACTGGTCATGACCAACCTCCACACCAAATATGAGGACTGTATCACAAAGCGTTGTCTAGTTATTGATCGGACAAGGTTTTTGTGGTCAAGGCCACTGTGACCTTGACCTTTGACCTACTGACCCCAAAATCAATAGGGGTCTTCTACTGGTCATGACCAACCTCCACACCAAATATGAGGACTGTATCACAAAGCGTTGTCTAGTTATTGATCGGACAAGGTTTTTGTGGTCAAGGCCACTGTGACCTTGACCTTTGACCTACTGACCCCAAAATCAATAGGGGTCTTCTACTGGTCATGACCAACCTCCACACCAAATATAAGGACTGTATCACAAAGCGTTGTCTAGTTATTGATCGGACAAGATGTGGTCTACGGACCGACATACCGACCGACATACCGACCGACATACCGACCGACCGACCGACCGACATGTGCAAAGCAATATACCCCCGCTTCTTCGAAGGGGGGCATAATTAAAGTAACTTTTTTATTTTTGTCTTTCATTTACTTTTTTAAATATTAATTTAGTCCGCATGATATTATTTAGTTAATTGTTAATTTATCATTATCTTTTGCAAAGCCTTTTGATTTAGTTCCTGTTCATTTTTTCAAATGTATTGTTGTTGAGCAGCTTGCCGTCCCCCATTCACCGCTGCCCCAAAGGGGCACTGACACTTGTGAATCCTGATTTTCTGTAAACAATTGTAGTTAATGGAACCTTCATAACATTCTCTTCTTTTCAAAACCATTTTGTATAATGTATTGGCATCGTCCGAAAACTGTATTTTGAGTAAGCTTCGATCGCGACATCTTACCAACTGACTTGATGAAAGCTTACTCGACATTTGCACGGTTTTTGACAATTTTGTTGGTGTCTACATATTTGTAATGAAAAGAATGACATTAAAAATAAGATCCGCTCACAGGATTCGAACTCACAACCCTTCTGAAACATTATCAGAAATCAGAAGCGTTACTGCCACGGCTATGAAACCTTTTTGTTACATGTTTTTCAATTTCAAAATTATGAGATATGATAGGACAATCTAACTTCCCTATTTTGTGGAATATTCCAAAAATCTATAAATACAAAAGTGCATTCACGGCTCAACGCGTAAAATCGGACTATAACTTTCTATTGACCGAAAGTATATTTATTATAGCATACACAAACATCTGTGACCAAATTTTAATGAAGAATCTTCATGCATTTTCACAGGTCAAGGCATATAAACATTATACCTGTGAGAAATAAGGTAAATCCACAGTACTTTAATTGTTCTTTCAAGTGTAAATAACCTCTAAAGTTCAAAACAACACTGAAACATTTTTGTTAACAAGATTATAAAAAAGAATTTGAGCTTAGATAAACATTTAACCTGGGCCAAAGGTCATAAAACTGAGATTGGAGAGTCTTTAATCTCAAGCATCAGGTCCCAAGGTTATAAAACTGAGAATGGAAACCAGTCTCAAATCTCAAGCATCTGATTGGCTGAAATGGCGACTGTTTCAGCCAATAAGATGCTTGAGATTTGAGACTGGTTTCCACGCTCAGTTTTATAACCTTTGTCACAGATTCAGTGACACTTGAGACAAGTTTCCAAATGGACCAATCAAAACTTGAGTTCTGAGATTGGTCTGCAATCTCAGTTTTATGATCTTGGGCTCTGAAGATAATTTAATACTTTCTTATCGCAAGTTACAAAGTTTAACTACCATGCAAACTTTCACCATTTCCCCTGCACTAGCTTTAATAATTTTAGTAAAACAGTGAAAAACTTTCACCAGAAATGTTTTATATGTGGAAAGGTGTTAGTAAAAACATTTCTTTAGATTTTATTAAAAAGATTGAAAAGGAAGATCCAGGAAGCAATTAATACAAGATCACATAGGTCTATAACTAAGGCTTAACCGTTGACTCCAAGAAATATGTTTTACACATCCCATGTGCGACCAATGTAGATTCAGGTCCGTCTGAATCCATGCAGTCTGTGCCCAAGGTTATAAAACTGAGCATAGAAACCAGTCTCAAATCTCAAACCTCTGATTGGCTGAAATGGCAACCTGTTGCCATTTCAGCCAATCAGATGCTTGAGATTTGAGACTGGTTTCCAATCTCAACTTTATAACCTTCAGTCTTGATCACAATTTTCTTGTTTTGCTTATCTATTAGATTGGTTCCAATTAGGAAGCAAAAATGTAGATCCTGATCAAACTGATCTGGATTTATACTGGTCACTCATGGGATATTAGTGGTTTTCATGGAGTAAAGTGTAAATACAATATAACAAACAAATATTTAAATCACAGTTGTGAAAACTGCATAGCTGTGAATCTGGGCAAGACTGCAAAGAAAAGTATTTAATCATTGTACGACTACAATGCCTTACAAGCTTAAAAACACTGCCAAGATTACAGATATTAACTGTTTACTCTCTAGATATGACTTTTATGACATAGGGGAACAGTGAAGATTTCGATAGCCGATACATCCATGCCATCTAATCAGAATTTACACTGTTTGCTTTTAGATTCATTAGGATATTTGTGACCAACAAGCAAACAGTGCAGACCCAGATCAGCACAATGAATAAAACCTGTATACATTGATTAAAGGTTTAATATAATAACTTACTTTTTGATCTTAAGAAATGTACACTGAACAAGCCAAAGCTCATTTATTATTTAACTCCTGATTATGAAGTAAAAGACTAACTCCTGAATCTTAATATACCAGGACCACATACCAACATCATGCTAACCAGCTGTGTCAATGGAAAAAAGATATTATAAAATTTACTTAAGATGTTAATAACTTAAGGCAAGCATCTACTGCATTCTCAGCGATACTACAACAATAAAGGGATATAATTCTGGGATTATACTATACAGGTGCCGAATTACATGTTCGAAAATGTACGCTGAGGACTTCTTGGCCTGACTGCTGGACGGTTGTTTTAACCGGTGATTTCCAGATTTTGTACTCGCCGATTCCAAGGAAGAACTTACATGTTTAGAAAGAATGGATTTCTTTTTTCGTCTTCCCGGTTCTCGCGGGGGTGAAGAGGAGGGGACAGGAAGCTAGAAATGAAAATAATCACACAGTCAGTGTTGTGCATCGAAGGCCCTGTTAGATAGAGGTTCGTTGAATTATGTCTAGTCAACAGCCTTAAAAGGGACAAACTATTAGAACTTGGGCATTAAACATAAATACTGTGTAAAATGTATCAAAATTCTATAGCTGAATTTGTATTGCATATATTAAAACTATTAAATTAAATGTACATAACGCAAATGCACAAGACTAATATGTACCCATGCATAACACATATCTTGATTATGTGGAAAAATCAGTGAAGAAGTTATATCCATAAATGGCAAAATAATCTGCTTTTATGAGCAGGATAAAAGTTATGTCCCTTTCATTGGCTGAGGCCTAAATATCTCTAACCAGGCTCCAGAGGTTTAAAGAGTACAAAACCAGTCTCAGATTACAGACAACCTCTCTTTTTGCAATCAATCAGGCTTTTGATATCTAAGACTGGTCTCTATTCTCAGTTTTATAACCTTGACACCTGATCTTCATACAGTTTGTCAATAAACTAGTCTTTCAAAATTGTTTCTAAAACACCTCACAATTGTGTATGGTATGTGAAAGACCAAAAATGGTGCGTGAACAAACATGATATTTATTAAAGGACTCACATCAAACAAGAACTTGATTTGAATACAATATACCAGTTTTACTTTGACAAAGACATGAGACTAGTGCCCAGTTTTCAAATCTGGGAAATGGATTGGTTAGAATTGAATTAAGTCTTCTAATTGGCCAATCAGAAGCTAGGATGGGGGCAGGTCTCCTATATCAGTTCAATATTCTTGGTCTCATGCTATCAAAGTGCTTTAAACCTGCACCCAAAGCATCAAAGACTTTTCCAAACTACTTTTCTGACTTCTGACCAGAAAATAACTTACAAGCTATTTTTTTTCTTTGATATAACTTACAAGCTATTTTTCTTTTTGATATAACTTGAAAGCTATTTTTCTCTAGTTTTGTCTTTTTTTTATTTTCTGACTCACATTTATAAGAAAAGATCAAAATAAATATGGGAATCTGTATAAAGTTAAACAAAAACATGCAGCTGTCAATTCACACTATAGTTAAAAGAAATTGGTTAGATAAAAAAGGAAGCCAGGATTAAGATAATCAAACTGAGAATGGAAACCAGTTTCAAATCTCAAGCATCTGATAAGCTGAAATGGAGACAAGTCTCTATTTTACCCAATCAGATGCTAGAGATTTTAGACTGGTTTTCATTCTCAATTTTATAATCTTGGGCTATTCAATATGCTTAGAACTTGATCACAGCACACTGTGAGGTGACACTTCAACTGTTTATACCTCAGTTCTTGGAGTTCTGGCAGACCTTGCTGATCTTGGCGTGTACTAAAGTATTTAACTTTTGGAATTATTTCATAGATCAATTAACTGAAAAGTTTACTGACCGCTTGTCTACAAAACTGGCAAAGAACCACCTAGTAGGTGTGAAACAAAGTATTTTTAAGATCTTTAGGTCTGCTCTTCAAATTTGGCAAAGTTTCCGCTTGCAAGTGTGTTAGAAATTAATAATATTATTAAGACTTCTTTAGTTCTGCTCTATGAAAAAATGTTTATACACTTAATCTATAAGTTTGAGGAAGTCCATAAAACAAATTTGAGAGGGGAAACCCTTAACCCTTAACTCCATGGGATATTGCTGTCATCCATGGGTGAACAGTTTAGATCCAGATCTGCCGGAACATCTGTTCCATCTAATTAGGATCTACAATGTTTGCTTATTGTTTAATTTGGTTTCTGACCAAGAAGCAACAGTTTAGATCCTGATTCACCAATGTGATTAAGGTATTATATATGGAGACAAGAAGTGCTGCAATGCGACAAAACCAGGTTTTCAATGACCGAGTATTGACATCTGAGTAGAAACCAGTTTTGCATCATGATAATATTATAAGCTAAGCCACACCAAGTTTGGTGTAAATAGGTCAAAGCAAATTCAAGTTATTGAGCAAAAATTGAATTTCTATTTTTAGCAACAGTGACCTTGACCTTCACAGACACCTGGGTAGCAAGCTGCCTCTTGATATAAGCTACCCTTATTACACCAAGTCTTTAATAGGCCAAAGCAAACTCAAGTTATTGAGCAGAAACTAAATTTCTATTTTTAGCAACAGTGACCTTGACCTAGATCACAGCTGGGTAGCAAGCTGCCTCTTGATATTAGCTACCAACATACTAAGTTTGTGCCAATAGGCCAAAGCAAACTTGAGCTATAGAGAGAAAACCAAAAGTTGAGGCAGCTGGCCCGCCTGCCCACGGACTTCAACATTACAATAACTAGTTTTCATTGAAAACCTGGTTAAAAAGGGTTAAATGAATCAAAATTCAATAGACACAGTGCAAAGTAGCATCATATCCAGTATCACAAGTTTTATTTGAGAATTCTTTTAGTCTTGGCTGTAGTTTCGCTACTGATCCAAGCTCTACTTTATAAATAAACAGAATAGAATAAAGGTAGGACAAATGAAATAAAGACTGGTAAAAACTAAATCTCCCTTTCATTTTTTAATGTTTTAGGTGAAAAACTTACGTCCTCATATTCTAAAAAATATTTGTTCAAGTTCTTACAAAAATTCCGTACCTGTCTCTCAGCTTTCAACCTTGACTGTTCGTCCGACTTTCTCATTTCTCCGTTTTCTTTATGTTCTCTATTCTCCTTGTCTTCTTTACTTTCCTTGAGAGTACCATCATCTGATTCTTTAACAGTCGCCTGCTTAATGGTATCCTGGTCAGAACCTTCCTCGTCTCTTGAATTCACAACCATTTTACCCTCATGAATTGGTTGTAAGTCTGACGGTTTTCTCCTGTTGGAAAAATATCTTTCTGTTAAACCTTTACTCCATGGGGTATGGGTGTTATCCATGGGCGCACAGTGTAGATTTATATCAGCCAGCACATCAGTACTGTCTGATCTGGATCTTAACTGTATAGATTTTATATTCATTAGGATATTTCTGACCAAGAAGCAAACAGAGGTGCTGGCTGATGTGAATCTACACTGTTTGTCAAGGATAACAGCCATACCCCATGGAAAAAAGAAAGGTGATCTAACCAAGATCTTCATTCTTTAGTTTGGGGACGCACATAGTCAAACATAATTTCAACACAAAAATAAAAGAGTGCATATGGTAACATACAACAGCCTGTGAGAAAATGTCTCGAACATTAAATGTTGATGTCATGGTTTTTCTTAAGACATGGGAACCTTTCATGTTTTTTTACATCATAGTGAGAGATTTTGAAAATCTATATAAACAAAGAAGGTAATCTGGCACAAAATATGGGAGAGTTTTTATTTCATGAGAAACTTTTAAAATGCAAAAAATTTGATCTTTAATCCTTTCCTTGATATATTCGCATTTTTACGAATGTGCAACAAGTGTAGATCCAGATCAGCTGGCACACCCGTGCCGTCTGATCAGGATCTGCACTGGTCACATTTAGGTCAGAAATAACCTAATGAATCAAAAAGTGCATACAGTTTAGATCCTGATCAGATGTTCCGGCTGATCTGGATCTAAACTGTTCGCCCTAGCAATAAATGTGTTTCTATACAGGAAAGGGTTAAAAGAGAAAAATGATCTCCCTTTGTTTATTTGCTAAAACAGATCACTGTCATCGCAAACATAACAGAGACATCACATGAAACGAATAATGCTTTGTGTTCAAACAATCCATATTGTTAAAAATTATTAATTTTATAATTAAACTGCTTATTTCTTGGTCCGCAGGTGAGTGTAGCCAGCTGTCGGGAAAAATTAACAAAACAAAGGATCGTCGAAGACGGGTGATGCTCCCTGAATGGGTTCTTTGTTAGTTGTATAACTTTTGAGGTGAATTTTGAAAGGGTGTAGCGCTATAAAATCAGACAATTTTAAAATCCAACTATATACAACAAAGTTATGGACCAGACATGATTTAGCTTCAAGGTCATGCTGTGACCTTGACCTTGAAAGAAGCGACCCAAATGTTATGTGACATGTCGCCTCGAAATGGTGATAATTTCTGTGAAATAATTTTTAAATCCAACTAAAAATAACATGTTATAGCCAGGACACGATTTTGCAGCAAGGTCATGCTTTGACCTTGATCTTCAAGGAAGCGACCCAAATGTTGCACGCTACACGTCGTCTCATTATGGTGATCAGTTTTGTGAAATAATTGTAAAATCCGACTTCAAATAAAAAAGTTATGGGCCGGACACGATTTTGCTGCAAGGTCATGCTGTGACCTTGACCTTCAAGGTAGCGACCCAAATGTTGCATGCGACACGTCGTCTCAATATGGTGATCATTTCTGTGAAACAGTTTTAAAATCCAACTTCAAATAAAGAAGTTATGGGCCGAACACAATTTTGCAGCAAGGTCATGCTGTGACCTTGACCTTGAAGGTAGCGACCCAAATGTTGCGCACGATACGTCATCTTAATATGGTGATCATTTCTGTGAAATAGTTTTAAAATCCGACTTGAAATAACAAAGTTATGGGCCGGACAAGATTTTGCAGTAAGGTCATGCCGTGACCTTGACATTCAAGGTAGCGACCCAAATGTTGCGCGTGACACGTCGTCTTAATATGGTGATCATTTCTATGAAATAGTTTTAAATTCTGACTTCAAATAAAGAAGTTATGGGCCGGATACGATTTTGCTGCAAGGTCATGCTGTGACCTTGACCTTCAAGGTAGCGACCCAAATGTTGCACACGACACGTCGTCTTAATATGGTGATCATATCTATGAAATAGCTTTAAAATCAGACTTAAAATAAAGAAGTTATGGGCCGGACACAATTTTACTGCAAGGTCATGTTGTGACCTTTTGACCTTCAAGGTAGCAACCCAAATTTGCAGGCGACAAGTCGTCTCAATATGGTGATCATTTCTGTGAAATAGTTTTAAAATCGGACTTCAAATAACAATTATGGGCCGGACACGAATGCAGGACGTACTTACAGACGGACGGACTGACGGACGGACAACCCGGCGACTATATGCTCCCCCGAATTTCTTCGGGTAGCATAAAAACAAACTTTAATGTTATTAAGTAATTTTTAACTTGTGTTTAACTGTAAGAAGAAGTTACCACTGCTGGGAATTCAGCTTTTGATTTGTTTATATTTAAAGCTAGTAAAACCATATATCATAGAATGCAGTCAGCTATATCTGACTTACCTATGGTTTGGTACAGGTAGAGGTACTGGTTTTACAGGAGCTGGTTCCCCTTGTCCAACTTCTACACTTGACACACTCACAGCCGACCTTGCACTATCTGTTGGTGACCTCTCGCTATCTAATGATGACCTTGAACTATCGGGCATGTCACTACCCTGCTGTGAGGAGACAGAACTATGAGATCGGGCTGATACTGGGACGGATGACGACGAAGACGATGAGACAGAGTGGGCAGAGCCTGGACGGCTTAAAACTCGAGGACCACTGGCACTGGCTGGACGGCGACTGAAAAAGAAATCCAAAGAAAAAATACAACCACATAATATTCCAACAGGATACCTCACACATACTCAACACAGAATGGAAAATAGTGTGTAACTCTTATTTCAATGATACTGCTTACACACAGATTTTTGCACCAAGGCAACAAACTGGAAACAAATATAACAGATCACATTTATTTCATCACCATAGTTCAAAAACAGTATAAGTACCATTTAAATAAGAAGCAGATATAATGTTTTTTGTGCTAAGGTGCCAAGTTGGTGATAATCAGATAAAACATGTTGCCTCCACGGGTGAAAGTTAGGAATTCTAAAAAATTTGAAATCCTAAAAATGTGTCAATTTTAATAAGGAAAATAAAGAAAACCAAACATTTTTAGATGCACATAGTTCTAAATTTCAGACATAATCCTGTAAACTTTCACACATGTGCCTTTATTGTGTTAACAAGGTAATCTTTAAATTGGCCCTTGTTCATTTCCCTAGCTGAAACACTTCCAAAATAGGCCAAGACATCATCAACTTCAATATTCCACCCATGGGATAGCAATAAATAAATTATTTAGACATTTTTCTGATTTCGCTACACCCTTGTATAGACAGTAATTACACCACAAATATTTAGTATACATCAATAAACTGGCAAACTGAAGTATTGCAAATAGTCTTTTATTGGTAGGATACTAATTTCACAAATGTCATAAGTTGATTGATCTACAAATTTAAAACAACACAAAATACAGATTTGTACATAATTGTGATGTAACATAACAAATCCACAAATTTAAAAAGCCTTAAAATGGGATTTTCAAGAAATGCCCGCAAAAATTAACTGGAGTGAATAAACACACAGTCACAATAAAAATTCATACCTTTGTTTTGTTTCCTCTAGAAATATTGCAATATTTTTCTTGATGTAGGGGTCCCTGAGAATTCTATTGACGGTTGGCCGCTTGTTAGGATCTTGATGTAACATGTTCCGAAGTAGAGAAACTAGATCTTGTGTGTACTGCTTTGGCATGGGAGGCATCTTTAATGGAGGTAATTGTGTTAACATGAACCTAAGCAAGTTATATAGTACATTGAATTCATTAATTTTCTTGGGACACTAATTTTTGTGTCAGGGGTTCCACTATCTGCTGAATCTCAAGGGTGTAAGTATGTCATTAATTGCTGCAGAATTCAGCCTTTAAATAGCCAAAATAACCCTAAATTAAGGAAAAATGACATTTCAACTACAATCATAGGCCTCTTTGGAAATTTAAAATAGACAAATGGTCACATCCTTGGTCCAGTGGAACCCCTGTTTGCATAGTTTGTTGGCTGAATGATCCAAACTTGAATGTAGGTTTAAAATCAAGAACCGAGGTAATATGGCAATGCTCACTTAATGGTAGGGATGGGAACAAGTATTCGAGTACTCGATTGAATTTCGAGTACCCAAGTAGTTAATAAAGTATTCGGGTACTTGATTACAAAATGTAAAAAAATCAACAAATTTTTAAAACAGCTGTCTGTTAAGAATCTTGCAAATTGCCGACTGACAGTTGATTGTGAACACCTCGCACCTGGTTTCCAATAAACAAGATGACAGTTAAGGGCACAAATATCAGATAATTGGCGCCTAATTGACATTATTGTTTGATGCCGTAACAGAAAATTTGCAATCATGAAAATTAGCATCTGAATATTTTAAGTATGACGCTTAAAAGATGATATATCCTCTTCCTTTAGAGACCACTGACCTTTTCTTTGATTTTGTTTATTTAGTAATAATATTGAAATGGGATCGTTCATTCGAAGTTTGCAAAACTGAAATAAAATCTGACTGGAGAACATACACTATTTTCATGATGTGTTCATTTTACGGTGATGTTCTAGTTTGTTACATGAGCTAATTAATGATTGTTTAGTTAAATGTTTTCAAAAGTTGATGCTTGAAATGTATTAAATATAAATAAATATTATTAAGGTATGATTGTTTCCTGTAAATGCGTTGTTTTTCTTCTTAAGTGATCGATAATGACAGACAGTCTGGCATGATCATGCCCGGTAGGATCCTTAGAACTTCTCTTAATCTCTATAAGCTGATATTTCCTCTTCCGTTAGAGAAAATTTTCGAGTACACGAGTACTCGATTGGAACAAGACCCGAGTACCGATTTTGCTACTCGTTCCCATCCCTACTTAATGGTAACCATGAAATTTGATACATGATACTAAATTTTAAGTTGGTATTATAGATAAATGATTAACATTTAGTAATGCATAGCTATTGGCTGATATGCCCAAAAAACACAGGTATGGACAGCATGTAACATTTTTCTGGATTAATCTATTGCATTCATCTGGGTATAAAAATCAATTAGGTTTGTTGAAAATGTGCATAATGTTCATGGATACACCAGATAAAGTGATCTGAATGCAATTACAGTAAATCTCTCACCTTTCCTCTCAGTATTTTGTAGACTAAGGAGTTCATATCTTTGGCATTAAATGCATGTTTCAATGTCATCATTTCATACACACAGCAACCTAAAGCCCATACATCCGACTGAAACAAAAAAAGATATTTGATTATCTTAACCCTTTATTCCATGGGATATGGATGTAATTCATGGGTGAACATGGTAGAATCCAGATCAGATGGTACATCCTTACCATTTTGATCAGTATCTTAATGGTTTGCTTTTTGATTCATTATGATATTTCTTAATAAGTAGGAACAGTGCAGATCCTGATCAGATGGCATGGATGTACTGTCTGATCTGAATCTACACTGTTCACACATGCCATAAAACCCTTATAGAGTAACAGTTAAAAAAAACATGCTCATTTTTATGAAAATGTTAAGATCATTTTTAATACTGACTGTGAGGTGCAAAAAAAATCCATAAAATAAATAGTCCTCAGACATATTCTGCATGGTTAAATTTTCATAGCTATTTGGATTTGTGCCATTATTCAAATGTGATAATTGCAAATTTTAAACTCCATAAATAATGCAATGTTACCCTTTGACCAAGATCATTCAACATAAAACTGGGGACCAATCTCAAATCTCAAGCATCTGATTGGCTGAAATGGCAACTAGTCGCCATTTCAGCCAATCAGATGCTTGAAATTTGAGACTGGTCTCCAATGTTAGTTTTATGATCTCCACCATATCTGGTCATTATTCTGATAATTGATTTAAATTGAAGCATGACACTTATTGTTGGACGGATAAGTGGACAAAGACATGTAACTAGTGTTCTAACTGTTACAGTCGTAAGAAACTGTATGAAGTAATCAAAGGTTATTGACCTTAAAAAGGAATAAATTATTCATTGTACATAAAATTAACTATGAAAGGAACCAATGACTTCATACTGTCACACATCATACAAGCAATAACCCTTTCCTCCATAGACTCACCTTCCTCGCATGGGCAAATAGTGTAGATCCAGATCAGCCAGCACATTGGTGCCATCTAATCAGGATCTACACTGTTTGCTTTTAGATTCATGAGGTTATGCGACCAATGTAGATCCAGATTAGATGGCACCGATGTGCTAGATCCAGATTAGATGGCTAAAATGTACCAACTGGATCTACACTGGTAGCACGTGCATTAAAAGGTGTATATGGAGTAAAGGTTATATGGCTTATAAATCATGTGTGGTCAATGTAGATTCAAATCATCATGGACATCTGTACAGTCTGATCTGGATCTACACTGTGGTCAGAAATATTCTAACACATCTAAAAGTGAACAGTGCAACCTGAGTAATTGAAATTTAGCATTCTCCTAACTAACTAAGCTTGACAATTTTTAAATAAAGATCTAGATTCAGGGTCTAATGCAGATTTCCAGAAAGGGGTTTCGTTTGAGGCCGTCTTGGGGTAGTTACATAATAATTTTTATTTTTCTGGCCATAATCCCTACGAAAATCAAAAATTGCTGCCCCAGAAGGGAGTTTGAGCAACCCAACTGAACCCCAACTGGGTCCGCTCCTCTAAATAAACCCTTTAGTCCTTTTATAAATTTATTCACATTTTATGGCCTGTACAGTGTAGATCCAGATCAGATGGCATGTATGTGCTGTCTGGTTAGGATCTCCAATATTCACTTCTTGGGCTTAATGAATTTTAAAGTGAACAGTGTAGATCTTGATCTAGCACAGAAAAGCTGGCTGTTCTGGATCTAGACTGTTACCATGCTAAAAATATGAAGTAAGGTGTTAGGGGCCATCATTGTGTCTTTGGGCTACTGGAGGGACCACCATTGTGTCTTTGTTTAGCCCAAACATTCTACCATTTCATAATGGAATTTTGATTGAAAGAACTTGTGTGGCAGATTTGGGTTGGAAAGTGTAGCCGCGACCATCATTTAACCTCGGACCTCCGGCTTTCCGTGCCAAATCTCAACCAATTGAGCATCCAAGGCAGCTGGTACCAAATACAGTCCTCCCAACATAGGGTCTGCCTAGGTTCAGGTGGAATATACCAACCAAAGCTTTGCCCAAAGGGGCTCCAAAATAATCGCAGTGCACGACGAATGTGGCAGATTTGGTTTGGAAAGAGTAGCCTCAACCAGGATTCGAACAGCAATATGCTTCAATTGTAGTGTGTATTTGTACTGGTTATAGCAAGAGGCTTCATTTTTAATGGAGAATTTTGCAAACATCTTTACATTACAGTATATTAATGTTATGTTTCTTTTTAACTTCTCAGTTCCTGGACCTTAAAACTGTATCCTACCTTGTGATTGTATGGTTTGTTGGAAAACAGCTCAGGACTCATGTAGTATGGGGTGCCTATTAAAGTAGTAGCCATGTCTGAGGAATTATCTAATACCCTGAAATTCATAAACAATATTTGCCCAAGATCATACAACTAAATCTGGAGACCAGTCTCAATTCTCAAGCATCAGATTGGCTTAAATGGCGACCAGTCGCCATTTCAGCCTATCAGATGCTTGAGATTTGAGACTGGTCAACAATCTTAGTTATATGATGTTGGGCCATTGTGTTTTCATATGAAGCAGTAAAAACAAGCAGACAACAATAAAACTTGTTTTGCAGATTTCATGCCAGTATCAGCTACATGTATCACTCAAACTAGTGCAAAAAAACACTTAATGCTAATTCATGGATATGCCTTTTATCACATGGGCAACAAGTGTGAATCCTACACTGTCGGCTTTCTGATTCATTAGTGGGCTTCTTGCGAACTTAAAATCAAATGCTTTTCATATCCCTATTACCGTCATCGTTTGAATATAAGCCACACTTTTTTTCCGCTATTAGGCAAAAAAAGTTTGGGGTGCGGCTAATACATAGGTTTAGGTTCCCAAGACATTTTCCCAGGCCTTCAAAACAACGATTTTTTTACCGCGGCGAATTTGTCAAGCGCACCGGTATACGGACCCTGAACGAGATATTTGTCACGTCTACACGTTTTTTTTTTAAATATTATTTGATTGGTATAAGAATGTACTAAATAATCAACTTTTATTGAAATCTTTTTCTCCTCTTTTTATTTTGAGTACCGGTAATTACAATAAAAATAATCGCCAGTTTGCAACTTGTCATCATCTCCGGGGACGTTTCTTTGCAACGAGGTAATCATGTGCGAACGAAAATAATTATGATTGCCACAGGCAAACAACTGCTTAGAAATGCTGTCACAAACTCTACTGCAAATACAATTACCGGTACCTAAATAATCAGCAACATTTACGAAAGACAAAGTAAAATAATTATTATTTACCAAACGCTAACATAGTCCATCATTTAAAATACATCCTAATATTTAATTTATCGCTGTTATCACATTCCAGTAATTATTGCATCACACAAGCTAAAAAATGACACGCGCACACTACCAGGTAGATCAAACGTTTTTATAGCAAAGCCAAAATAAACACGGATGGTTGTTTCGAGCCGACAACGTCTTTTTTTCATGTTGCGTTTGATGTTTGGCGGTTTGATTTTTTTGCGTGCATACGAAATACACAGCATGGTCATGCTTTTGTAGGGGATACATGCGGTTTTTATAAGTTAACGGCTGTTTTTCAAATTATGCGGATTATAAATGTAATATTTCAAATTTTGCAGATTATAAAGGTAATAATTAAAGATAGATGGAAATAAAATGCGGATTTCGTAAGAACCGACATCACTATCATGGTAATTATTTTAACTTATTTTAATCATGCAAACTGGCCTTTACCAGTGTTTTACTATCATTTTGTGAAAAAAGTGGGGTCCACGAGTCGATCGCGTTTTATTTAATTGCGCGTTATATCGGACTGAGTACTTCAAGAAAAACGTTAATCGGTAAAATCACAGTGACCGTAATGTGTGAAAAACTCTGAAAGCCAGATGACATGTTTTAGATTCCCTTGGTAAAATCAGTGTCACCCTTAATTGGCAGCTTGGTCTCACCTGCCATAGAGGGTATGTCACTTCACTAAGGTGTGAAAACTGAAAGCATGATGCCATGTTTTAGATTCTTTAAATTTGGAATGTTTGACAAGATATTGAGATGACACGGTCGACTCAAATTTTATTTAAAACTCGCACATTTTGGCCATATGTCATTCCCGCCAATTTTCTCGAATATTACTCTTCATTTAAAATGTCTATACCTTCAAATTGTCAAACATAATAATTGTCATGGGTCAAACGCGTATGTACTACAATGAAAAAGTATAGCTGACTATTGTTGCCTACGCTGATGTACACGGGAACCGGCAATTCAAAATGGCGACCAGTCTGAAAAAGAGGCCGGGGCGTATACATAGAGTTAGGCTTTTTTTCACCCATTTCCATCGAGGTTTTGGGGGGTGCGGCTTATATATCATTGCGGCGATGACGGTAATACCATAAATTAACTTTGAATAAACTTAAACTTTAAAACAGGCTCAATTCTTAACAAATTATAATTACAAAAGATTGTGGTATGATGGCTTTTGATTAGTTTGGCTGTTCATTACTAAAATTAGCTATTAGAATTAGCTGTTAAGCTATGTTAAGTACAAAACAGATGATGGCACACATTTTTGCAGCAAATCATGGCAAAATAGGGAGTTGTTGTCAACGTGAGTTTTACAGTAGCCACATCAGAGCAGATTTATTCTTTATATGTACTCTTAGAGATATGGCTATTATCGACGGGTGAGCAGATCTATCTGATTAAAGCCCTATCAGCTGAGTAAAGGATTAACATTCAGTCCTTCAGACTTTAGTCAACATGTGCATTATAGAACAGATTTTACACAAACATTAACCCAAGGAGAATTTTATCCAATAACAATTAACATACCTGGCAATTCCAAGGTCACCCACTTTGATAATCTTGCTCTTTGTAAGAAATATATTCTGTGTCTTCAGATCTCTGTGTAATATGTTTCTTTCATGCATGTACTGAAATATGCAGAATAACTGGAATGTACTTTAATATGTAATAGTAACTGGACAATACTGAAATATGCAGAATAACTGGAATGTACTGAAATATGTAATATAACTGGACAATACTGAAATATGCAGAATAACTGGAATGTACTGAAATATGCTACTTAACAGGAATGTACTGAAATATGTTATATAACTGAACAATACTGAAATATGCAAAATCACTGGAATGTATTCAAATATTCAACATAACTGGACTTTGAAATATAAGTATAATTAACTAAAATGTCAACATAACTGGAATGCACTGAATCAACATAACAGGAATGTACTGAACTATACAACATAACTGGAATATTTCATAGGGATCCATTTGACCCGGGAATTGTTCTTTTGACTTAAAAATTCCAAAATGTCTCATTTTTACCCATAGGATTTAAGATTTTGGCTAAAAATGGGTAAAATTACCTAACAATGGTCAAAATGACCCTTAGGAATCAGCAGCTAGTGGAACCCCTTATTTGTTCCCTTGGTGCAAAAATCATATAACTCCTTATTATATTGGTACTTACACACTGTGACAATACATGTATATGCAAATGCAAACATAAACATGTTAATTAGAGTGAACATAAACTTGAGTTTTTTGCTATAATCAGGATATGGTCAGAATTTCTCCGCTAGTTTATATCTGTCTCATTTAAGATAAATTTATGCAATGTATTGTATGTGCATGAGGTAAAGATGAATTTGGGACCCAGCTCCAAACTCTGAATGACTATTTCAGTTTCTAAAACTAAACTTCACTTGGTGTAAGGCTTTTTACAGATAAAAAAATCTTACCGGTAAATTTAAAACTGTGGCTGGTCTATGAAACACATGTGAATGACTATTTCTTTTGAGAAGAACATAAATTACGACATAACAATGTGGCCTGACAAAGTAATGCCATAAAAACTTAACATTTTCTGATGGCCTAAAACAATACCTGCAATGCCATGGCAATCTGAACAAACCACTCCACCAACTGTCTTTCTTCTAACAAAGTCCCTTTCTGTTCTTTTAACTTGTTATACAAGTCACCCCCTTCACAATACTGCATAGCAATGTATAAAAATCCATCTTTTTCAAAGGAGTCTTTATAGGATACTATGTTCGGGTGCTTCAATTTGGACAAGAGTTTGGCTTCTTGTTCAGCTGAACGTCTTTCCCTTGCTGATGCTTTTTTCAAGTTGATTTTCTTCAAGACATACTGAAACAGAAAGAAAATTATTATCTGAAATAAAGTTAAGATGGCCTAACTCTGTACACATTGAATTATTATGAAATTTGCTTTACAGAATAAGGAAACCTAACTTAAACTTACCTTTAACACAGATGACACCATTACCCTGTATACAATTGTGACACTAAAACCACAGGTAAAATGCAAGAGTTCCTGAAAGCATTCATCTGGGTCAGTCTTAATGTTCAAGTTGTTACAATATCATTTCATTTACTTTCTGGCAAAAATCCCCATGAAAATTAAATATTGCTGCCCAAAGGTGTGTGGGGGGAGGGGGAGTCAAACAACCCCACTGAACCATCTCTGGATCTGCCCCTGAACCCTGTATACACTATCAAGACATGTTATTTAAAGAAACCCACGAGGAATTTTATTATTGTAAGTGCCTGTTAAGTGTTTAATGTGAATGTAAGATCTTATGACAATGTCTCATAATTTCAATTATAAAGTGCATAATCAAAAAGTTAAATATATATGTCAAATATCTTGTGCGCACTGAAAGTTATGGAGGGATTCAATCATACACGGCCCAGAATTCTAGAGTGGGGTGGAAGTTATCGAAGTTATCAACCATTTGTTTTAGTGGGAAGTCCCCGAGTTGTAAGTCTGGTGCAGAGTACAAACCAGGGGGATTTGAGATAAAGGGCAAACGTTGAAAAGATAAACTTGTGACTAACATCCATGGGCAGACATCCCGAAAGTTGATAGACCAAAGGTTCTGTCTGGTAAAATTTTGGCCGGACTGAAGTGATTTCTCATGTTATCAGACAGAATGTCAGACAAACACTTGAACTCCTAATACTTGCTAATTTGTTTTTAACGAATTCCGGTCAGACAGAATTTGTTTCGGTCAGACAGATTTTCACATTTTGTCTTACCAAATGTCCTGCACTTTTTTTCAATTTTCGAGAAGTCTGCATGGGTGACCAATATAGACCCATATGAGCTACATCTTTGCCATCTAACCAATACCTGCACTGTTTGCTTTTTAATTCATTTTTATCTGACCAAATAGATACAAGTGTAGGTCAAGATCTGGGCTGAAGGTTATAAAACTGAGATTGGAAACCAGTCTCAAATCTCAAGCATCTGACTGGCTGAAATGGCGACTGGTCGCCATTTCTGCCAATCAGATGCTTGAGATTTGAGACTGGTTTCCATTCTCAGCTTTATAACCTTGGAACCAGAAGGCACTGTTGATCCAGATCTTCATCTGGTTGCCCATGGTGTGGATTATATAACTCAACTTGCATCAGGAATGTTCAATAAATCTTTCTCAAAATATCAACCCATCCTTCTCACCAGCCCATTATAACTAAACTATTCCCTTTTTAAAATTTAAGAAAAATTTGTGAAATATATACCTGTTTTCTGTCACGTTTGTGTCTTGCCAGAGTCACTTCTCCATAGCTGCCTTTTCCAATATTTCGTATGTATTCAAACTGTTCTATTGCTGTAGCCATATTTTGCATTCAAACACTTGTACTACTTGGATGATAAAACTTATCAGATTATTTTTGTGATGACATTTTCTCAAGTGTGCTTTTAAATAAAGTCAAATGTGTCTTTGACAATAAGATAGTTAACTTTTATCTATGAGACTATGCATATGACTGGAACATTTAAACTCGTGATCAAATTAAACTTCCTGAGCAAGTAAAAACACAGAGGTTGAGTATCAAAACAAACAGATTTATCTAACCCATTTAAGATGTAAAGTTTTACTAATATGTGTCACTTAGTGATTTAAATAATGAGCCAATTCAACCAATTGAGTTCAATGACTCATATATGCCTTTGTCCAGTCAATATGGGAATTTCCCTTTCATGAAATTTCAGTTGTTTCAATTATTCCAGGTCAATGGACTTTCTGTAGATAAATCAAATAACATCATCCAGCATTTTGATAACTGTGCAGTCTCAGCTGAATCTATCGCAAACATGAGTGAAAAGTGCGTTCTTAAAAATGCCCTTGTTTATTTTTTGGTTCCATTCATGTTGATGTCAGTACAAGTTCCATACTAAAAATAGAAACCTCTCTTCGTCGATTGGTGAAAACAAATACATGTGATCTACCTAAATGGGAAATTGTTTTTCATCTTTCAAAATGGTCTCAAATAAGCATTTACTGACATTAATTGAATTTTGAAATAGTGTTTCCATATAAATTCCTGAATTGTTTGGAACTGCTGTCTGTGTCTTTCATATTGAAGAACATTCAGGGGATGTAACTTTGAGGAGCAACGCCACAGTTCTACTAGTTAGACTTTGGCACACCTGAAATATGCGAAAGTAATCCGTTGCAAATAGTGTATATATATAGATATATTATACTATTTTTACGAATCACATGTTCTTGATTTGTTTGATTTATTAAGTTTTAAACAAGACGGTTCCTTATCAAAACTATGATGACGATAATGGTATCCTGAGGCTGTTGTTAATGCTGCCGCTGCCGTTGAATCTTTCACTGCGCATGTCCCTACTTCAGTAGTCTCAATAATTCGACGGCAAGCACAGTCCCATTATCATACTGACTTTTTTCGTTGTCTGTCCTTTGCGAAGGGCAAATATCGCATATATAGAAAACACTGTATATAAACCGATTGTATCATATGCCGGATATAGTAAGGTGATTGCATGGCTGAGATATAAACAATTCGTAAATAACACATTGAAAACGGAATTATTAGGAACAATTTAAGTACCTTCAACAAAAACAAGTACGTTATATTTTGTATAGTCCTTGTTAGTTGTAATACCATTTGTTGTTGCGCATATATAGGGATAAAAACTTGCAAAATTGCATTTAATCACAAGAAGGTCTGGCAAATGACCCACATGATTGTATCAAAATACTGTTATTCTCTACAAATAAACGCTCTGATGCACGAATGCATACTAGTTATATGACTCCATGACATTAATATAAAGATTATTACATTATAATATTGCTTTAAATGTATAGATAGTGTAAATTATTAAAATGTTTGAGGGGTCTGTTTAGTAATGACTGTATCATCTATAGCATTATCATACTATCATTTATAGCAAACACACCTATTTCTGTTGTATCATGTAGTGCGATCTTCCTTGAATGATTTCCCAATAATCTGTATCACTTATGGCGATGAGCATTTGCTGATTTTATCAAGTGTATGCTTTTAGATAAGATGGAGGAGTTCGTCTACATATCTTGTCTATACAAATCGGGTATATATGGAGAAATAATATATCATGGCGTACAAAAACACGAAGAGAAGAACTTTAAAATAATAAAACAGAATGATACAACAATAGTGACTATAGCTTGTTATTGTTAGTTTGGAGGCTTGTATAAAAATTAAACTGTCAGCCCCAACGCAGCTGGCGACCCTTTACTTTTTCATACAAACCTCGAAATAAACTATAAACTGTTTTGTACTAGTAACTGATAAATTGGTATATACATAGTTTACACAAATCAGTTGTCAAACAGTATTTTAATGGCTAGTATAAATGTATTGTGAGAATATGTTAGAAAGCGAATTCGTTAATTTCTTTAACTGAAATCAGCATGGGAACATACCTGAATCTCAAAGGAAGACCTTTGTAATAGTCAATCCTTGGGCGGAAAACAAGACATTGATTCCTTTGCTAAAGTTCCATTTGACCCTTTACTCCATGGGATATGTAGTACGTCGTTTTTGCTGTACACTGTTTGCTATTAAATTTATTAGAATATTTCTGAAAACAAGTGACCATTCTATATTCCGATCAAATGACATGGATGTTCCAGCTGACGATGATCTACATTGATCGCACATTGAGTAAAGGGTTTATTATCAGCTTAAAATATCAGTATTAAAATAACTTGCTTTGCCTCAGAATTTGTATGTCACGCCTACCTGCGTATGTATTTATAATCGTGAACCTTCAGTTTCGAAACTATTACTTTTAAAAAACCTCAGACTATGTTTATCAAATCCAAAACATTTTGGGACGACATTAATTATCGCTCGGTGTAAATTGTAGTTCTCAGAGCGACCTGGGTGATAACTAATTAAGTCAGGTAGATCCAATTGTTTCGTGTCACCGCAGTATATAAAGGCACCGAGGCCCTTATATTTCATAACGTATCACATATCTCTGTACGAAGCACTTTTAATACATGTTTTTACATCAAGCCGTTGTTCTTAAATCCGTAAAATATACTAAAATCATCTTTAAAAATCGCCATAACTGATACACATAGATCACTATAAACATACAAATGATTGAGTTAACATGTTCAATAAATGATACAGTCTGGCTCGAAGCTACATGCATGTTTGTTCTAATGTTTTGATGTTAACGTTTAATTGATCAGCTATTGTATTATTATTATTATTGTAAGAATAAAAATGATATGTTTCATCATCGCTAGCATGAGAATACCTCTCAAAACCTGTTTAAACATAAACATTTACGCTGATTTTATTACAGTACACAGTGCAAACGGTACTTTGTGTGAGTGATTTAAGCGATTTTTTAAAAGTATATTGTATAAAAAAGGTAATAGCGCCTTCAAAACAAGGTCTACGAGAATCGCCTGTTGAACATGTATTTGTCGATTGGATTTCTCATTACAATACATACAAAATCTCATCATTTTTGAACTGTTTTCTATGTTTTTGTGACAATCAGTGTGCTATATCCGGTAGATGATACAATCGGTTTATATACAGTGGAAAAGCCCTTGTCGCGTACAAATAGTTGTGCTACCTACTTTAGTAGACAATAAATAAATTGACTGGGTACACTGTCGTGTAACAGAGAGCGGATCATTAGCTCAGTGGTTAGCGCGTCTGCCTCTGAGTCCAGGGATCGCTGGTTCGATCCCCCACTACTCCAAATAAAATAACTGAATATAGTCGTTCGGATGGGACTTAAAACCGAGGTCCAGTGTAGTGGTGCTATACACCGGGCACTAAAAAGAAACAGGGACGATTCTAGAATTGGAGAGTCCTCTGTATCTTGCACTATCCTCCAAAAACCTAAAATGACTAACACTCTTCTGGAGGCGTCGCTCATATGGGCAACCGGTAGCGACGATAAATAAATGGAAATACAAATCGTGTAACAGCTGCCACTGTACGAAATAGTGGGTACCTTGTGGCAGTCCGAAAGATGGCGACCAGTTAAGCAACGAAAAGGTATGTGCTACAATTGTGCCAATTTGTCTGCATTAAAATTAAATTTGCAGTGTCTTGTGTGAAAATTCTTTTTAAAGTATTTTCCCATATTTGTTTGCCCATCATTTACTAGTAGCCAGAAATGTTAAACATTATATTGCTCGCATTAGCCAGTATCAACATCTTTCAGCTGATAAAAGTGGATAATATTTATAAGGTTCGTCTACATTCTTTGTCAATTTAATTGTTCCTCACTTTTTGTGTCGCCTGCGATAACAGGTAGACACATAGGGATCCAATTGTCCGGCGGCGTCGTCGTCGTCTTCGTCGTCGGTGCCGTCGTCCGGTAGTCCCCCAACTTTAACCTGAAACTTAATGTTGCCTATAACTTTGAAAGTACTTGTCCTTTTCACTTCATACTTGGAATATATCATCAGCATGAACAATGCCATCTGTGACGACAAGAATGATAACTACAGTTTCAATATTTTTTTAGTTATGCCCCTTTCAAATGCAACTTTAACATGAAACTTAATGTTGCCTATAACTTTGAAAATACTTGTCCTATTCACATCGTACTTGGAATATATCATCAGCATGAACAATGCCATCTGTGACAACAAGAATGATAACTCCGGTTTCAACATTTTTTTAGTTATGCACCTTTTAAATGCAACTTTAACATGAAACTTAATGTTGCCTATAACTTTGAAAGTACTTGTCCTATTCACTTCATACTTGGAATATATCATGAGCACGAACAATGTCATCTGTGATGACAAGAATGATAACTCCAGTTTCAAAATTTTTTTGAGTTATGCCCCTTTCAAATGCAACTTTAACCTGAAACTTAATGTTGCCTACAACTTTGAAAGTACTTGTCCTATTCAATTGCCTTGGAATATATTATCATCATGAACAATGCCATCTGTGACGACAAGAATGATAACTCCAGTTTCAATATTTTATGAGTTATGTCCCTTTCAAATGCAACTTTAACATGAAACTTAGTGTTGCCTGTAAAATGGAAAGAACTTGTTCAATTAATTCACATAATACTTTGAATAACTCATCTGCATTTACAAACCAATTTTTGAAGATAACTCAGGTTTCACCATTATTTTAGTTATTCCCCTTTTAAATGCAATTTAGATGACACATGTGTTCTGTGGTGTAGTATTGAAATCAACTTAAATAAAATATTTTTATTATATATGATTAAACATAGGCCCACATGTCAACTTTTTCCATGCAGGCGACACATGTGTTCCGCGGAACACAACATTCTAGTTTAATTTAATTTAACCCTTTACTTCAAGGGATTTATCTGTTAACACAATCATGGGCAAACAGTATGGATCCAGATCACATTGGTGCCTCCTGTTCCAAATCTGTTCACTTTCACATTCATTAGGTAATTTCTGACCAAATAACACACACTGTAGATTCAGATCAGATGGCATGGATGTGCCAACTGTTTTGAATATACTCTGGAGGCACACACGATTCAACCCATCAATACCGAGTAAAAGGTTCAACTTTTATTATTTTAACCCTTTCCTGTATAGATATACCTTTACTGCTAGGGCGAACAGTTTAGATCCAGATCAGCCGGCACATCCGTGCCGTCTGATCAGGATCTAAACTGTTCCCTTTTTTATTCATTAGGTTATTTCTGACCAAAATGCGACCAGTGCAGATCCTGATCAGACGGCACGTATGTGCCGGCTGATCTGGATCTACACTGGTCGCACATGCGTAAAAAGGAGTATATATCAAGGAAAAGGTTAATTCGCATCCAGCTGCAGTTTGTTTGGCACGGTTATCATTACACCCACATGATTATGTTCATCTTATTCTTTTAGTTTGGTACGTCCAACTTGGAAGAGATTAAAGGGTGAAAGATTTTACCCAGTGAAAGCAGTACATGTAGACTGCTACATGTTGTTCCTTACACCAACCACTGCAAGCTGGTTGTGTTGTTTGAACAAGAAAATCCAGACAATCCAAAAATGACTAGTTTCTGGCTTGTTAAGATTTTATTTGTAAAAATAAAGAAATGAATACACCAAGCATTTTGTCATTAATGTTGGTCACCAAAGTTTTTCCTGGTGCGGCAAACTGCTGTATACCGAATTGATAGAATCAATCGAGAGCCACTGACATAAAAAGCAATGGGGCAACTCAATTTTAAATGGTAACAACAAACTACACAACTAAACAAAGACAAATGAACTTACAAAAGTAATGACAATCATGTTTTAAAAAGTATTGATACAAGTATTGGATAGCATTCAGTAAATCACCCATGACCAAATCAAATTGGCAAGAAAAAAAGATCGAAGTTAATATACATGTCTTGCTCTGCCTGCTGGGAAGTGCTTTTTGTGCCGCCCTTTCAAAGAAAATGCGACATACAGGGATCGTTTTGTTGGTCCGTTCCGTTCGTCTGTCATGAAAACTTTATGTTGACTATAACTTTGCCATTTCTTAATACTTCTTCATGAAACTTTTAAATTATATTGCTTATGACAACACACTCGTGAAGATGCCAAATTCTTTAAGTCAAGGTCACATTTAATTAACTTATGCCCTTTTTGTACTTGGATTTTGACACAAATACTTAACAATGGCTATAACTTTGCCATTTCTCTATATTTCTGAATCAAACTTTTAAATGGTATTGCTTATGACAAAACACCCGTGATGATGCCAAATTCTTAAGGTCAAGGTCACATTTGATGCATCTTGCACTATCCTTCAAAACATAAAATGACTCCATGTATAACCCATTTGAAGACATTGCTGGTATGGGTTTCCAACAATGAGACAAATAACATACTTCTCTAAATATCAATTCAGACTGCTTGCAGTCTTAATCCTTTCCTCCATATATACGCATTTTTACGCATGTGCGACCAGTGTAGATCCAGATCAGCCGGCACATACGTGCCGTCTGATCAGGATCTGCACTGGTCGCATTTTGGTCAGAAATAACCTAATGAATCATAAAGCGAACAGTTTAGATCCTGATCAGACGGCACTGATGTGCTGGCTGATCTGGATCTAAACTGTTCGCCCTAGCAATAAAGGTGTTTCTATACATTTGGCTTTAAATAGAAGTGGGAGTGATAAACAAGATGAGATATTTACAAGATATATATATTTTTATTTTCTTTTTCTTATTTTTATAATAAGACTTAGAATCATCAACAGCTAACAAATTTTCATCAACATGTACAATGACTTTATCGCTAACAAAGTTTATATTCAGTGTTTCTTAACCACTTTTTCTGCCTAATCTATCAGTATGGTTATTTTCAAGATCCATGAGAGAGTATATACAATGAAATATAAAGAACCATCAAGAAAGATAAATGGTTAACTGAAAAAGAAATACACATAATGGGAGTTAGCTCCCTTAACATATAAATTTGTGCTAAACAGAGATTTTGTTTTTTAAAGATGTTTTTGTTACTTCCCTTTAACTATAAATCAAAGTTCTGGTTATTTTGGTTTGATTTTTGTTTTTAAATAAATTGGTTATATTCGAGATCAACCATTAAAATATTGATTTTTACTGAGATCTTAATTCTCAATCTACTAAGGGACTTGTGTCAGATGATATCAAACTACATGAGATTCATTGTAAAAACCGGTAAAGCACAAAACATTACTTGCAATTAACATCATTATAATACTGACTTGACATCACACTAACGGTTTACTCCATATATATATATTTTATCACATTTGCGACCAGTGTAGCTTCAAATCAGCTGGCACATCTGTGCCATCAGATCAGAATCTACACTGTTTTCTTTTATGGTCAGAAATGACCTAATAAATCAAATGCAAACAGAGTAGATCCTGATTAGATGGCACAAATGTGCCAGCTGGTCTTGATCTACACTCTTCCCCCATGCCATAACGGGATATATATGGAGTAAAGCATTAAAAGACAAAAACACTTTATTTGACCATACAGTTTTCAACACCATGAAAATCAATATGTAAAAGTGAATGACAATGATGTAGGATATAGTTCCAACTCCTTTTCTGTTTGAACACAATGATGAAGGTTTTAGGTCACAGACCACTGTTATTTCATTAACTTTGTATTATGCAAATTACAAAACATTCATATCCAGCACAATAAATTATGACTAGCAACATAAGATTGCAGAAAATTAAGTCACTGGGAAAATACAGATATTCAATTAAACAAGTAAACCAACTGCTTATATTAACCGTTTCCTCCACAGATACACCTTTATTGTGTGGGCGAACGGTTTAGATCAAGATCAGCTGGCACATCCCTGCTGTCTGATCAGGATCTAAACTTTTCGCTTTTTAACTCATTAGGTTATCTCTGACCAAAATGTGACCAGTGCAGATCCTGATCAGACGGCACGGATGTGCCGGCTGATCTGGATCTACACTGGTCACACATGTGTAAAAAGGTATATATATGGAGGAAAGGGTTAACTATACAAAATCCCCAGATACCAAGACCTGTGAAGGATAGATAGCCAAGCAGGTAAAATTATTTATTAGAAGAAATTTCTAAGCACTATTTTGTATGTTTTAACTTTCCAGATTCATTTTGATATAGCACCAGTTTTTTTCTCAATGTACTCTAAAACTTGATTAGACAGGTTTAGAAACAAAGCTATGATCCTAACTTTTTACTTCTATCATAAAACAAGTCAGTATCACTGATGTGGGAGGGTTCCTATATATGTATTACACGAGACACGTTGAGGATGACCTTTAACAAAATTTACATTGATTTAAATAATGTAAAAAGAAAATCTAAATCACTTTCTAATTTTATACATATTAAATGTATATATACAATTTCAATTGTTTTCTCTTTTTTCTGTACAATAAAAACAACATCAAAGATAACCCCTCACAAGATAGAAACCTGAATATAGAATATCTTAAAGGCACGTATAATATCACATATGTACAACAACGTGAACCATTCTTTCAATGTAAGGATTCAACCTTTGACCTGTGAAGCATGAACAGAGGCCATCCTGAAACATTCCGTGTCCATTCCACTCTTTAACGACAAACACTATCAGAACTAAAATTTCTGATAATGTTGGAAAAGAATAATAAATTAGCAATAATTTAGATTCCCCCCCAAAATTTGGTATATTTTAAAGAACCAAGTTAATTTTTCAAATTTGGAGAAAAAATGTATGCATCAAGTATTATAGCATACTAGTACTATAACCATACAAATCTGAGGGAGGTCAGGAATGATGAAACTAATTTTATTAACCCTTTCCTCCATAAATATGCTTTTTTATGCATGTGCGACCAGTGTAGATCCAGATCAGCCAACACATCCATGCCGTCTGATCAGGATCTGCACTAGTCGCATTTTGGTCAGAAATAACCTAATGAATCAAAAAGCGAACAGTTTAGATCCTGATCAGATGGCACGGTGTGTCTATGGAGGAAAGTTAAATGGTGACTTGCTGAAAATATTGATGAAACATGCTTGTTAGTATTCAAATTCAGCCAAACTAAGGAAGACCTGGTCTACCAAATGAATCCAGCATCTATAACTGATGAATTCAGAATCTTTAACTGCAGAGTTCAGCATGATTAACTGATGAATTTTGGATGTATTACTGATGGATTCCGCATATGTATCTACTGGTTACTACCGATGAATTCAGCTAGAATAATCAATGAGTTCAATATGTATTACTTATGAATTCAGCATATGTAACTGGTGATCTCTAAGTCCTATTCAAATGTTTTACAATTAACATTGTTAAATCTGACATTTTAATGCCTGGTAAAAAAGCAAGCCAAAAATAATAGCAGATATCTATTTTGTTTTCGAATGCTGATCAGCTATGAAATTTCTGGGAAACCAATTGATTAAAAAGGATGATAACTATAACCGAACTGCATATTAATAAATCAATCAAAAGCATTGTTAAGGTATGCTTGGACCCTAAGTGTTACCCATTAGTTTGTTACATACAGATAAAAAATATTTATAGAAAAAAACCTCTTTTCCTACGCCATATTTTTCTTACCTTTCATTTAATAGGAGAAATTCTCCATGGATATATATTGTACATTTTTCCCACACATGCTCTCATAAACATACACATTATAAGTTATGTCCCTTTAACTAGGGGTCTACATGGGGGTAGACACACTGTGTGGGGAAATATAGTCAGTGGTTTGAATTGTATTCAGTGCAGTTTCTGTATTTACGAACAAATAAACTCTTGCTGTTCCTATATTTTGTCATATATTTTGAGAAAGTATGATAATAATTGTGTATTTAAACAGTATTTAATCCATACTCTTTAGATGTATAAATTATGTCAAAATAATGAAACAAGCACTAATCAAATCAAACAAGTAGCCAACTAAATCCAAGATAGCAATGCTAACTTGGAAGCTCGAAACGTATGACAGACACTATACTATATTCCCCACTAGGGACAATTAATCAAACAATTAAATCCCCAGGTCATTTTACAGATGCAAAACTTTAGTTAGCAGTATAATGCAGCTATATTGTGGTATCATTATATTTCATGATGGTTTAATTTTGCGTATTTCATGCTAAATGAAGTGAGCAAATTCAAACTTCAGAGAAATCTAACCGTTTCAAAGCATACATTATTAAAATAATATTAAATGTGTGCCCAAGCACAATGTGATTTGTGGCTTTTGCATGAAATGTTGTCCCCGTAAAATTTAATGATGAATATCTTGTAAGCTGCCTTACTTATTCTTTTTTCAAGTCAAAATTTAGTTTACAAATTTCCAGAACCTGTCCGGTTTGTTGAAACTTTTAATAACTTAGACCACTGTTCAACTGTGTACTAGCTAACGGTTTGCACCCAAATAATGACAAATACCATCATATCCCTACTACAGACCTGTTTTTCCTCCTGGATTTGAGATCTGGGTCATAGTCTGACCAGATTTGAGAACTGTGGGACAGTCTGACCAGTGTTTGAGAACTGTGGGACAGTCTGACCAGATTTGAGAACTGTGGGACAGTCTGACCAGTGTTTGAGAACTGTGGGACAGTCTGACCAGTGTTTGAGAACTGTGGGACAGTCTGACCAGTGTTTGACAAAGTGAATGTAAAACAATCAAAATTTATACCCAGCTATCTTAGGTTTAATAATTTTCAATAAAATAAAAATATGATTGTGTTGAATCAGATTTTTATTGAGATTGGAGAGTGGTCAGCCAATTAGAATTTAGATTGAGATTTGAGACTGTCTCCAACTGTAGTTTAATGATCTTTGACCAAGCCAGGGCCCAAGATCATAAAACTAAGTTTTGAGATCAGTCTCAAATCTCAAGGATCTGATTGGCTGAAATGGCGACTTCAGCCAATCAGATGCTTGAGATTTGAGACTGATCTCCAGATTTAGTTTAATGATCTTGGGCACAGGAAAAATGTAACATTCAGCTAACTTATCAGCCTATAGTAAGGTTACAAAGGTATCATAAATATAAACACTCTAAGAACCATTCCCCAATCATGTCTTGTGCAGTTGCATATCATGTATACATCAAACCTATTGTCAAAACCCTGTACAAATCTTTACATTATGCCTTTACAAAGCAACAATCTGAAAACAATTACTGTAAAGGTTTTACCAAAATTGTCAACATCTAATCTAATTTTATGTCATTGATATATAAATAACTTGATACTGTACAATCATAAATTTTCCTGGATTTAATTAATTTAATTCCACAACAAAATATAATAATATGAAACGGTAAGAAAACTTATTTTGGAAAATGAAAAACCATGATTTAAAACCACACAAAAATGCCTTTTAACCAAAAAACAAGAAATTTTGTGCGGACAAAAATAAAAGCATTCACAGTATATGGTAACTTCCCACACAAGCATGTGTAACAAAACAAAGCATCACTAATCATCTACAAAAAATGCTTGTTCTTTTATGTAAATAAATTCCTTCATTTGCATTTTTGTAACAGTAATTGCAAAAACAATACAACTGTTGCTTTATAAAGACTATGTTTTTGTTGATTTTTTTCTTTAATTTTCATAATAAATACAATCAAGTATGTACAGGACTTTTATACCTGTCATAATGAGAAAGGAAATAAAGAAAAAAGCAACAAGGTAAACAAAATTATGTTTTAACAAGTCCATTGCAATTGGTTGGAACTTTTGTTTCTCAACCACATCCAGTTAGTTTAACCCTTGACTCCATGGATACACGTTTATCGTGAGGGAGAACAGGGTTGAAGGTTATAAAACTGAGATTGGAAACCAGTCTCAAATCTCAAGCATCTGATTGGCTGAAATGGCGACCAGTCGCCATTTCAGCCAATCAGATGCTTGAGATTTGAGACTGGTTTCCATGCTCAGTTTTATAACCTTGGGCACAGTGTAAATCCCGATCAGCCACCACTTCTGTGCAGCATGATCTGTATCTACACAGTTTGCTTTTCGATTCATCAAGTTATTTGTGACCAATTAGCAAACAATGTAGATCCAGATCAGATGAAAAAAAATGAAAGCTGATCAGGATCTAAACTGTTTGTGCATGTCATAAAAATCGTATATATGGAGTATATGGTTAAATAAACACAATATTGTAAGTAAAAATAGCAGCCTATCACAAAGAAAAAACACTGATCAAGATGTTTTGTAGCAAGCATAGTATTTTGGTGAAGTAAAAGCAATAGTAATTGTTAAGATCTGCCAATTAGCATAATTTGTGATGATCTCTTAGCCGAAGATTATAAAACTGCAATTGGAGAAAAGTCACTAATCTCAATCATCTGATTGGTTGAAATGGAGACATGTCTACAAAGCCAAGCAGATGCTTGGGATTTGAGACTGATTTCAATTCTCAGTTTTATAATCTTGGGCCCTAGTCTTTGGCTTTGTATCTGATAATAATCATACTGTACAATATTCTATTACTGAAAATGAGTACATTTTCATAAGAAATGTTTTTTTTTAATCTTTTTTTTTGAAACTACTGTCCATTTCAGCAAAGGATTTTTTAAGATCCAGTTCCACATTTCCTTTTTCTCAGTACAATGACATATCAGGTCTGTGATTGGCTCATTTTGGACATGTGATCACAGTCAACCAATCAGATGCCTTCTATCTTCATCATTATCAGCTCAGCTAAGCTAATATTCCAATCCCGTTGAGACAGCAGTACTATCCTATCCTGCCAGAGTCGGACATATTTCATCGCAAAACTGCTGCGCATCTAAAAATAATTATATCACAATTTTCATCCATTTTGAATTTCACTTTTTATGATAATTATCATGAAGTTGATTCATTATTAACCATGGAGAGACGTTTCTGTTTTTCATGTTCCTGCCGCAGTTCTTTCATACGTGTAAGAATGAGGCGTTTCATGACCTTGTATTTATACTTGAGCTGTGCGATATACTCTTCCTCCTCTCTGTCCAACACGCGGAGAAAATTGTTTAATTCTGGCGTACAGAAGGCTTCCCACTGAAATAAAATAATTATTGTAATTATTAAATTAACTCTCCATGAGCTAGTCACACAACAAGAGCTGTCAGAGGAGACAGCATGCTCGACTATTTGAATCATTTTTGAAACAAATGCAATTTGAAGATTAAAACAATAACAACTATGGCCATATATTGGTGTGAAATCAGGAAAAATATTAACAAGTGAATGGTAAGGGAAAAATTCATTTCAAATAACAGAAATAATTTCTTAATGTACCATAAATATTAAACTGAAAAGGGGAATAACTATGAAATATTTCTGAAGTTGTTAGAAAACTTGTTAGAAATTTTTTTATTAGAGATATTTACTTTTAGTCAATTATCAATCACTTCAGTAATGTTACAGAAAAGAACTGACCTAAAGGCATGGAAATGGTACACGACTCACCAGCTTGTCATGGTGAACATTTCTGGCAAGTTACTATATTCCTAATGTATTTAAAACCCTGACAAGAAAATTCTATTTTAGTAGCAGTGACCTTGGACCTACAGGCATGGGCATGGTACGGGACACACCAACTTGTCATGATGACCATTTGTGTCAAGTTATTTTGAAATCACTCTATTCCTAACGAAGTTACAGCCCGGACAAGAGAATTCTATTTTTAGTAACAGTGACCTTGACCTACAGGCATGGTCATGGTATGGGATACAACACCCTGTCATTGTGAACAATTGTGCCAAGTTATTTTGAAATCTGTCCATTTATAATGAAGTTACATCCCGGACAAGAAAATTCTGTTTTAAGTAACAGTGACCTGGACCTTCAGGCTTGGGTATTGTGTGGACACACTGCCTTGTCATAGTGAACGTTTGTGCAAAGTTATTTTGAAATCCCTCCATTCATAACAAAGTAACAGCACGGACAAGAGAATTCTATTTTTTGTAAGACTGACCTTGACCTTTGACCTACAGGCATGGGCATGGTACGCGACACACCACCCTGTCATAGTGAACATTTGTGTCAAGTTATTTCGAAATCCCTCCATTCAAAACAAAGTTACAGCCTGGACAAGAAAATTCTATTTTTAGTAACAGTCACCTTGACCTTGGATCTACAGCCATGGGTATTGTGCGGACACACAGCCTTGTCATTGTGAACATTTGTGTCAAGTTATATTGAAATCCCTCCATTCATAACAAAGTTACAGCCCGGACAAGAAAATTCTATTTTTTGTAACAGTGACCTTGACCTTTGACCTACAGGCATAGGTATTGTACGCGACACACCGCCTTGTCATGGTGAACATTTGTGCCAAGTTATTTTGAAATCCCTCCATTAATAATGAAGTTAAGGGCCAAGTGTATATTTTGCTTAACACAAAATGTAAGTGGAAAAGGGGCATAATTTGAAAAATATTGAAAGCAGGGTTATGGGTCTTGTTGGTTATGATGTAGATTTTGATGGTGAAAATATATTTCAAGTTTCAAGGCAATATCTCAAGTAGTTTTGAAGTTATGGGCAAAATGCATATTTTGCTTAACACAAAATATAAGAAAAAAGGGGCATAACTTGAAATATATTGACAGCAGAGTTATGGGTCTTGTTGGTAATGATGTAGAATTTGATGGTGAATATATATTCCAAATTTCAAGTTGATATCTCCAGTAGTTTATAAGTTATGGACCAAAGTGCGTATTTTCCTTAACGCAAAATTTAAGTGAAAAAGGGGCATAACTTAAAAAATATTTGTAGCAGAGTTATGGGTCTTGTTGGTAATGATGTAGAATTTGATGGTGAATATATATTTCAAGTTTGAAGTTGATATCATAAGTAGTTTTTAAGTTATGGACCAAAGTGCATATTTTGTTTAACGGACGGAGCCGCCGACGCCGACACCGGGGTGAGTAGGATAGCTCCCCTATTCTTCGAATAGTCGAGCTAAAAATCTGTGCAGACCCTGATCAAACTTCACAGACCATAGACAATGCCCTTGTAATCTGATCTGGATCTACACTGGTAATTTTTCGACCAGTTATTTCTAAAACATAACTTAGTACAATAAATGACTGGTTCTATTTTAAACAAGGCCAGTTTATTGCACAATTTAACTCTTTAATCCATAGATATGTGTTTTTGTCATGGGTGAACAGTATAGATCCAGAACAACCTGACAATCCATGCCATCTGACCAGGATCTACATTGTTAGCTAACCAAATGATCTAACTGCAAACAGTGTAGAACTTGATCAAACAGCACAGATGTGCCAGTAGATCTGGATCTACACTGTTCATCCAAGCAATAAAGGTGTATCTATGGAGTAGAGGTTTAAGCATCTTGACATTATATTAATACTATACTAGTTTTATAGACAGTCAAAGACTAACTACTTTTCAAAGAAAACTTGATTTTAAATGGCAAAAACTCTCTCATCGCCTCTTCCTGACATGAACTAGGCCAGACAACCTCGAGGCCCGGAAACATACTTCGTTTCTCCTTCATCACCATAATACACTGGAGGTATGTTGATTAATTCTCTTTGTTTTTGTTTAGATTGTGATGATGATCGAGATATGTTAATCTCGGATTAGCACTGATGCACACAATCTGATACGAAAATCTTCTATATAACATAAAACTTAATCTGTTTCCTGGAAAATATGTGAGCTTTAATTTAACACTTTACTTCATAATATTGTATACAGGTTTTATGACATGTGCAAACAAAGTAGATTCTCATCAGCCAGCACATCTGTGCCATCTGGGTTGAAGGTTATAAAGCTGAGATTGGAAACCAGTCTCAAATCTCAAGCATCTGATTGGCTGAAATGGCGACTGGTCGCCATTTCAGCCAATCAGATGCTTGAGATTTGAGACTGGTTTCCATGCTCAGTTTTATAACCTTGGGCACTGATCAGAATCTACACTGTGTGCTTCTTGGTCAGAAATGACTAAATTAATCAAAATAGCGAACAGTGTAGATCCTGATTAAATGGCACATTGTTGCTAACTGATCAGGATCTACACTGTAGGCTCTTAGATTTGTAAGGTTGTTTTTGACAAGATGCAACTAGTGCAGATACAGACAGCAAATATGTGCCTGCTGATATGGATCTACACTGGTCCTACTAATGTTAAAATGAGTATGTATTGAGTAAACAGTTAATGTTTTTTGGAAAAAAAGTTTTATTGGGTTCGTAAAATTTGTGGTTTTTAATTTTTTTAGATGTACATGTATTTTTACATTTCATGTTTGTTGTTTTTGTTCCTGCCTTTGAAATTCACAAAAATAATAACAGACAAAAAATATATATTCATGGTGGCAACAGACAATTGTATCTATCAATAGGATCGTAATGCAATTTAATTTCTTTTTTTATTGCAATAAATGATTATCTTTTTTTTCATTGGCAAATAGATATTTTTATCAGATTCCTGAGCAAGTTTTTAGACTTTTACTGTCTGTCGGATGAAACATAAAAATGTCTGCCGCAGATAACTGTTCTCCATCGAAATGATATACCTCCTATAAAATTATTAATTACAATGCCTCCAAAAAATCATTCCCTTCTGTTTCAATAATTAAATACTTTATTTTTTAAACAATTGACTTTGCTGAACAGAAAATGGAATTTTTTTAATTGTAGGTTTTTTTTCCGGTATTGACTTTTTTCACTAGTTAACTGTGTAGACTCTGCTGATCTGGATCTAAATTGGTGGCAAATATGACATTTTAATCCTTTCTCTCTGGGATATGGCTGTTATTCACGGGTCAGATTAGTTGGTACATGTGTGCTGTCTTTGGAATATTTTGATTATAGATGACCTTTGCAATGAGTATATTCTGAGTGCAGATATGTTCAGGTATCGGAGTTCTGAACCTGAAGATTACATTGATAATGGAGACATCTCAAACATCTGACTAGTTGAATTTAGACCAGTCCCCAAACAGACCAATCAAAAGCCATGTACTTTGAAGGTGGTCTTGGGCCCAAGGCTTGAGACCAGTCTCAAATCTCAAACAGCAAATTGGTTTAAACAGAGCTCAGTTTCCAAACTGAATAATCATACACTTAAGTTCCAGACTGGTCTACACTATAATGCTCCAGACCTGTTTCAGACAGCACAGCTTTAAGTGAGGTTTAATTCAGAGGTTTTGAGTTGATAAATTCCAGCAAACAAGATTACACAACAAAATTTAACAGACTTCAAAGTATCATGATAAGACAAAACCGGGAAGTAATCGGTGATTAATTAACAGCATGACAGACTTTAATTTACTGACAATGTTCGGAAGTTTCTGCTAATAAAAGTTCTGCAAATTCCTGAGCACTACAGAATATTAAAGAAATCGTAAGACAGATAAATTGAACACACTTCAACTATTATCTCTTTTCTTAATTAGATGTCTATACAAGCTGCCAAATGTCAATTAATGCAAATCTTGGAAATGCAAAAAAAAAACTAACTTCTCTATGTGCCAGTTAACTTCAATGAAAACACAGAGATGTTTGAATCTATTTCTTCTTGGCATTAATACAGATTCAAAGAACACTTATTGTAAATATATATATTTGAGAGATTTATGACCCAACTTTTAACTTTTCTTAAATACATTATACTGTATTATCCACCAATTTATTATATCAATGTAAATGCTGATTTTATGCTCTATTTTGTGAAAAATATGCAAAATTGTTACACTGTGCAAGCAATTTAAGTGTTTAAAGATAACAGGATTTAATATTTTTCAATTTAATCTTTATTTTCATGATTTTGCAATTAACTATCTGTAATACGGAGTTGGATGTATATATTATATACTCAAATGTATGTATGTACATCTCTTTAGAAGCAGACAACTATTTGATACCGTAAATTAGAGCGTAAAATTGCAACATTTGCTTATTTTTTTGTCAAAATTTTCTAAATTTAACAGGGATGGGCCCACTCTGTTTTTTGATGCACGCCCCAATCCTTGTTACAGATGTATTAAATACTCACGTCTACTTCTCCAGTTTCGTTCTCCTGCAGCACCAGCCTATGATTGTGAGCGTTTTCCAGATCCCAACTCAGACATATCGCCAGTGGAATCTCGTTATCTTTCACTCTCCGTAATCTCGCTACAAAAACAAAGAAACTTTTTCAAATAATACAAATAATACAAATCACAGAAAATCAGAAAATATGTTATATATGTTATATATACCGGAAGTTTTCAACTGATGAATATTTTATATAATGTTGTGAAATTGGAAACTACTGCAATGGTCTTGAAGTTCAATAAAAATGAATAATTTCAAATTCTGAAAGCACCTATCTGCTTAACTCTATGGAGATCAGTTTTTAAGATGAAAATATTACGCTTTTTATGGCATCAAGGTTGGTTCAAATTTACATTGGGAATGAGCATAGGTATAATAGCCTCACTTTAAGTTAGATTACCCAAGTTTTCTCCAATGGAAGGACTGATAACTGAAAATAACTGTTTTACCAATTTTGTTGTTTTTGAGTTCCTGCTCATATAAAGCAAACTTTCTCGGATGGTCCAATATATGAAATTTCTTGAGTAATAACGTCACTACTTCCTTTGTTGTCTGGTCACTGAAATCAGAAAAAAGGTTGTCATTGTACTGGGAAGTAGAGCCTTTTCATTTTATATGATCAATATGGCTGGGCTGATTGTTTAACCTTTAACTCCAGATATACAGCTTTTATTATATGGGCGAACAGCATAGATCTAGATCAGTTGGCACATAAGGATCTACACCGCTTTAAGAGTCATTAGGTTATTTCTGACTAAGAAGCAAACAGCATAGATTCAGGTCAAAAGGCATGAATTCTCAGCTGATACGGATCTATACTGATAAAAGGTGCATAAATGGAGTAAAGGATTCAATCTTCTTCAAGAAACATGGCATTGGTTGCAGAGATGAAGGCAATCACTAAATAAGCCATGCCTGAAAAATTGGTCTTCCCGAAGCTGACATCATTCCTTGAAATGACATTACAAATGTTGTCTGCTCAAAACTGTTCATCATGCATTTTTAAAATAAAATATACTGCTGTAACATGTTTGAAACGAGTGACCTTTATTTACAAGAAAACAATAGTTAATTGAAGATTTTTCTTAAAATAGTATGTCAATGTGTCAAACATATCAACAAAGACATATTTTAACATGACCTGGGCTAAAGAGCATAAAACCAAGTTTGGAGACCAGTCTCAAATCTCAAGCATCTGATTGGCTGAATATCGCCATTTCAGCTAATCAGATGCTCGAGTTTTGAGACTGGTCTCCAGATTTAGTTTTATGATCTTGTGCCCTGGCTCTTATGTACCAGACCAATTGAATTTAGGAAAATTAAAGGTATGTATGCATTAAATCAGTAATAAAGATGGCTTGCATCAAACAATGTGGCAAAAGCTAATCCATCACTGATGAACTACCCTAGATTACAGATAGACCTATCAAGATTAGGCTTGTGAAGTTAACATGGCACACTTGTTTGTGGGATGTGACATTATCAGGGCAGGCTTCTGATCTAACATGCACCACTTGCTTGAAACGGATGTTCCAAGATTCTGTTTGATTAGGATAATCCGTGTTGATGAATTGCATTTTTCTTTACACTTCTCTAAACAATGGTTTTAATATCAAATTTTGGTTTAATGCAATAGTATATGAACAGTTATCATTTACGAAAATATACATTTGTCACTAATTGCTATGGAATATGGCCGTTATCCCATGAGTAAACAGTGTAAATCCAGATCAGCTGGCACATTTTTGTTATCTGAAAAGTATCTACAGTGTTAGCCTTTTGATTAAATAAAGAAGCGAGTAGTGCCGATCCAGATCAGTTGGCACAGACTTACCAGGTGATCTTGATCTACACTTATTGTCTAGTTACACCGGTGATAAAACCTGTATATATGGAGTATATGGTTAAGTTAACTTATAAAAGAAAGATTTTGCTAAGACAACAATTATGGGATTTATTATGGGATTTCATAAGTTCTAGGCTTAGAACCAATATCTTAATACTGGCATTGACCTTTTAGTCCATGAACATCATAAGTGGATATCCCATTTGCAAACAGTAAAGATCCAGATCAGCATCCATATCTGTGCAATCTGATCAGGGTCTTTATTGCTATTTTCTTCTTGGTCAGAAATAACCTAATGGATCTAACCCCTTTCCTCCATATATACGCATTTTTACATATGTGTGACCAGGGTAGATCCAGATCAGCTGGCACATCCATACCATCTGATCAGGATCTGCACTGGTCGCATTTTGGTCAGAAATAACATAATGAATCAAAAAGCAAACAGTTTAAATCCTGAACAGATGGCACAGATTTGCTGACTGATCTGGATCTAAACTGTTCGCCCTTGCAATAAAGGTGTTGCTATGAGAATAAAGGGTTGAAGTGAATATAGTAGATCCAGAATGCACCAGTCACACACTGAATATAAGCCCTATATATGAGTAAATGTATACAAAGGATTTTCTGCACTGATTTTTTTAATTGATTGTTCACCTGTTTGTTAGAAACTACAACCCACACAGTGGGTTTTCAATTTTATAAAGCAATTTTATCTGCAGTATAAGAAAATTCCAGGTTATTTAGGTTGCCATCAAAGTCAGTTATGACATAAACCTTGATTTTATCAGCTAGCTAGCAACCTGCAGGAGATCTACTGGGGCACACCTTAACACATTTTTATTTAATCAATTTGTACAACATCAGAACTGATATCATCATTATGAACTAGCAAATATCTGTATCCAATCTGTGAACTTGATGACTATGTAGGTTGCTACTCAATTAACCCCTTATTCTATGTGCAACCAGTGTGAATCAGATAAGGATGCATCCTTGTGCAGTCTGATCAGGATCTACAATGTCTGCTTATAGATCTGTTATATTTCTAATCTAATACATACAGTGCAGATCCTGATCTGACTGACCAGATGTGCAGACAGATACAGATGCCATATCTATGGAGAATATATAACTTGGAAACTAATGGGGATGATGGGGAACAAGCCATCCACACACTTAACCCTTTAATCCATAGATTCACCTTAATTACATTGGCGAACAATTTAGATCCAGATCAGCCGGCACATCAGTGCCATCTGATCAGGATCTAAACTGTTCACTTATTGATTTATAAGGTTATTTCTGACCAAAATGTGACCAGTGCAGATCCTGATCAGACAGCACGGATGTGCTTGCTGATCTGGATCTACACTGGTCGCACATGCGTAAAAATGTGTTTATAAGGAGGAAAGGGTTACCTGAACTAGTTTTCACTCATTGTATGCCCATACTCAGATGGGCAAAATGTGTAGATCCAGATCAGCCTGCACAACTGTAATTAAAGTTGTATTGACAGAGTAAAGGGTCATTAATCCAGTACTTTAGGATAATAAATATTTCATTATTTTGTACTTTAAGTAAGAGAAGACTCCTGTTAAGTATTTATGACATTAATGTAATATTCATTATCATTGGCAGTGAGCTAAGTTGTGTTTTTCTTTCCAGGTTTTCATATTTTTGCACATCTGCTGAAGTGATTAAAGTGTTTCCAGCAGGTAAAAACACTAAAGAACTAAGTATCTGCTACTCCTTGGTACACATGTTATATATCTTTTAAACTTGAAATTTATCATTTTGTAACATCTAAGCAAAATCAAGGAGTGATTTAGGTAAGAGTGGGGGGGGGGGGGATCAGCATAATGGACCCATGAAGATGAGCATATAATACAAAATCAGTTTGTCTCAGGTCTGTATGTTGGTTTGATTGAATTACAGACAGGTCAAAATTCGAACGAAATGTCTGTTGAGGACTAATTCAAATTGGAAGTTAAAGAAAGAAAGTTGCAGAATACAGATGTTTACCAAGGCAGGTTCAATTGTATTGTTTTCTGATACGCAAGTTGGAAACAAAAAACCTATATGAAGTGTTTGAAGGTTACAAATCATAACAAATGTGGCAGTAGCAGCGCATAATTCCAGAAAGCATCACCTCGACACAGACACATTGAAGCTTTTCACAGGTAATCAACAATGCCATGTTGTAATTAGCCCTTGTTAGCTTATTTATCCTTTGTTAATGAAATAAGTGAAGAATTCACATAAACTCACCACCAGAATTTTCCCCAAGGAAAATCTGTTTCTTAGATGTATAAAGAAGTCACAGGTGAAATGTAGTAAGTTACTTAATCATTTACTCCATGGCATATCACAGTTATCCCAAAGGACAAACTTGCAAATCCTGATCAGATGGCATGCATGTGCCAGATGATCTGGATCTACAAGTTTTTGTTTCTACATTCATTATGTTATTTCTGACCGAGAGGCAACCACTAAAATCCAGATCCATTGGCAATGAGTACTAGCTGATCTGGATCTACACTGGTCATAAATGCAATAAAATTGTATTTGAAGAGTAAATGGTTATCTAAAGACAATTTCATTATCTAAAGACAGTTTCATTTTACAGTCAATCAATTTGTTCAATTTGTCAATCAACAAAGACCTTGAGATCAAGGATGATTAAGACTGATGACCAAGGAAAGTATGGCAAAGTACTTTCATCAAAGCAGATAGGATTTGTCAGTAATGTCTCGCAGGAAAAACACTAGAAATAACAGAACTAGGAACTACTGTATAAACAAACAATGATGTCTTTTAGCAACTTTTTACAGAAACAACATAAGGAAACTGTTTATATTGGCAACATCTCAACTTTCTCAAGACAAAAAGGAATTCACTAGTGCTGGACAGAAAACTGTGATGAATCATTTTTGGGGGTGTTTTTACCCTTTCCTAATGGTATGTCTTTAACCCTTTACTCCACAGGCTATGTCTGTTTCATATGGGGAAGAACAGTTAGATTCAATGGGTTTTTAACCATGAAGTGACCAGTGTAGATCCTGATCAGAAGGCATGGAGTGACCACCATTTTGGCCTTTTTGTGTCTTCATTAGGGCTCTTTTCTTACTTAATTAACTAATTAATATTCAGGGAAAATATGTCATAACTTCTCCAACAACAAATATTCGGGTTTGCAAGCACTTTAATCTAAGTGGCAATCAGTAATAGCATATTGAATATTTTTTCCACTTGTTGCTTTTTTAACTACCTACCCACTGCTTTTCTGCATTTTTGCCAAACACACAACCTTATTCTTGTTCATCAACAGCGACTCATGGGGTTGAAAATAATGTGAAAACCCCCAAGGTGGTTCACCAGTAATGGAATAACAGTTAGTACTCCTGTGCTTTCAATTAAGATGCGATTCCAATAGAGCAAAATACATACAATGTGCCAAGTTTTTGCTATTTTTCAATAAGTATGTTTCAAAGTTCAATAGGAAATGCGCACAATGTTTAAGGACTCATGAAGTGGAAGTCTACAATTTTAACAGTCTATCGAACCCTGTGATCCTATTAGTTTAGATTTGCGAATTTCACATGCCGTCACACAATTTAATTTCTCATGGACTAATGTTTGAATAAGAATTGCTGTTGACATTTTACATAGGCATGCATTGCAGTATGATGGTTAAATTTCACTGGTTCAGAATTCCTGCAGTCCCTCGTGTGCAAAACTTGAAATTAAACCAGCACAAAATTACTCAATGGATAATGCAGGGTAAATTTTGAATATGATTCTTAAGTTTTTGCATTTCACACTTTCCCCAGGAGACATCTGCCCAAGGTTATAAAACTAAGCATGGAAACCAGTCTCAAATCTCAAGCATCTGATTGGCTGAAATGGCGACCAGTCGCCATTCCAGCCAATCAGATGCTTGAGATTTGAGACTGCTTTCCATGCTTAGTTTTATAACCTTCAGCCATTGTTACACAATCCCAATATGTGACATTTGATAAAGTACAACATGCATTGTAACCTAGAAAGTTCCTTGACAGATTTCCATAGTTTTTGTTCTTAAGATATTGCAAAGGTCACCCTGCATTTCATTATTCCTTGAGTATATAAATTATAATGAGATCACAGCAGTGTACTTTAATTTTGAAAATAACCAACAAAACAACAACAACAAAAACAGAACTTTTGGCATCATGATACCTACTGCCACACTTTCTTCTGCCAAGCATTAAGATAAGGCTTCTCTACTTTCCCCTAACAATAAGACAAGAAGTTCAATGTCTGCATTATCCTAAACCTAATTCATATTTGCACTTAATGCTTCACCAGGTGAGCACATTTAGACAAAAGATAAAAACAATATTTTTCTGAATGCATCTTAAATAATGAATGATACAGGGAAAAAATGAATGAATAGGTTATGATCATTTTACCTGGAATACTCCAAAGACAGGGTAATTTTCAGATAATAACTGATATTTTGGCAATATGCAAATAAAGGAGGATAGATTAAAGGGTTTTTATCAAGTCGGTTACAGGAATACTGTTTATTATTCTCATGATAACCTATTTTCACAGGTTAACCTCCTATTCATACTATTTTTCTCTTAAAAAAATTTAATCTGCACCTATCCCAAAATTTTTGTAATAAAAAACATGCATCACTCACATTTGACATTAAATTTTTTTCAAGTCTTGCATTGTATTGAGTTTTAAGTGAACAAAACACACCATTGTTTGATTTTACATTATGATGCTGGTACTTCTTTCTTTTATCATGTCCATCTGAGCAATCTTCAAGCCATTTATTTCCATTAGGCTTAGAAGCCCATGAGGATAAACATTTTGCATATTACAAGACATATATAGCTAGACAAAGGTTTTAATAAATGTTTTGTTTGTCCCCCCCCTCCCCAACAATAAACAATCCATGGAGAAAACTGTTAGGATCAAATCTGGATATAGAATTTTGTATCAACATACTGATAATGTTGTACTTTCTAATCTCTGTATTCTGAACTATATTCCATCATATTAAATTTTTACTCCATCGGATATGGCTATTATCCATGGGGAACAGTGTAGATCCAGATCAGCCAGTACATCTTTGCTGTCTGATCAGGGTCTACACTTTTGCTTTTAGATTGATTAGGTTATTTCTGACCTAAACATGACCAGTGAAGATCCAGATCAGACTGCATGGCTGTGCTGGCTGAATTGGATTTACACTGGTTGCACACATGATAAATCACATTATGGAGTTATTGGTTATCTTATACAGAATATACTGTTTAAGTGCAAAATGGGCATACTTTATAAAAGATGTCTAATACTAATTATAAATTCGCATTATTACCAGTAAACCACAAAATTTCTATTAAACTATTTACACAATTATTCTGATGTGGGAAACTAGATTGAGTCAGAAGATTTTATATTATTTCTAAATGGCACATATGGAACAAAAAATAAAACATGCAGGGGAAAATTTTTCATTTATTTTTAATATTAGCCTAACCATTAACTATATGAGTTTTATGAAGGGCAAACATAGTAGATCCAGATCCAGCACATCTGTGCCATCTAATCAGGATCTACACTGTTCAATATCATATTCATTAGATTATTTCTGAACAAGAATTGATCAGTGTAGATCCTGCTCAGGTGGCACAGATGTGCAGTCTTATCCGGATCTACACTGGTTGAACACCTCATAAAACCCTTACTTAATGGGTTAAACATTTGTGGAAGGTTACTGCAGACTGTAATATTAGACAGTTCATCAAATTATTATAATTATTCATCCCTTGCTTTTCAACATCCTGTCATTTTATCTGCTATCCCCCTAGATCATCATCTGATAGGGCAATGCACCAGCTATCTCTTTGTTACCTTGTCTCTCAACAAACAAAACATTGTTTGCTTTCTATTATTGAAAACTTCTCTTAACTTGTGTGAAATATAGGACAGTAGAAAGAGCACTTGGCCGTTTCTATCTATGTCAGATCTTAATTAATTTTACACTGAACATTTAAAATCTTTTTTGTTATCAAACAAAACATTGAGAATTCAAAAGGCATTTAATTTTGCTGAAATATTCATATTTTGGATGTCTTGGATAATATGATATTGTTTCTGTCCTCTTTCCACAATAATGTTCTACTCAATATTGAGGATATGGCTGTTATCCATGGGTTAATAGTGTAGATCCAGATCAGCTGGCACATCATGCCTTCTGATCAGGATCTAACCTGTTTGCTTTTAGATTATTCATTATAGGTAAAATCTGACCATGAAGTGACCTGAATAGATCCAGATAAGATGCCACAGATCTGAATCTACACTGGTTGCACATGCAAGACAAACACATTTATGGAGTAAAGACAAATCATTGTTTAAATGTGATTTTAAAATTTTGAAAATGTAATAATTTCACTAGAACTTGAAATGTTTTTTGAAATTTTGACAAAATTATGTCAATTTCAATCAACAACACACTTAAACTCCTGTTCAAATATAAACATTTGACATTTAAATGCTGGTTACTAAAATAAATCTTAGCAAAATCATGACTTGCAAAAATCTTGCTCTTTGTTCGGTATGTGCATCTGGCAAAACTGACTTACATTTCTCACTATCTATGAAAAGGGTCAATATAAGGGCCCAAGAATCTAGGATCTGTTGTTATTTGCTTGCCAAAGATATAAACATATGTTGCAGGTATTCTTCATAAGCCAACCATTTAGATCTACTCCATATTAATTATACACATTTAAGGCAATTGCGAAGTGTAGTAAAGTTTAGTACACTGAGAAGACTCCCCCCTCAGCAGTAATTTGGGGAACCCATTATATTAAAACTGTTAAATCTGATATTACAAAACCCTTTACTCTTATCACGTCTGCGCCGTCTGATCAGTATCTACACTGCTCACCTTGATCAGGATCTACATTGTTTGTTTCTTGGTCAGAAATAACCTAATGAATCCAAAAGCGAGCATGAATGTGCAAGCTGATCTACACTGTTCTTCCATCGCATAGAGAAGTGGGTTAAAACATTATGTTCTAAGCTCTACCTACAATTTCACTTCTAGTTTTGTATACTTTTTACGTTTTCAGGAAAATAGAGCAGTGCAAAATTAATGTAAGTGAAATACCACCCCTCATCTCATGCTGTCTTCTCATTTCTTTGAAACAATTTTTTACTTTTTTTATCAAAATAGTAAAAAAATTTCGCAGGTTTAAAATATTTTAAAGAAGTGTTCTTTTTATTCAACTACTTCATTAAAAATTATAAAGCAGATGAGAAACGACTGCATGTAAACCTTCAATTATTTATCTGAAACTTAATTTAGTTCAGTTTGAAGAATGCACCTGTCAAAATAATATTTTTGTGTTTTTGTCATTTAATGTTTTTCTTTAGATCTTTGACATTAAATGATTTTCTTTCAAATTATGTTTCATAATTGGTATTTATGTAAGTTATGCGAACTTGGCCACACATTAATTTTTGTACTAGATTTTCAGACTGATTATAATCTAACATAATTACCCCGACAAGTGATTTGTAATTAAAAACCACTGTGTTGTGCATAAATGAATTCCTGCCAAATCTTGCACAATAAGTAGTTCGTAAACAATCATGATCCAACAATTAATCATTTTAAGTTCTGACCAACTTGATGAATGAAATAATTTAAAGCTGTCTATATCAGGATGAAAATATTCATTGTTTCTCAAAAATTTATAATACAAACTGTAGAAGACTCGTAAACAAAGTAAATGTGATGTAGTATTCTTGCACAGTCAACATACAGGTGAATATATTTAAAGCCGAAATTGTTAAAGTGTTACCAACGCGTCCTAAAATGTACTGATTTGTTCAAAATATCGGCAAAATTGACAATTGTTAAGTAATTAATAGGCATTACATATTAGTATAATTAATGTACACTGAAGAATTTCACCCCGAAGTGTGAATAGGCATTTAACATTCAAGTCAATTTCAATGCATTTCGTCTGGCATTACAGACTAAACTTGTATCAAGAAATGAAATATATATTAAAGGTCATTTAAATTTGTATATACTAGCAGCCAAAATCTGTAAATATTAGCATGTTGTAGGAAATATGAATCTGTAGTTTGTGCCAGTGATAAGAAATTATTGGCGTCTGGCAATCACACATCATGTTGGTTCTAATTAATGGGTTTTATACATACAATCTTACTAACGGTTACTAATGGTGAGACATAAAGCTGTAAACAAACATGATTTTTTTTTCGAAGTTTAAATGACATTGGTGCATCAGAACTTTTTACACCGGTATACTCTGTTACATGAGTAAGGTGTTAGTTCACTGTTCCTAAAGAAAATCAATTAACCCTTTACTCCATGGATAATAACTGTTATCCCATGGGCAAACAGTGTATATCAAGATCAGCCCTTACACCTGAGCCATCTGATCAGGATGTTAAAGAATTACCTTAAGGAAATCTAAATACATAATTAACCCTTTCCTCCATATTTCCTCCATATGCATTTTATTGAATGTGCAAACAGTGCAGATCCTGATCAGACGGCACATATGTACACTGTTCACATTTTGGTATGAAATAACCTAATAAATCAAGAAGTGAACTACCTAAATCCTTATCAGATAGAATTGATGGCTGATCTGGATCTACACTATTTGCCCCAGTGATATAGACATATAAATTGAGGAAAGGGCTCATTGGTAACAGAGCTTAAAGAGTAAAATTATGGAAATCTTAATACATAATTAACTATTTACAAGAGCTATGAATTAAATAAATTCTGAAAGTTGAAGCTTAATTTCCTCTACCATGCAGGTGTGGATTTCATAACTTCAATTACTTAGTGCAACGTGAAGTTTTTTCAATTAATTTATTATCCTGACATACTAGCATAATTTGCATATAACATACATTTATTTCAGCACAGTACTCATAAAGCACACTAGAAGTTGACAGGTGAATCTGTATTATGTGAGATATGTGTAGGCTGACCCGAGCAGTAAATTTCCTTAATGTGAAAATTGTATATGTGGGCTTAGATTAATGAAGTTTCAATGTAACATCTGAAACTTGTTCTGTTACTGGCAACTGAAATTTGTACAATATTGAATTAGGTTAAATACACAGGCATATCCATTTCATGAAAATTCCAGTTTATGCCCAATATCAGTTTTCACAACAAAAAGGAATCTGAAATTTCAATGTATTTTCCTCTTTAACTTTATATTCAGTTTTGACATGATGTGCTCATGTTAGGTCCAGTATTAGCTGGCAAAGAACTTTTTCAAAGTTGATGAGTGACAAAGCTGCTCAAGAAAATTTTGAGAACCTAATGCTAGGGCCTTAGTTTTTACTCTCAAACAGACAAACTGCAGATGGGAAAATTTATTTATCAGTTATTTGAATTAACCATTTACTTTATGGGGTATGGCTCATATTCCATGAGTGACAGTGTAGATCAAGGTGAGCTGGCACATCTGTACCATCTGGTCAGGATGTACAATATTTGTTCAAGATTCATTAGATTATTATTTTTGAAGAAGGAAACATTGTATATCAAGATAAGAATGCACAGTGTGCAAGCTGATCTGGATTTACACTAGTTGACAATGTCATAAAAGTCATATTCATGGAGGAGGGTTATTCAACCACATCATCATCTGTCCTTCTTTAACCCTTTCCTGTATAGATACACCTTTATTGCTAGGGCGAACAGTTTAGATCCATCAGTATTTAGATCAGGATCTAAACTGTTCGCTTTTTTATTCAGTAGGTTATTTCTGACCAAAATGTGACAAGTGCAGATCCTGATCAGACGGCATGGATGTGCCGGCTGATCTGGATCTACACTGGTTGCACCTGAGTAAAAATGTGTATATATCAAGGAAGGGGTTAAAACCTACCTGGGTAACAAGGGACAGAACTCTTACCTGTGAGCGTGTATTGACCGGACTGTGTCTCTGGGCATATAGAATGATACATTCAATGTATTCTGCTCCACAATGTGTTCTTGTGTCAACACCTCGTATATTGACGGTGGTCTAGCACCTAAGGACATGCTGATAGGCCGAATCAAGTTCAATGTGACCTTGATAAAACCCTGGAATGATTGTTTGTCCGTCTTTTCTTTTTTATTTTCCCCGTCTTCCTCTTCTCTCTACAAAATATTTCAGTATTTGGCAACAACATGGTAAAATCAGAGTGATTTTTTTATAATATTTACTGTTCTTGTTGATTTCATTAATATAATTTCCATTAATTTTTCAAAAGGAATTGTTAATGTTATATTTACACTCATGATGCAATTTGCATGTATGTAAGAATATTTAGGAGTGTAAATATAAGTATGTAAGTATTAACTTGGTAATTTACTGTGTTCATCAGGATATGAAAAGCACTTCGTCTGTTTGAAGACCTTCAGCTTTCACACTCTTTCAACTTTCCAAATATTTTGCATACCCTAACAAATGCAATAAAACATTGATTCAATTCTTAAGTAAATATTTTAATGATTTTGGTGAGTTACATTCAAATCCAATGACTTCTGATAACTATTTTATTTTATTCTTCTGAATTAGTGTGTTTCAAACCACTAATAGCATAAATTGCATGATGTCATTTCCAGCAATGACATCAGCATCATAAGCAGTCACGAAACACTGTAAACTTACAATATCATTCAACAAACAAGGTTTATAACAAATTTGCCACTAATTCCAATAATTGACTCAGCAAACCCGATTCTATCGCAATGCAGATTGTTCAATCTTGCATCCTTGAGACTCTTTGTTTTCAAGACTTAATATTTCGCCCCAGCTTGCATTTTGCTAGTCACAATTATGGGTGGGGGCCAAACCTCTTATTCTCAATCTAACCCTACATTCAAACATCAAAATTACCAGAGCAAAGTTAGCACCAGGAAAACATTTGTTAAACTCTGCAATTCTCTTCTTGAGTTCCTCCCGATTTAGTGTGGCATCACTTGGCTTTGGAGGTAACTTCTCATCCGGTATTGTACCGGACCGATAGCCGGAATCTGTCTCATCTTTCTCCTGAAACATTTAAAACAGTTACACACTGAGGTCTTAAACGTACATATATTTAATATATTGTTTAATGATGCTACTTGCAACATTTAACTTATGTAACATTTGCCATTTTCAGTTGCCATTTCCTGTGGAATAGCTTTACTTCAAAATTGCCTTAATTTTCCTGTATTTCACAATAAAACAATCACAAATTCAGAATCTGGGGGAAATAAAATAAACAATGTTATATCAGAAGTATACTTTCAGATCACTTTGATGCTAGAAACTAAGAAAGTTATTCCCCTTAATAGAAACATAGGAGTGTTAATAGGTCCATGATCATAAAGGCTCAGTTTGGAGTAAAAGCTCATTTTCAACTAAAAGGATGCTCAAGTATCAGAGACTGGTTTTCAATCTGGTTACAGGACTGAGGTATCTTTAACCTTGCCAGAATGCAACACAAGCATCTGACATCAAGCCATCTGAACAAATTCTTGACAATTGATTTCCACTGTATTTAACCTGCAAGACCAATAGTCAATATAGAGAACATGCCAGGGTCTGTGTTTCCATGATTTTGTAATTATTGGTGATCACAAGGGACCAACTCCAAACATGTAATCTTTTTACCTGGAGGAAAAAATCCTGGAAATCTATATGCATTACATCAAAGGTAACAGTTAAAACCACTGACAAATCTTATTTATGCCATGTGCCACCACTGGTGCAGTCTGATCAGGATCTACACTTATCTCTTCTGGGAAAGAAATAACATAACAAATCTAAGACAGAGAAGTGTAGATCTTAAATAGATCAGTGTAGAACCTGATCAGGGTTGAAGGTTATAAAACTGAGATTGGAAACCTGTCTCAAATCTCAAGCATCTGATTGGCTGAAATGGTGACTGGTCGCCATTTCAGCCAATCAGATGCTTGAGATTTGAGACTGGTTTCCATGCTCAGTTTTATAACCTTGGGCACTGGCTGCAGTACCAATCAAGATATCTTTCCTTTTAATCCATTTTGGTAAGTCAAAATCTGGATTGTTTGGTAGTCCACTCTGGTTTAGTAGTACTTAGTACTTCGATTTAGGAACATTACTACAGATTGCAAAATCAGCACAAAACTTGTATCAAAAAGAGAAGAGAAACAGACAAAATAGTATTGCATTAGTATCTCTGAATGATTAAAATTATTTAGCAAGATTCAAAACTCACCGAAGTTGGGTCAGATGAGTTTTCGGTTGATGACGGAGTTGGCTCATCGGATATTTGTAATTCACTGAGATCTGAGGACAGGGCTTCTCCGACCAGGACCCCTTCATCTTCCTGGTCATGTGACGTATTCTTGCATTCTAACTGGATAAGAGGCAAGCACTTGTGATGGCATGTGTATTGGCAATCTGAAATAATAAACAGTGTATATTTTTAATATGTTACTGACATTAAGGTGTTATTTTTCCTTCTTTAAAAGAGGCACGGATGTGCAGGCTGATCTGGATCTACCCTATTCGTATCTGGATCTACACTATTCACCAATCGGAGAATAGCCATATCCCTGGGAGTAAAGGGATAAACTTGATTTCTACAAGTGAAATAATAAGCTTGATTACCTTTACATACCCAATGCACTTTACCACTTTCTGAACACAAATGTTTCTTTGATTTCAAATTTAATGAAACATATCAATGTTAAAAGCCAACACTTATTTCAAGTAATCACCTTTTTATTAGGTTATCAACAAAATGAACCTGATCTTTGATATGGCAGGTACACATTTCATGGGAACAGATCATCTATTTAAGACTTTTACTCAGTCGTTATGCTGAAGTACAGAATTGGCAGTGAAACAGTCTATCATCTATTTAAGAAGTGGGGACTGAAATAACACAGATTACATCTTCTAATGCTGTTTCTAAATAACCAGTAATTCCAGGATAAGGAACTGATAGATTTTCTATCATTTATCACTTACCACTTCAAGTGATATCAATAATTTATTTATTGGTTCATGAACTTCACCAGTCTGTGATTTTTTGCCTATTTAACAAGTGTGTGTGGTTTGTAAGTATGCCAAACCCAACCTTGCAGTCATTTTGCCAGGTAGACACTTTGAGAAGTGTTCATAAACTCAAAGGGATAAGGTGCAACCAGTGTAGATCAAGATCACGACCATTCATTCAGTCTGATCAGAATCTGCACTGTCTGCCTCTTGGTCAGTATTAACATATTGAATGAATCTAAAAGCAAACAGCGATCAACCACCATACCGAACCAGTCATATCAGAATATACACTGTCAGTGTTTCTTGGTCAGAAATAACTTAATTATCTAAAAGGGAACATTGTAGATCTTGATCAGTTGCACTGTTCTTGCCACTGATCTAGATCTACACTAGGTATCCATGAGATATAAGCTATATACCATGGATTAAGGGATAATTAGGTAACCTTAAGTGATGAAAGAAGTATTCAAGTCAAACAAAGCAGGACTGGAGACCAGTCTCCAAAAGGGAACATTTTATTGGTTGAAATTAAATTCAGCTCTGTTTTTAAAGTGACCAATCAAACACTAGATTTCTGAGACTGGTCTCCAGATCTTGTGTGCATCAGCTACGGTAGCCAGGCCAAGCTGTGTCCTCTAGCAATGTAATGAACATAGACTGGAAATATCACCATGAGGAAAGGAACTTAAGAAGTAGTATTTCTACTGAAACACTTTTAAATTCTTAAAAGGTTGTTGCTTGAATGCTTTAGTACACAGAACGAAAACAACATGGCCAAAAGTTCGTGTTTTGTGGTAAGCTGCCTGACAATGTATACAGACTGTTTCATTAATTGTTGTAGACTGCTTGAAAATGTGGTCAACCACAAATTTGTGGTCAATTTGTTAGATGTCTCAAGTGGTTCTACTGATATTCTGATAGATTTAGAAACACTAATGGCCCACCGTGCTAATAACAAATATAGGTAAATTTGTAACATTTCCAAACAAAAAGAAACTGCAGGACAATCCTAGACGTACAGCATTTAGACTCCTGACCAAGAGATTGGAAGTTAGAATCTCCCCAGGATTCTTCAGCTTTTTTCACATATCACAACATGAACCCAGGTTTCAAAGCTGGCAGAAGTCAATGACCTTGATTCATTGGATATGGCTTATATCACATGTGTTACTGTATAGATCCAGATCAACCTGCAATGGTTTTGCCATCTGATCTGGATCTTCAGTGTTAGTTTGTTTTTTTTATCAAGGCAGAAATCAGATCTACACTGTTCTCTAATATTAGTAAAAGTGTTCCTTGAGGAAAAAGGATAATTCTAATTGAAAAAATTGTGTGTGTGCAACCAGTGTAAATCCAAATCAAGTGGATCATCCGGATCATACACTGTTCGCTTCTTTGGACAGAAATAACTTAATAAATCTAAAGCAGTGTAGATCCTGATAAGATGCAACTAATTGCTTGGAGATAAGGGATAAGCCCCTAACATTGTGTAATGGGCACTGAAGTTTGATTTTCAGTCAATAAATTCTTGCACAACACCCATACAAATCCTGCATTGATTGATCTTTATATAAAGAATGGTCGGTCCACTACACTATCTGAACTGGGATCTCTTAACCCTCATGTTTGACGCGTGTCGCCAAGTAAATCGACCACAAACACAAAGAGGGGCTTACAAAAAAATCAAAATAGCAATCTGCTAGAAAATACGAATACAAAAAAGGTTTACAGACTAATCAAAACAGCGATCAGTGCAAGACAAAATCAATGACCGTAAGGCAGATGGACACATTTTAAATGATTTTTGCCTGCAGAAAACAGCTGCTGGGGCTTGTTATTATTCATATTCACCAACTGTTACTCACATGCTGCAAATTATTCCAGGACTTTCTCTCAATGAACTATGCTATATCATACTAATGTACTTTTATAGGGTTTGCAGTAAAACAGCATCATTGTGGGATCATGAGTATGCTGTTTTCAATTGCTAGTCCCTTATATTATTTCGTAAACTTTTAATTTTGTGAATGGATCTAATATTGCACAGATATTAATTTAATGAATTCACAGTTTATTAAAAAATTTCAATAACATTGTTATGCTGCCAGCATCATCACAAGGTTATAAAACTGAAAACTACCCTACACGACATTCTCAGACTGGTTGAAATTAAGCACAGTCTCAAAATTGACCAATGGCAAACTAGAGAGCTGTTTCCATACTTATTTTAATAACCTGAAGGGACTCCTCAAAATGTTATACACCCTATTTAAACCAATGCCTGCAATTTTAAGAATCACTTGAAATTTAGATTAGGGGCTAGCTATTCGTAATTATGCATGGGTTAATTTTACCATTTTAAAAACAGGCCCCTGAAATGGGCAATGGTTACTTTATTGAATGTTCAGTATTCTTCTATTTCAGGCAATGCCCAGATATTATCTATATTTTGATTTAATGGCTGTCAGTAAACCACTCTCTTACTGAAATACAAAACTGATGATTGAAAAATTATCGACCAACATGAACACAAGCCACCATAAATGACAGATTTGTCTGTACACCCATTTCGAGAACCCATGTTTCTGGACAATTAATGTTGATTCAAGTCACATTTTGTGGCCAATAAAGCTAACAGAATTAGCTCAAACTGCTGACTAGGTTAATGATAAGCCAACTCAAGAAGCTAATAACAGGGATCATACTGATAGAGCATTATCTGGAGGAAGAAGATAGGAGAGTGTGTGCTACATGATCTGAAATCATTCAGGATGTGGCAAACTTGATACAAGTCAGTGTTTTTCTGTAGGACTAGTCCTGACAAGGTATCCAGTGGTCCCAAAACAGATGGGGTAAGAGGATTTCCCCCTGCAATACAGACCAGTCAAGATCCCGGCTATTTTAACTTTGAAAACTAATGAGACCACTGCCCTTTGGCAACCACAAGTGTAGATCCAGACTGCACATCCAAGCAGTTTAATCACAATCAACACTATAAATATATTAAGATAGTTTTGACCATAATGTGATAAAATGTGCAGGCTGATCTGGATTTACACTCAGGTCACTTTGCCCATGTATTAAAGTTGTATCAGTTGAGTAAGGAGTTGTGATTTTGAAACATCAAAATCAAGATGAAAGCCACTTGAATGTACAATTCTATATCACAAATGTTTATATCCATTTTGCCCATTGAAATCGACATATTTACTGTATACATGTACATTGTAAATAGCATCAGTAAACAAAGAACAGTAAATGTCTTGTCCAGAGTAATTCAAATGATTAAAGGTCTAAGTTCAATATGACCATCTGACAAACTTAACCTATATTGAATAATTTGCATGACATTTGATAAATTGGATCAAATTATAATGGGCCAACCTCCCAAGACACATTGATAAATTAATTAACCTAAGTACCACAGGGCACACCTAACACAGGTGTCAGGAAACCGAAGAATTTATCTGTTTACAACAAATCAACATTATGTTTAAATTTCATTATAAATTAAATCTCCAATGTAAATGAATGAACAAAATAAAAGTAATAGGAGTTAAAACTATAGTCAATCAACATATCACAAGTATGTTGTTTCACATGATTAAAAACATTAAGGAGTCATTTCAATGATGAATAAAGCCAACTTCAGGGTAATTAAAGGTGTATTTATGCTAGCGTCACAATTGCTAAATGCCGCCGGCCGATTTTAGACAACAGCAGAGTCGTGAAGTTGGCTGCCGCCGGTCGATTGTTTACATATCGCTGAGAGCAGTCACATATAACTGCCAACAAAATGCCGCCTGTCGGCGGCAGTTGGTTTCAAAGGCTTGTGGGAAACGTGACACACCAAAATATCCTGCAAGTGGCAGTTAGGTGGCAGGGCGGCAGCAGCTAGAATTAAACTGCCACCGCCCTGCGACCTGGCGGAAGACAGCCCATTTACAACTGCCGCCAGTCGGCGATTGAGCGATCTAGCTGCCACCCATCTGCGCCCGCCCGATAATCTGACGGTGGCAGGCCGATTTTCGGTTGATATATAAATCATACCTTGTGGTCTTGATTTCTCATAGTTGTAAAAGTTGTAACATTACAATATGCGGTCGAAGGTCAGTGTTAATAAGGGAAAGGGCTATTCTTAAGTCTCTTAGTCGATCTGGTGCAATTAAGAACGCCATAGGAACTGTTATGTATGGTAATAGTCAATTCATTATGAACTAATGTCTGTTAGTCTGAAATCGGCAGATCGCAGTCCTGCCACCTACGGACATTGACTGCCGCCTCCCAGCCTCCGTGCTGCCACCGTCTGATATATTGAGCGGTGGCAGGCCGAGTGCCGTAGAGTGGCAGTTAGTTTCTAGCAGTCACCGGCCGATTTTTGTAGACTCTTGAAGTCTCGATCGTGGAGGAAAAATCGGCCTGCGCCCCGCCTGCCACTTGCCTGCTACCGCGCGAACAAAAATGCGCCCGCCCTGCCACCTGCCGATTTGCAAAAATAGAAAACATCACCACGACGTCGCCAGAAATTTAACTTTTTCTTAAAATCTCAGCTGCTTGCTGGCGACGTCTAAAATACCGACTGCCGCCGGCCGATCGTAACTGCCGCAGTCCTGCCACCGGTTGATATTTAGTGAAAACTGGCATTTACAACGTCGGCCGGCGGCATTTAGTGATTTGTGACGATAGTTTTAGCAATCAGCTTCAATTACTAGACAGATCCAGACCTAGCATTTCAAGAAATGCACGCCAAGCTGTAAACTGAGCTACCAAGTAGCAACTGGGGTATGTACAGAAAATTCATATTTATAAAATTCTTTGTTGAAAAAAGTTGGTAACGCACACACCCAATTCAATCCCCTTTAAATGACATGGCCCTACTCTTTAATTACATTGGTAGAGAGTGACCTTGAAAGATGCCCTATGGTTGGAAATAATATGTAAATATAAAATTTACACACCATTACATTAGTGATGTTAAATGATGCAGTGGCGCCAGATGTCAGTTCCGCTCATAGTAAGTAACCTCACCAACACGTGTCCACGTGTCGATTGCGTTTTATTTAATTACGCGTTATATCGGATTAAGTACTTCAAGAAAAACGTGTAAGATCACAGTGACCGTAATGTGTGAAAAACTCTGAAAGCCAGATGACATGTTTAAATTCCCTTGGTAAAATCAGTGTCACCCTTAATTGGCAGCTTGGTCTCACCTGCCAAAGAGGGTATGTCACTTGACTAAGGTGTGAAAACTGAAAGCATGATGCCATGTTTGAGATTCTTATGGAATGTTTGACAAGATATTAAGATGACACGGTCGACTCGAATTTTATTTAAAACTCGCACATTTTAGTCATGTTATTACCGCCAATTTTCTCGAATATTACTCTTCATTTAAAATGTCTATACCTTCAAACTGTCAAACAAAATAATTATCATGGGTCAAACCCGTATGTACTTCACTGAAAAAGAATAGCTGCCTATTGTTGCCTACGCTGAGGCACACGGAACCAGCGATTCAAAATGGCGACCAGTCTGAAAAAGTGACCGCGGCTCATACATAGAATTTCCATCGGGGTTTTGGGGGGTGCAGTTTATATTTCAGTGCGGCTTACAGTACACGCAGCTCGGATTTATTTTTTTCCGCTCATCCCCGCGATTTTTTTCATCCAGACTGAGTAATTTTCGTCCCCCGCAATACGCGGACTTCCACTCGTCACTGTGATCGTGTAAATTCATCACGGTGATAAGCGGATGCCTCTAGGCAATCATTTACCGCCGCGATGTCGCGGAGGATCCGCCGAGGTAAATCGCGCAAATGTGGTTGCATTTTTACGAACGACAAAGTAAAATTATTATTATTTACCGAACGCTATGGGTATGGTATATTCCATCATTTAAAATATATCCTAATCTTTAATTTATCCCTTTTATCAGATTCCAGTAATTATTGCATCACACAAGCTAAAAATGACACGCGCACACTACCAGGTAGATCAAACGTTTTTATAGTAAAGCCGAAATAAACACGGATCGTTGTTTCGAGCCGACGTCGTCTTTTGAAGTCAAACGTTTAAGATCAAACGTTTTTATAACAAAGCTGAAATAAACACGGATGGATGTTTCGAGCCGACAACGTCTTTTGAAGTCGCGTTTGATGTTCGGCGGTATCGATTTTTTTGCCTCCATACCAAATACACAGCATGGTCATGTTTTTTGTAAGGGATACATGCGGTTTTTATAAGTTAACGGCTGTTTTTCAAATTATGCAGTTTATAAATGTAATAATTAAAGATAAATGGAATAAAATGCGGATTTCGTAAGAACCGACATCACCATCAAGGTAATTATTTTAACTTATTTAAATCCTGCAAACTGGCTTTTACCAGTGTTTTACGTTTAATGGAAAAACTGGGGTCCACAAGTTGATTGCGTTTTATTTAATTACATGTTATATCAGATTGAGTACTTCAAGAAAAACGTGTATCGGTAAAATCACAGCGACCGTAATGTGTGAAAAACTCTGAAAGCCAGATGACATGTTTAAGATTCCCTTGGTAAAATTAGTGTCACCCTTAATTGGCAGCTTGGTCTCACCTGCCAAAGAGGGTATGTCACTTGACTAAGGTGTGAAAACTGAAAGCATGATGCCATGTTTGAGATTCTTATGGAATGTTTGACAAGATATTGAGATGGCACGGTCGGCTCAAATTTTATTTAAAACTCGCACATTTTGGTCAGAAGTCATTCCCGCGTAATTTCATGTAAATAAGAAATTTAAATAAATCGGTGCATCAATGTGCGTCCGCGTTGGTTCGCGGAACGTCACCGGGAATCCCCCGCGATGTCGCGCTGATAAATTTTTATTACCCCCTGCAAAGCTGTGTCCGCGCCGATACGCGGACAAAATGATAATCCTGGTGGAATTGCGATGACCTCAAAGAGCTTGGCCGCGGTGATTTCCCCCCCCCCCCAAACGAAATACCGTCCGCGGTGGTAGCGCGTAATCTGCTGAATCAGTGCTGCGTGTACTGTATATTTAGACGATGACGGTAAGTATGTTCAACGACACAGTGGCTCAAGACGTCACTTTCGACAGTGTAAAAAACATTGCTAAGCCAACAATTAAAGGGTGCACCCTTATCCACTGTTGTGTTTTCCTTATATTACGAGTTTATTCCCTACTTGTAGGGCTCTAAAACTATCAAGATGGTACGTCAGTCAGGGGACCGATATGTCAGTAGGGGACCGAAATGTCAGTCAAGATACTGATAATTATGTCAGTAAGGAAACCGATACCTCAGTCAGACTGCACTGGTAAGTCTGGCTGCACTGAGATGATAAACAACCAGCAGGCACAAAGTTTTATATTTCTGCATATCAATCATACTACATTATCTATCCAAACAAATCTCATTTATTAAATGTTTAACTGTCTGAAAATTGGCCAAATCAAACAGCTTAAAGGAATGCTGTACCTACATCAGTGACGATGTAATCATTTCAAATCAGCATTAAATTCCGAGCTTCCATTACAGCGTAAGTAACCAGTTTGAACCTAGTGAACATTTTATGAAATATCTTTGTCACTGTGTCCAGCACTTAAGAATCAGGTTGTACTTTCGACAAACATCATCCAATCAGCTGCTGAGTACTGGTTGAATATGCTTTACAGACCAAGGGCACTGAACAGTGTTCTGAGCCCACAAACCTATTGTCACCTAAACTGCTATTCATAGCTAATGCCGGTTGGTTGCAATTTCTTACCAACAAGGCAAGTTTTGTTTGAAATAAAACTTGATAAGAATTGGTTTTGTGACTATAATTTTGAAATGTGGCTAAATTTCAACCGACCAGCTATAAAAGATAAAATTTCAATTTTATGCTCTTGCCAGGCTGTAGAAATGATAACTACAAAAGTTTATCATTCTGATTGGTAAAATTATATACCAATCAACTTCCTGTAGACCTTAAAGTGATCCCTTATTTGGTTTCCACTTCCAGCCCTTTACAACTGATTTTTATACCAATTATAATCGTTACTTTCGCTTATTTCCCGTTGTTCTGTATATTTTGCACCAAACCCATTTTCTTCATTCAAGTAAATGTGAGACAAATTACTCTGTATCACCTGTAATATTTTGGAAATCTTCCAGTAATTATAACAGAGTGGTAAAATAACCTGAACAGTTGACTCATGAAGTGGCTTTGTTAATACAGTAAGGATAGGATATGACTTATTATTGGTTTCGTTCATGTATTACATTACTTTAGGAAGTTCCTTAAGAAGCTTAGTTAGTGTTAACAAAACAAGAAGTTAGTTCGAATGCAATCGCATTAAGAGTTTGCACTATGTCATTTGAGTGATTGCATGACATTAATCTCGACAATAACCTTAACTTTCATTTTTTAGTTGATTCATTCTGAAGTGATTCTATTTTTAGTGTAAATGCTAAAAGCTCTTTTATCCCTTTACTCCATTTATACATTAATATAATGCCTTGAAACACATGTACAACAAGTGCAGATCCAGATCAGCTGGCACATCCACACTGGATCTACATTGGTGGCACATGCATTAAAAGGTTCATACAATGTTTATGAAGTTAAGGATTAATTAAGTTAGAACAGTGGTATCATGCCCAAAGAAGATACGAGATGGACTGTACAGTAAACATAAACAGAATCTCAGTGTTAGGAGAAAACTTTAAAAGAACATGTTCCTAATTCTGAAAGAATATCTCTACACTTCAGTAGTCACAGTATGAAAGTGAAAGCTATTCAAACTATATTAGACTAATCTATATATGAACTTCAGTATATTCAACATATAATCAAATGTGAAATTGGACTTATATTAATAAACTGGTTCCAATTAAAATTAAACATTCAAGATCGATCTTAATGTAAATGTGGCCAAAGTAGTTAACCCTTTCCTGTATAGATACACCTTTATTGCTAGGGCGAACTGTTTAGATCCAGATAAGATGGCACAGGATCTAAACTGTTCGCTTATTGATTCATTAGGTTATTTCTGACCAAAATGCGACCAGTGCTGATCCTGATCAGACGGCACGGATGTGCTGGCTGATCTGGATCTACACTGGTCGCACATGCATAAAAATGCGTATATATCAAGGAAAGGGTTAAAGAGATGATGTTTTCCCTCAATATTGAAAAGGAGCAGTCGAACACAGGAAACAAGCCGTCAGTTCCCTTAACCCTTTACTTCATTGATATGACTTTATTGGCGTGGGCAAACAGTGTAGATTCTGATCAGCCGGCACAACCCATTCTGATCAGGATCTACACTGTTTGCTTTCTGATTCATTAAGTTATTTCTGACCATGAAGGGAACAGTTTAGATCGTGATGAGATGGCTGGATGTACCAGCTGACCTGGATTTACACTGTTCCCACATCTGATAAAACCCATGTATATGGAGTAAAGGGTTAACAAACTTTCAACATAGTAAAAATGTCAAAGTATCGATGGACCAGAGTTTCAACAACACAAAAGATAACCACATCTCCATAGATCCACATTAACACATATCCATGATTGTGCCTCATCTTTTGATAAAAACCTGACCATGTAATGGGATGGCAAGTCTAGCAAAATTTAGACATGAAAAAAGGAAACAAGCCAGAGCACAGAAAGCTGCATGCATGCAAATTATGTGTTTCCTGGACACTGTTTCATGTTGTTTCATTTGTAAACATCAACACTATAATGTTTCCTTGTTAATTAATGACAAAGAAATGACTCAAAGCATGCACAACCATCTTTTCCAAGTAAATGCAGGATATTTCTAAACAAACACAACAAACCCTTCTCCATTGCAGGAGTCCTCTATTTCAAAGGGCTTCCAATTTCAAATAAAACTAAGTGTGCAAGTGAGGCGCAGATTAAAGGTTGTTACTTTTCAAAGAAGTAACAGTGTTTCAATTTCTGTTCTTTTCAAGGCTGGAATGTGATAGAGCTAAGAAATCTGAAACCCTTGAATGATCCTTTACCATGGTGGACATGCAAATCAAGCTGATCTGAATCAAGAGTTAACAATGAAGCTTCATATCTAATTATCTATGATAACTTCAGTCATAACTGGTCATTACAGAGGGTGGGGTGAATTAAAACATTTGTTTTGGGTTATCTTTTCAATGATATTGGATATACTGAATCTTGGATAACCAGTTATGTAATAATGATACAGAAATCCCACTATGTTGTACACTTGTCATCAAAGAGTTTCCATGAATTCTTAAACAGATCCTGTTTCAAAGTGCATCAAGTTTCTCCCATTAGGGGTTCTCAATGTATAATTCTTCATCATCTTAACTAATGCAACAACATGAAAGCAATTAAGCATGCACCTAATCCTAAACCCAAGTGGTCACAATTTACTGGTGTCAAATTAGCTTCACATCTGCCTTGTTAGGGGTCTGGTTACAAGTTAATGGTTACAAGGGCATACCTGGGTGTTCACTTGTAATAAAATATGGGTTTTGAAAACGTTTGAGCAAAAAGTACAGTGTTATTATTAAACATCTATTCAATTTTGATGCAGTTTGAGAAAACTTGTAACAAAGTCTCAATATTACAGTTAGAGTATCTGATTTCAAGTTTGTTCTGTGTTAGTTATTGTTAACAGCTCCTTTTTATCCTCAAGGAACACTGGTTTACAAAAAACAACACTCTCAGTTACTTAAACCTTTCAACAAAATTACAATGTATCTTAGCACTTAACCCTTCTCTTTTATAACATGGGCATACAGTGTAAATCCAGATCAGCCAGCACAGCTTTGCAGTATGATTAGGCAATGTTCGCTTCCGACTCAGAAATAACCTTATGAATCTTTATGCACATGTAGATCCCGATAAGATAGCAAAGATGTACCAGCTGATGTGGATCTACACTGTTTGCACATGCGAAAAAAAACCATATAATTAATTATACATGTATGCAGTAAAGAGTTAAAATGCACAATTTTAGTAAATTGGGGCCATTGTACACCTGTTTTTCTGTTGACTATTGCAAATTTCATGGAACTTTTATCACCCCAAATAAAAGTATTGATGACATATTCTGGCAAAGTTTCAGCAAACTCAGCACAGTATGGAGTATAAGATGCTCCAAAGAGCTACAAAATGTCTGAAGCAAAAAACAGAAACACAAATTACCGCCAGTTTTAATTACCTAAGCATGAGCTTGCAATTTCAAGGTAATGCAAAACACATCAATTTACGCATTTGCTGCAGATTTCAGCAATGCCCGGTATGAAGAACTTCAATGCTATCAACTTATCAATATATCATAATGATAATCACAGAAACATGTGGCTGAAGTGTCCTATTCTGGCAGCATAGTATCATCTTGGATGGGAACCATGCTCCATTTAACTGTCCACTATTTTATTGGCTGTATGCAGAACTTTATCAGAGGGGCAGCCAGGGATTAATTGAAGATATTATGCCAGCGATGGTTTATTACAGTTGTGTTCGATGGTTTATTACAGTTGTGTTAGTGGAAATTATGTCTTTGTCTAGGTAGCAGTGTTCTGACAACAACTTTACAGGGCCCAAGATTACAACCTGAGAAACCCTGCATTAGGCTTATGATGTCTGTCTCTTAATTTGTATGGATATTAAATTTAGTATTACATAAAGTTCTAAAATCAGAAAATATAAATGATGAAAACAAGTTCAGACTTTCCTGGGGGTTGCACGAATCTCAATATCAAAACAAGTTCTAAAATCAGCCACAAGACTGCCTGGCCGAGCCACATAGGAGCAGAACAGCAAGAACTTCAGAAAAAGGATCACCAGACTAACCATGACCTTGATGCATGGTCGCTATCAGAATATGCTATCACAGTCAAAACAAATGCAGCCTGGAGCAATGTACAATGCTAACAATGCTTCAGAAACACAAAGGAACATGTGCATGCAATTACAGCATAATTAACACAATACTTCGGTTAACAGTATCCCACAGCTGTCTACTCTATATAACTGTACCCAGTTTTATGGATTAAATTATAGATCAGCAGCTTGTACAGGGATTTTATGAGTTTCTTGAATGACAATTCAAAATGAGGTAGATAAGAATAGTCATTAAGTGCAATTTATGAATAATCTGATGGCCATCTTTTGGCGGCTTGGACCTTTAATGGGTACTTGCTGACAATATGTGGTTTCTGTATACAGTAAATTTATGACACTTGCATTGTTACATGTTAGAACATCCTTTCTTTCTACCAAAACCATAAACACCACTAATACCATCTTCATAATTATATAGTCATGTAATGGTATTACCATATTACAATGTACAATCAAGAAAAGTAACTTGTATTTTTACAATGTTACCTTCACAACAGATAACTCATTTCCACAAATTTCACACTCTTCCCCCCATTTGTAATCTCATTAAACTTAACAAATATAAACAATGTTGTACTGATTGATCATAAGTAAAATCATTATTGAGATGCATGATACGTACCATGTTCTGAGTCATTTCTACAAGCTGGACATGTATCTCCATTGTCACCATTACATCGCAATTCAGAATAATATCCAGTATCTCTATTGCACGTATCGTTCACATCGTCTAATAAATAATTGCCACTTTCACTATCACACGTCACTGTTAAGTCTGATTTACCCGTTCCCGAACTTACAGAAGAAAGATTTCCGGATCGCTTAATTTTACTAAAAATATAATCCCATTCGCCTCCCTGATTCCATAGTTTTGGCAAACCGAGTTTATTATCGCAAGTTATACTGGTTTTATTTGAGCTTTGATTATCTTCGCTATCACAGAATGCTTTTAAATCTTCGATTAAATCACAGACAGAGTTTCGATGCCACTTTTCAAGTGTCCTTGACCTGCGCTTAAGTTGAAATTTGTCAAATTCTTCTTCAAACTGTTTAAAATCTGCATCATTATCAAAGAAATCAGAAAATATATCATCAACTTTAAGTTCGTCAAAAACCTCAGTTTCACTGTCGCTCGATTCTGAATTTTCCGGTGTAGTATCGCCGGACTGGTGAGGCGACCAGCGGTACTTGTCCAGACTTGAATTACTAGCATAGCGTCTTTTGTTCTTCACCGTTTCAAATACCCTATCAAATTCTTGAAAATGTTCATCATTCTGAAAGAACTCCATTATTGGAATTTTGTCTAACTCAAGTCCTAGTTTACTTCCAATTTCTTTAAAACGTGAAGAACATGTAAATTTTTGTTCTGGAGTTAAATCCTCAACAGCTTCAGGTTTCTTGAAAATAAACTTCTCTTCCAAATCTTGGTTTGAGCAAAAAGTTTTATGTTCTTCAACACTTTGCTTTTCTTCAGAATTTAAATCCAAGACTGAATGCCAAGCAGGTCGTTCTTTTGATACCTTTTTTCTATCGTCTTTCCAGCGGCTTCGTATTTGATGAAAATTAATTAAATCTTGCTTAAAGTCTTCATAATCATCTTCATCAACAAAAACATGTTTAAAATGCTTATAACTGTTGGAATCCGACAATTTATCAAAGGGAAGGTGAAAAATATCTTCCCTGAAGAATTTCAAATTTCTTGAATCTAGATCAAATTTCTGATTACCAGAGCTATCTTCTGAAAAATGTTCCTTAAATCCTGCAGTTTTTTGTTCCATCTCCAACATAAAAGCGTGTACTCCTGCATTATTTGGTATAATTTGTCACTATTCTTGGCAGTTTCTTCAGGTAGTGAACTAAAAACTGTAAACCAGTCACACAGACTCACAATGATCAAATAGTCTGCTTCATTGAGAAGCTTGTAAACCTGTTACTATAAATAGAAACATGTGTTTGGAAAGAGGAAGCAAGAAGATAGAACTTGTTGGCTGTGCTGATAAGCAAGTACCTACTGATGTTTTTAGATTGCAATCTTGGAAAATTACCTGTGTCTGTTGAATAAAGAAAATAAATAACCAGAAAGAAAAAGATCCTCAGAAAATGTATGACACACCTGTTTTAAAAACAAATATTTGATTAACATGTTTATCTTATTCTGTTTACATAAATTCAGAATTTTATATGCACTTAACACAATCCAGGTTTTTACACAAATGCATTTAGATGATTTTATATCAAGTAACATCCAGCTGCTTTAATTCCAATGGAAATATACTGATTTTTCAAATTTTAAGGAAAAAATTCCAATTCAAAGTTATAAAAATTCTTAAAAATTACATTATTTTGAAGTCAAAGGTTTAATACTCTAACATGCTATTCAGACCTATAATACCTAGGTTTGATTGCATTTTAGTTGTTCAATTTTTTTCTACTCTGAATCAAATTTCAATAAAATTACAGATAAAATTCCAATTTTTTATCAGGCCAATCAATTGTTTCCGATCAATGACATAATTCAAGCTTAATAATGATGGAAAATTATTTAAGTTAAAATAATACTTGCTCTCATAATAGTTTTTATTTAAGAAAATATTCCATCCAGTTATATAATCATTAACATCGAAAACATGTTCAGCGAAATTTAAAACATTAATCACTTATTTCAACACGTCCTATATTGATAATTTTAATGCATTTTGCAGGAAAAAAGAAAGAATTCTAACAAAGAGTCTCAACTGAACACATGTTCCATATTCCATAGTCTATGAAAGATTTGTCAATATTATTGATTCCAGTTCATTATTTGAGTTGAAATCTGTGGATAAAATCTTTTGTCAACACAAACAGAACATCATGTATTTGTCACTTAACTGCTTAACATTATGCTGCATGTTACGAACATTTTAATAAATCTTTCATGTCAATTTAAAACTGACAAAATTAACAGTATGTCATTTCTTGAAGATTTACAATGGTTATTATTTCATGCATATAAAAATGCAATAAACTGTAAATCATAAAAACATATTTCACTTTTGCATGGTGAATCCTTTCTTTTTCATAAACTTGATCATTTAAATAGTTACAGTGAATTATTCATTTAATTTAAAATATCCTACACTGAATAAATCCATTGAATAAACTTTAAATTTCTTTTTTGTTACATTTTTTTCTTCATTATTTTTTTATTATAATTTTTATTATGTGATCATGGGTACAGCTGAGGAGTGTTGATCTAGATCAACTATGTTCACCCATGCAATAAAAGGCATTTAAATGGAGAATTGCATTAGTTATAATATGTATTATATGTTAGCCAAGGTTATAGGAAAGTCCCCATGTACACACATGATATAATTTCCACTAGACAGTTATAGCACATTCTGATAGACATGTCAGGTTTATGAAAATTAAATCATTATGATTGTCTCAACGGAGGCTATGGTATAAATGATGTTTATACTTCTATGGAAATGACAAATGATTATATTTTCATAAACATGACAACTTGTGTCAGTATAGTATAAGTCAACTGTGCTATAACTGATGACGCTGGAAATTATAGCTTCGGTGTGTGCGCACTTGTGTGTATCTTTACTTTTTGTAGGACAAAAACTGCCTTTTATCACAAAGCCTTGAAAGGCGGCCAGTATAAATTATGCTTAAATGGGTACATTCATATTTTTTGATCTGGATCTAAACTGGCTACTTCTTAGTAAAAAATAAACTTATGAATCTGAAGACAGTGTAGATCATGATGGCACCGATTAAGCCATTGATCTGGATCTACAATGTTCAAGGCTTTTATATAGAGAAAAGCGTTTATTCAAATAGGGTAAGACCACTCTACAAAAAATAACCTTCTGTGTTACATAAAGTTGGATAACTGTTAATAGTAATACATTTTCGAAATAATTGTACTTTTTGCAATATATTCTAGCAGATTACAGTGTGATAAATGAACATTTTAAACTTGTGGACATCAAAAGGATGCCTTTCAGAGAAAAGGAAATGACAACATTACAGTTGAAAGCTTTCAAACATTACAGGCAAACATAAGGGACTCCATTTCCTGATAAGCCCGAAATTGTTAACAACACAGACATGTGCAGCATTATCTGTTGACAGGTGTCATCCCAAACATCTTAATGGGCATTTTTTATAACTTTATGTAGAATTACATTTCAAGGGTTTGGTTTACATAAAGAATTGTTGTTGTTGAGAAATAAATCTCAAGAATTTTTAACTATTTGACCCACATAAAATGATTATTTTATAATATGGATTTTAATGGGTTTGTGACCAATGACCAGTGAAGATCCAGATCAGCCAGCACATTATTGCCATCTGATCTGGATCTACATTTGTCACTTCTTGGTTGGAAATAACCTAATAACTCTAAAAGTACATAAACTGATATGCCAGCTGACCTGTATCTACACTGTTTGCAGATGTGATATAAGTTATTTAAAAGTTTCACTTCCAAACACACTAAATTATATCTGTTTTAATATGCAACATTCTCAGGAAATACTGTCATTAAGTCATTTAATAAAGGTTATCATGAATTAGCATCACTAAAAACATGGCTTTTAAGTTTATTAAAGTTATTTGGTTGCATTAGTCATTTAAATAAACTAAATAAATATTTGACTTATTTGTGCTCACTCTTGTATGTGATCCAAATGACTCATAAAATCTGTCAACATAAATGACTTTCCTTCAATTTTAATGGCTAAATAAAGCCCTTCATGTCATGAATGTTTGCTTGAAAGTCACTGAAAAATGAGGTTCAAAATCAATTCTAGCCAATATTAACCCCTTAGGGGCTTAGAACAGCATATGTTACATTTGAAGCTAGTGTAAATCCAGACAAGCTTGGACATATATGCAATACAATCAGGGTCTACACTGTTTACTTTTTAGTCAACCAACTTCTTCAAAACACACTAAGGACAACATTATACAATGAAGAATGAACAGCATTTCTAACAGTATCACAGGAATGTGTTTAACCCTTTCCTCCTTATGCACACATTACCTGCATGGGCAAACAGTGTAGATCTAGATCAGCTGGCACATCCGTGCTGTCTGATCAGGATCTAAACTGTTAGCATTTTGATTTCTTGGGTTATTTCTGACCAAAATGCTACCAGTGCAGAACCTGATCAGACAGCATGGATGTGCCGGCTAATCTGGATCTACACTGGTCGCACATGCGTAAAAATGCAAATGTATGGAGTTTACTCCATGGTATATGACTGATATCCAATTGGCGACCAGTGTTGATATAGATCAGTGGGCACATTCATGAGGTCTGATCAGGATCTAGTCTGTTAGCTCTTAGATTTACTAAGTTATTTGTACACCAAGATAAAAAGAATGTAGATCCAGATCATTGCCCAAGGTTATAAAACTGAGCATGGAAACCAGTCTCAAATCTCAAGCATCTGATTCGCTGAAATGGCGACCAGTCGCCATTTCAGCCAATCAGATGCTTGAGATTTGAGACTGGTTTCTCAGCTCAGGTTTATAACCTCGAGGCCAGATGTAACTATAAGTAGTTTTCTGATATGGGCAAAAATAATGATACTAGTTTCCAACTAGAACTTTAGACTTTTCTACATGTAGGTAGGTTAATGAAATGACATTTGAACCTCATAATTTCTTACACCAAATTATTCAAAGGACAACCATGACTTTATCAACAGTTACTGTTTTCCTCTGAAATTGTGTAATGGATTATGTTTGAATGTCAGCCATTCCATTTATTTAAATAGCGGTGTTCTGTAGAAATACAGTGACTAAATAGTCAAATGGTGTAGACCCTAAACAGAAATATGTGTGCTTACTGATCTTGGGTCTACACAAATCTGAAATATGACATGTGCTGTGCTAAGCACTTACAGGTCTAGAACTTTTTGAAACAAAAACTTTCAGCTCACCAAAAAATTTAAATTAAGTACTATATAACATGTTTAAGTGGAAAATTGGGAAATCCTGTATATCCTTTATAAAAATAATATTTTCCAGGTCACAATTTGACAAACTTTATGAATTTTATCATATTTCAAAGTAATCCAGCTTATCACTTAAATCCGCCAACAAGCTTTATCTTTTTTCATCTCTTTTCCACAAATGCAATTGAAATCAACTTAATACACTAAAAAATTATCAGGTCACATATTTAATTTATTAACAATCACTTTCGGTTTCACAATAAAAATTTCAAGAGCCTTTACATTTTTTAAACAATACTCTTTCAAGTCGCACTGGAGCTATTCCAACTTCAACTATATTCCATTTCATACATGTGAATGAAAGGAAAAACCATCCAAAAACATATATAATTACTCAAACTCCATATATCCACAAGGTAAATCCTAAATAGCCGTTTTCATATCAAGATGTTATCTAAGTTTAATCATAAAATGTAATTTAAATGTTAAACACAGGTAGATAACACTCGAAAGCGGATCTAATGTGACAATTTGGGTGACGTTCTATGTTAAGTATGCTATTTGTCACCAGTTTTCATACTGTGTTGTTTAAATAATCTCTATAACCCGTAAAATATTCATACTATATTTAGAATAATGAAGTATCAGATAGGGTAAAATCAATGACAGTTATCTGCTAATTTTTCACCTACACAAACATTATGTTTGACCATGCATACAATAATATATGCAGACCACTTCAGCAAGACTAATGAGGGTATGTCAAACAATGACCAGCAATGACATGACACAAAAACATCAATTTTCCTATTTCTGATGCATTTTTATCACAACAGACTTAAAAGAAATCCTTAGGTTAAAACAATAATGTAAACAAAAATCAAATAATATCATAAAAAGTTCTTAGGTGATTGTTTTAAAGCCATTTAAAATTTCTTTTAACTCATTTTGATCAACTGCTGCTAGAGATTACCGGTAGAAACTAAGAATGGCTCGCAGTACAAAGGGCAACAACTCTTAAAACTCATAACAAAATACAACTGAGTATTACTTCCCTGCACAGTCTGACAACAACTTATTTCTGGAAATCACCCATGGAAAATATTAACATTCTTAAACTCCTGGGGGGTAGAGCAAGCAAAGTTCAGGATCTAACAAATATGGGAACTATTTGTACTTTCTCCACAGGGTCCAAATGATCAGATTTTTATTATGTTTTCTACATAACTAGAATATTAGTGAGAATCTAAGATTGACATGATTTTAGCTGTTCGTCCCACTTAAGCATTTATTCCCTGTGGTGTAATATAACATTTACTCCAGATATACAGGTTTAATCATATGTGCCAACAGTGTAGATCCAGATCAGCCAACACATCTGTACCATCTGATCTGGATCTACACTGACTGCATCTTGGTCAGAAATAACCTTATGAATCTAAAGGCGGACAGTGTAGCTCCTGATCAGTCAGCACACCTGTTCTGGCTGATCTGAATCTTCACCGTCAACCCACGAAATAAAGGCTCATAAATATCTTGCAACTGAAATTTTGAGCATATGCTTCATAGGAAATTTAGTGGTGACATAAATTTATAAAGTTGTATTATTCTAATAAGATAAGCTTCTTTTTTGTGGGGGGAGGGGTAATTTTTGAACTGCCTAAGGCAGAATATTATGCAGTATTAACGGAATAAAATGATACCACAGTAATTTAAGATACATAATCTTCTTTTCTTGTAAATCTCAATATCTGTCCATAACAAGCATAATGAGGCTTCATTTCCACTGGTACTTGTAATACATCCGGGTGTGGAAATCTCTGGTGCGGAAAGGAGTAGGGGTGTGGACCAGATAAGAAGAGAACAGACAAAAAGGATTATAAAACATAAAGGACATCCTAATGCTGTGTTTCACATTCTGAGACACTATTGAACCAAGCAGGCCCAAAACATTCATCTGAATACATTCTTACTGACCTAGCCAATGTAGCTTCAATAAAAGAACATTTTAAATTATGAAACATTATGGTATCCATACACTTTTCTAGCAACACATACCATCCAATAAATGGCACAGCTTGCAAAACTTTCGTAGAGGTTCACTCACATTCCTCTGAAATATATTTGAAGTTGGTCTAGCACATATGACAGTGGTCTCATTATCTTTCAAAGTAGAAGAGGGGGTAAATGAAAATAGGGGGATTCTGGACTCAAAACAGCTGTTTTTTCATTCAAATAGGCGGGTCTTGTGGTCATTAATTGCCTGGGAAAATCCCAGCCTACTACCTCTTACTAAATGACAAGGGTTTTCAAAAGTGTTCCATTTGAGGTAACTGGTATTTTGTCTCTATAGAAAATGGATGGTCACAACTTCACCTCAACACAGGCTACCTTCACATTAAATTTGGCGAGATAGCACATAGCAATCTCAAATTATTGTGCAGACAAGGAGTTTACAAGTGCATACATAAATACAGACAATAGATGAAGTGGGGGTCCTAATAAAAAAAAAGCTTAAGTGGCCATGTTCTTTATGAAAGATAAATGAAGAAATTATTCTAATGCATCATCCTAATGTCTAGTATACCAAAGGGCAACTACTCTTACAACACATTGCCAAATACATTCTGTATAACCTCCCTTCACACAGTCTGATTAATATTAAACACTTGTTTCTGAAAGTAACAGAGGAAAATATTTACATTCCAAAGATCCTTGGAGATACAGCAAGCAGAGTAGTAGAGGAAATATTTGTACTTTCTCCACATGATCCAACTGGCTGGATTATACTGATCTTTTATACACAATTATGAAAATCTCATCCAACATTTCATCGAGAATATTACTAAGCTGCTGCTGTTCACAAAAACTTGTGCAGTTGTATTTTTCTAATAAGATAAGCAATTGCATGGTTAAATTTCCACGGGATTTTCATTTTGGGCAGAATATGCAGTATTAAACCCATAAGGATATAAAAGAAACCCCACTGAGTAGTTCAAGGTACATAATCTTCTTTTCTTAACAGTTAATGAAATATGGCTGTGATAGTTTCAAATCAACATCTGTCCAAAACAAGCATGTAAGTATTTTGAGACAAATACCTGTAACTGGGACTAATACTGACAAAACATCTAAAGCCTAGCCAATCACGTCAGAAAAGAACACTTTAATTATCCAACATTTTCATTGCATCCTTATATTGTTTTGGCTAAAAATTTCCACCCCACTGGCAGGTAAAATATTTGAAGAAATGATACAGCTTGCACACAATTGATACATTGTCATTTTTATTTCTGTGAAATATCTTTGAGACTGGTCTAGCAGGAAACTGGGAAAGCCACGCACTGTGGTGGCCAAGTTTATTTATTTTACAAAACAAAATAGTTGAACAACAAGGTCACAGATCAGAACATTCCTGTTTCAACAGTTTTGAAATCAAGCTAGCAGTTTACAAAATGTTATGGAAATCTTGTGAGCCATTATTAGGATGAATATTTTTTAAGTTTTTCTCTATAGACATACAGATGGAAAATTTGTTTAATGCAATTCATGGCTTAAACATTTTCTCAAGTGGTACTTCCTTGCACTGCTCCTGTCTTCCTTGCACTGCTCCTGTGAATATTTCTGAAATCAGGCTGACAATTTTTAGAAGAAATTTTAACAATTTTGCTTACAAACCTTATGGTTGCTAAACATCACTATTTGAACAGTTTGAAAAATTATCAAGAAATGGCAGTTATTGCCAATGTATTTTTTTTTGTAATAGACACACAAAGCTATCAATGTGTATAGCCTTTTCTTTTAAAGGGCAACACAATCCAGGAATGCAATTTTTGATATGAAACTGTATTGTTGTCTGGTGGGTTGTTTTGCCACTTCTAGTACATGTGTAAGTATCTCTTTAAGCCTTTACTTCATACTATACATCATTTATCACATGGGTAATGAGTTTAAATCCAGATCATCCATCACAACTGTTTCATCTGATTGGGATCTACAATGTTTGCCTATTGATCAGAAATAACCTAGTGAAATGAAAGTGAAAAATAGATCCTGATCAGATGGCACAGATGCACGCTGATCTGGAATTCAACTGTTTGCCTACGTGATAAAAGACGTATCTATGGAGTAAAGGGCTAATGCCCAAACGGATAAATCAGCAGAGTACCCGACATGTAAAGTAAAGTGTAGTCAACTTTGCATATTAATGAAAGATTTGATAATCTACAAAAATGTAGCTATCTCACAAGCTGTATGCTGCATAAAAAACAAAAAGGTTACAGAAAAGTGACAGTAAGTTATACAGCACACTGTGATAAGAGCTTTTTTCAATGCCAGAGTAAGGGGCCCATAGATTTTAGTTTGGGGAAAACAGTACAAGATGTCCTCTAAAGAGGAATGAAAAGCCACATGTGAATTAACTTATAAATGGAGAAAACTGCATGATTTTAAAGAGATTTTATAAGTGGAAGGTGCCTGGAAACAGCCTCTGTTTCCTCCATATATACGCATTTTTACGCATGTGTGACCAGTGTAGATCCAGATTAGCCGGCACATCCGTGCCGTCTGATCAGGATCTGCACTGGTCGCATTTTGGTCAGAAATAACCTAACAAATCAAAAGCGAACAGTTAACATCCTGATCAGACGGCAGATGTGCCAGCTGATCTGGATCTAAACTCTTTGCCCATGCAATAAATATGTGTCTATAGAGGAAAGGGTTGAGTGAAGAAAGTCTGATGATTTTCCCTTGTTGTAAACTGTGATCAAATCATTAATTCAATGGTTCATTATTTTGAATACTATTTAAGAATGCATCTATAGTCAACTTAAGTGGTTTCTAGTGTCAATGACAATTACTAAAAGTATCTACAAATAACCAATATACAAGACCAAAACGTGAGGAGAACTTTATCCAGTTATAACAATAGTTTATCAATGCAAGAGCATACTCGATGTTCTGCGTAAACACCATAGAAATACCTTTAATGCATGGACGAGAAGTGTAGATCCAGATCAGATGGAACATTTGTGCTGTCTGGTCAAGATTTACTTTATATTCACTGTGTTATTGCTAACCAAGAAGCAACTAGTGTAGATTAAGATCAAACAACATGGTTATAGCAGTGGGGGGGGTGCAAAACAGCAATTGTGACACTCCTTTTTTGCAAAATACATGCATCAGTATGCAAGAGTATAAACAGAGCTAAAATCACTGAAAATAGACTTCCTGTTTTAAAGGATTTGATAACTGATTATGCTGATTTCAGTATTATGACCTATGCTATTAAGTCTTCATACCGTAAATTGTGATATCTTGGCGTTGTGATATTTTGGCCATTTTTCCCCAAAGTGCCTGTGTTTTATTTTGGTTAGTTTCACCATTTATCATTGTGTGGCAAAATAAACACAAATATGTTATTATGTAATGTCATCTATGCTAATTTATCTGATTGGTATTGTTAACCTTTTAACTCCATGTAATATGGCAGTTATCCATGGGTAACAGTGTAGATCCAGATCAGTCAGCACAACAACATGCTGGCTAATTTGGATTTTCACATGCAATTAAACCTGTATAAAGTGTTAAGGGTTAAACAATAAATTCACATTCTAAGACCCCATGTTCATATTCTATTCTGCTAAGTTCTGTTGTTAATGACATACCAGTTATTTTATTTGGGGATAATACACCATTATTCAAAGCAATACACCATAGAAGGTTTTATGATCAGTCATTGTTAGGAATGGATCAAAATATGACTGTTTAATTGTGTAGATTCGAAATGCACTCAACCCTGAGCAAGGGAGTATTAGCAATGGTATGCATTTTCATTACTGCCCATTAAGCCCTGGTCACAACCCGCCGTACTTGCAAGTGCGTGCTGTCTACGTGCAAAAATGTGGGCAAAATTCAGAGATCCGTACATGGTGAGTACAGCATTTTAGGGCATGCAAAACTTTCTCTGTGTTGGAGCTGCGTGCGGGCTTCGGGTTCACCACCAGTACAGGTGACGTGCATGCCCTGTACGTCAACGAGTGCATAACGCACTGCCTCTGCGAGTCTTTGTGTGGCCTGTGCTTCCTCAGTTCAACTGTCCAAAACGCACACAGAACTCAGACAGACCTTACAGAACAAGTACGTGCTCCGCACTTACAATGCAAGGTGTGCACACGGACCTCTGCGGTACCGTATATAAAATAAATATTGAGCATCAATAGGTCGTCCTGATATATATCACCCAACAGCGACCAAAATAAACTCATGTTCACCACACTTGCAAGCATTTACATTGGGCGAGCAAGTAAGAACACCACGTGAGCAGTACTTCCTCCGTATGTTGACATGGAAATCGCATGGAGATCTTGTGTTGTAAGCTTGTTGTCTGCACGTACAACTCACTTACCACCTACGGAACGTACGATGCACGCAACCTTTTACCCCTAGACGTGGCGTGCTGGCCATGTACTCACACCTTGTGCAACTGTAAGTGTGACGTGCGTCCTCTCTGCTCTTGTCACATCTGACCAAAAAATGCTGTGAACGTAACCTCCGCAGAACATGTACGGACAAAAAAGATGCACAGCGAGTTGTGACCGGGGCTTAAACAGATTCAATCAAACCAAGTCTATGTTGTATCCACAATGACAACAGTTACTGTTAAGGCCATATCCCCACCTGCTGAACAATAAAATTGAGCAATGAAATTACAGTCTATGGGCACCTTCCCCTGCCAATGAAAAAAAAAGATAAAATATCATAGAAATTTAAGCAAATTTAAGCAAAGTACACAAATCTATATGAAGAAAACAATGTTTCTACTTCTGTAATAATAAATTTCAAAGACAACTTTTGTGATATTTTTAGACAGACTTGGCAAACTCTGCTCTTATTTCCAATAGGGATGTAGCCTTAAATCAGCCACACTTATAAACATGTAAGGTAAAAAAAAATTAGTTTTAAAACCACATTACCTGAAAAGTTCTGGTTATGTACATATGACATGTCAAATCAACACAGTGAATTAACTTCCCTTTTTGAAACAAGATCATATTAGAAATGTTAAATTGCAAATGTTAAATTTCAAATGTACAAATTTGTCTAGAGAGTTGTGATCTACTTAAACAAACGCTTTTTGTCATATATGACAAAAGGCTATACATAACACAAACATTTTGTTGTGTTATCAACTGTTAAGTAGATGGCAGGGTGTTTTCCCAGAAAAATATTCAAGTGCGACAAAAACAAAACTTTTGACATTTTAAAAAATTAAAAGTCATTCAATTGTCTTAAATTTAACTCTTACATGCTAAGATAAAGTAGAGTTTTGCAGAAAACACTTTCAAATAAGAAAAGAAATGAAAACATAATATCAGAAACAAAGATTTCAACTGATGCAGATTCTTTTCCACATTTTTCACTTAATTCTGAGCTCAGAGTCATTGCAAGAAAGCAGATAAATATTGACTGTGTCTCTAGCATTTTTAACATGAAGTAAATATATAATTATTGTAAAATTTTAATATATGACTCTAGAAAATAGATTCAAATGAAGCTTATTTGTTCATATTTTAAAGCTCCCCGAATACAGCATTATCAGCATATGACTCACAAGGAGATTATTCTGACCCCTTAAATTATACAAAAGGAGTCAAATAACCCCTGGGTTTAAAATGTTTGAGGTATCCGAGCAAGGAATTGTTAGGTATAAACTAAACTTAAAACCACAATTCAGCCACTTTTTTCAAATTTGAGGGCAATACGTTTCTCTAAAAGGACGAAGGAAGACACTGGATTGTATCATCTTTTTCACTGTAAAGACTGATGGTACATAGTAACACTGCAGATGTACAACTAAACAGCAGGGGAATAATAAACTCTGATTTCAGACTTGTGATATCAAACCTGGAGGAACAGTAAAGTTATCCTTTTCAAAGACATTCAACCTCAAAACAGACAGTTCTTTGAAGTATGCCCACATGGTTAATATAGTTTTGATTGAAAGCTGCAAAGGTTTTTTTGACCTTAGCATCTCACACATTGTCTTAAGTACCATTATTGGCCATCCATCCAATAAAGTCTGATGCCTGTCAGCTGTGGAAATCTGACTAAGCTTTGTAATGTCTTGTAATCCTTGTGATTTTCTGACCCCAAAATCTACAGCTATTCATCTTAATGCTGAGTTCCCACTGCCGATCCGATCAACTCGATCATCCCGATCCCCTAAATGTCCCGATTGAGCCCGACCAAGCTCGACTAAAGGCGTATACACGACTTCTTCTAGACCTCTAGTCGATCAAACAAGACCCCCACATGATTATTCATGACTCCTTCATGACGTCAACCCGACCATCTTACCGATTTCTGCTCGGTCATCCCGACCCTTACAAGGCCTCAGCTCGACCAACTGGACCTGTACTTGATCACTGCCAGATCTTCAGGTCGTAGATGGTCGTGTACCGAAACTTTTTGAATAACTCGATCTTCTACTCGACCAATACAGGATCACTTCCCGAGCGCTTCTCGACCGCTTGGCTACTCGATCGAGTAGCAGTCTAGTTAATCTGGACAACAGTTTGAAAAGAGGTCGAGTTGATCGGGTTGCGATCGGATAATACTCGAGTAGAAGTCAATGTGATCGGGTAAAAGATGTCAATTCGACCAAACTAGATCGCTACACGATTCCTTCTCGATCAACTCAATCTTCTACTCGACCAATACACGATCGCTTCCCGAGCGCCTCTCGACCGCTTGGCTACTCGATCGCTACTCGAATATTTTTGACATGTCAAAAAAATTCGGGTAGGAAGCCCGAGTGATGCCGACCAAGCTTGACCTTCCCGACCACTCCCGATCACTCATACCAACCGAGCCAGACCATTACCGAATTGCTTGATCGGGCTTGATCGGATCAGCAGTGGGAACTCAGCATAAGATTGGAAAGAATGACTGAAATCAGCAGACAAGTTCTCACCATGTTACACCAATATTAGTAAAACCATAACATTACTGATCTACCAAACTTAGTGCCTGATTTTAGACCTTTTCAAATTTCAAACAAAGTCCCGCTTTAATCTAATTCTGCACAAGAAATGCATGAAATCATGTTTGGTACATTACCACCTAGAAAAGTAAAGTTGTTTATATATCTTTTGTGGCTGTCTCTCTGATCACTGTCAGAGCTGTAAACTTATACAACCATTAGTACTTACCACCCATCTGTCATCCTACCAAGGTGCAAAATGTGATCTCGATCATTAATTAGATGTACAAGACCCCACTTTTAGGCTGCTTATCTTTTGCTCAAGTCTTCTATAGTTCCGTTTACTGTCAATGTCTAGGACACTTAATAAAGTGATTAAGCAATATTGATCATATTATGTTTCCATCATATTGCAGTATTAACCTAATAAAGAATTGATAAAAATTTAAAATGGGAAAGAACAAAGGAAGACTTACTGTTGCATTTCAAGCATTGTTTGTAGACTCCCCAGATGAAATCCCCACATTCGTCACACCATGTCGGATGACTGAGTTGCTGAGCTTGGAAATCATGACCTTTTGATGGTGCTCTAAGTAATGTTCCCGCATATTCACCATAATCGCCAATACCATTCTCAAAATGTGCCATTTCTATATGCTCATCTGAAGGGGTTGGCTCCTCAGTGTTTCTTCTCATAAAAGGGAAGAAACCAAAGACTTTTGAGTAATTCCTTAAACCATTTTTAATGGCATCCAAGAAATCACCGTCTTGACTACTGGCAATGGGTGTATATCCAGCCGCAGCGGACATTCTGCTGGGGGTACTCGCTGATCGCTCCATCAAGGTGAACAGCAAATCTTCCACTATATCCCTCGCCATCAAATATCAAACCACATTATTTTGAATCTTTCTGTCATATTTCCACTATGTTTGGTGCTTGGGACCATTTTTAAGTCGGCGTGATATCTCTACATGAAGATCAAGCGAAAACAAGCTGTTGTAAGCTTTGCGAAAAGGCGTAAATTGCCTCGAAAAGTTGTCACATGGGTCTTGATTACTCTACCACTCCTGGTGGGAGAATAAAAATTCTGAAACAAAAATAGTTCGTTTGAAGCTGTAACTTAAGTGTTATTTACTATAAAGTAAGCACAGTACTTGTCAAATGAAGAAAATATGCAGGTCTTGAAGATAAAAACCAGGAAATAAATAAACTCAGACTAGTATTTTGAACACATCAAATGTGGATTGCAGAACTTGTGTGCCATTAGTGATGACGTTTTGATCATAATGTACATTGGCTGACCTACATAAATGCTATAAATGAACCAATACAACAAAGAACACGCGGCTGTATGACTCACACAAGTTTTGGATTTTCCACTTCCGTTCTGTAATTAGTAAATCTTTCACATGAAAATTTCAATGAATGATAATGGATCGTATGTTATATCTAACTTTAAACAACGCATATTTGCATTTTTAATGTGACTACATCAATTTTATGTTTTATTATTGCTAAATGGCAAGAAAAACTGCACTTTAATTACCGTTAATTGGTTCAGTCGAAATCAAAACAATTGACCAAATGCGCTTCCCACGTGGAAGAGTAGTTATTTAACCAAAAGATATTATAAAAAGCAAAGATTATCGTATTGAACCTAAAGAGCTTATCCAAACCAAAGATAACGGTAAAAAGATTGATAACTATCACGGTACAAACAATTTTATTTATACATTACAGATTATACACACTTGCCATGTTTTCCATGTGCAACTGTATATATAACAGAACATCGAACTATCATACACTCACTCATATTTTATGAGGCCCGTCTAATCCATGTGTTACTTTTATAATTTTCTTCAATGACAGTTTTACCAGTGTAAAACTTCCACAGACAAATACTGGTTCTCATATCTTTGTTAGTCAACGATTCTACCACTCTTGTGTCCACTGCTCGACAAACTTGGATCAGACATTCACGTAGAAATTATACAGCAATGTCAGGGGCGTAGCCAGCTTTTTTCAAGTTGTAGGCCCATACAATGGGTAACCCGGTTCCAAGGGGCGGTTGCCCCTTGGAAGCCAGAAACAAGTGGAAATTTAAAAAAAAGCAAAATGCGTGTTCCAACGTATTTTCAAGGAAAATTATCAAAACAAAAATTTATCATTTTCCACAAAGGGCATCACAACGCAAAAGAAAACTTTATTCGACCAAAAGGCTTGAACCCGCTAACATCCCACTCCTGTTTTTATTGTATTTTTTGGGACTTTTGAAAATGTCATTTTCTTGTCCAGCTTGTAGGCCCGGGCCTATATGGCCTTATAGTAGCTACGCCACTGAATGTAATCTGATATGTGCAGAAATTACTACCCAACCTTATGGGTTTCCTACATGGGACATAGGCTTATTTGGAAGCAGCATTTGGTGTTTTATTAAAATGCGACAATGGGTTTTCATTGTAACTGTTTTGTTTTATATCCACCTGTAAGCTCATTATTTATTACACGTATACATTATTTTTTGGTCGGACCTCATAATAGCTGTTTTATAGTTACTCGTCTCGCTTTCCTCGTGCCTATCCCCCGCCCACTAGTGGTACTCCTATACATTGCTTGTCTACAAAACTTGAAGAAACAAAACTTAAAGCAACAGATACGTTGAGATCAAAATAATACATTTACAACATTAAAACTGGAGGTTATAACGAGTATATGTAACTTTAAAGGTTTGTTAAAATTTATGGGGAAAAAGTTTATATCAAGTTTAGGTAACTTAAATTGTATGTTTAAATGTAGACTTCATTGAATGTTCAATCATACAATGCAACATTGATTGTTTATATCAGCGACATTGAACTTTTCACCGTACATACTAATAATGAGGGTGACATACAGAAGTTATGAATTGTGATTAATTTATGACCATAGACTAATGAAATTTATTTCCACCACAGCATTCGTGCATTAACATAATTACCATTGTGAGAGAAAGTAATAAATGTTACATAAATAAGATATCTACATTTTTTTGCCGAATACTGTTATCGATAAATCTGCGCAGAATATGAGTTTAGTACCACGCACAAAACTGTGAAGCAATCGGCACGACTATTTCGTGCGATTCGCGCTCATTTACCATGTGGTTTGTTCATATGATTCACTTACTGAAAGCTCATTCCATAAAATGATCTCCGAATCCTGGTAGTTAAGGAGGCCGCCTATAGAACTGAAGGAAGAATTTTCGACCCCCATTAGGGACTGTCAGATATGAATGGAAGGTTAGCGATTGCCTACCTGCCAGAGGCTGCCAGGCATCCGACAGGACAGGATTCGGGAAGAAACAATGTTTCTGAAAAAGTTGTCTCATCAGCCCGAGTAAATAAACATTATACCTTTATGGTGAAAAAGATTGCTGTGTCAAATACCGAAAATTGGGATAGAATTGAATGATGACGTTTAAACTCAGAAGCGCCGCGTACAACGATATTGAGTCAAAACTTTTTAACACGTTAACGTCATATCCGAGATGGCTAAATACCGTAGACACAGTAACTGGTAGAGACAAGAAATTGGTCTCGAGTCGCGCTACACGGTGGCAGCTGCCTCGTGCCACTCGGCTTGTGCTACATTGTATCAAGGGAAGCCATATGGAAGATCCAAACACAATGATTTATTAATTGATTGATAGACCCTGGCAACACCAACCTTCAAACTCCGACAGAGCCGTATCATTTGGAAGCAATATCTTATTGATCTGACAATGCTGAGATTTCTGCTATACGGCTGATTTTTGCCTTTTCGAAACCTGTTGGCGTTTAGACGGGACGAATACTCGTCAACTTAGAAAACAGTTCTTGTGCTGTTGGATTGGCGACTTGGCGCGGCAAATCAATAAAATATGAAATACTTAATAATTATGAAACTACGGGCCGGCACATTTCGTGATGGAGCCATGTAGTGGTCGTCTTTTCGCGTCCCGCCTATGTTAAAAGAACGCAAAAGTAGTTATTTGTTGATCTTTTACGCACATGACAATCACATGAACTCACATACATTGTTGGCATATTAGCACCGTCAACATCAATTAATAACAATGTAAATCCGTGAACAAAGGGAGGCAACTGTAACTGTTTGATAGATGAATGCAAACAAGATTATACCCCTTACAACACCGGCTATCGATTTGTCATGGAAGTTCTTTATGTTACTTAATCGAGTTGATGAAAATAGAAAGGTCTGTCATTGCAAAGGAAAATAACAAAGCGAAAAGTTTAATAAGAAATTCAAAGTTTTATTTTATTTTTAAGACACATTCTACTGTTTAACTGGTCGAAGCTTGAAAATGTTTTAGCAGACGGTCGGGAAATTCGCAGAAAACCGGAAATAGGCCGCTTAAGGGTTGTAACACCGAAAGTTTGTTTCTGATTTCTATCATAGTGATTGTTCAAGTTCAAATTCCATAATAAATAAAATTTTAAATTTAAATTTAATCAGTCATTTAAAGCTGGCAGTAATAACAAAAGCGGCAACTTTCTTTTGACGGGGATTTTAAATTAAGAGTAGCACTACTAGTTTTAGTCCGGGTGATTTTCAAATGTCTACATTTGAAATGAATATCTGAATCTGCTCGGTATACTTAAATACCTCTTGAGTATTTTATGGAGGCTGCTGTCAGAAATTTTGGTAGTAACGTTAGATTTTAATGTTTTGGACAGTCTAATTTCCATAGATGCTTAGGTCATAGATGTGGGTTGGTTCCTGAAATTTATCCGATGACTTCTTCATAGCTAAAGATACGGAAAGAAGCTTATAGGAAGCTAGCGTGGTTGCACAGGGACACATGAAAAGATGAATGGTGGATGCTCAGTTGAATGAGGAAAAACAAGTGATCTGATGGGGTGAAGGATGGCATGAAGATGGTGGTTAATCACCATTTGTAGCACTCGGGGGTTAGAAGCAGTGGCTATGCAGCCTGACCTTGATTGCTGTCCCCTTGAGCGATGACAACAGACCGTTACAGATCTTTGTTGTACTCGGAATGAACGAGTGCCTGTTCACACGTCAATCCTGGTGAAAAGGATACTGCATCTGTGTCTTCGGTTTATATAGTGCGGGAATCGGACCCATACTAGGTCGACTTAAAAAAAAATATAATGATGCAATTTTACGACACGGCAATTTTTTGCAGACCTACAAGACTTTTGTCCATTAGCATATTTTGCTCGTGGAAGCTAACAGTTGTAACACAGGAATCAAGTCTCTCTTGCAGATAAATAGGCTTATATCATTAATGGAGCTTTTTTATACAAATTAAGCATAGCCTTTGTATTTTGTTAGTTAGGTATTTACCAATTTAACTCGGTGCACATCAACAGTTCGCTATTGGTAAATAGACAGCGACACAATTTTTGATTGGGGAATAAGCTGAAAATATAATTTTGAAGTTTTTATGATTTGTTAATTTGACATGTATGTTATGAGAGCATATTATCAGGCGACTGTCTAGTTATCAAAAGCCGACTCTTAATGGACCGAATACGAGTGTTGTTCAAACAACTTGAAATAAAAAAGCGTAATATATTTGATTTTTTTTTTATTTTCTCTGTTTTCTTTTAACATGTTCATGGAACATAGATCAAGTATAAAACAATAGCAGTAATTAAATTGTTCGTAAAAGACAGTGTTGGAGCTCAGAAACTTTTGTTAGTTTGTTCTAAAAATGTTCTTCGATATTACATAAAATGTGATGTTACTTCAGACCGGAAGCGGAAGTGTTTTAATATTCCTCGCCTTCCTCTTCACCCTCGCCCTCAACAGAGTCAACACCGACCTCTTCGTAGTCCTTCTCGAGGGCAGCCAGATCTTCACGGGCCTCGGAGAACTCACCCTCTTCCATACCCTCTCCGACGTACCAGTGGACGAAAGCTCTCTTGGCGTACATCAAGTCGAACTTGTGATCAAGACGGGCCCAAGCCTCGGCGATGGCAGTGGTGTTGCTCAACATGCACACGGCACGCTGGACCTTGGCCAGATCACCACCGGGTACGACAGTTGGTGGCTGGTAGTTAATGCCGACTTTGAAACCGGTTGGACACCAGTCGACAAACTGGATGGTTCTCTTGGTCTTAATTGTGGCAATGGCGGCGTTGACGTCCTTAGGGACGACGTCACCTCTGTACAACATGCAGCAGGCCATGTATTTGCCGTGACGTGGGTCACATTTCACCATCTGGTTGGCTGGCTCGAAGCAAGCGTTGGTGATCTCGGCGACGGAGAGCTGCTCATGGTAGGCCTTCTCGGCGGAGATTACTGGAGCGTAGGTGGCCAGAGGGAAATGGATACGTGGGTAGGGTACCAAGTTGGTCTGGAACTCGGTCAAGTCGACGTTGAGGGCACCATCGAATCTAAGAGAGGCAGTGATGGAGGAGACAATCTGACCGATCAACCTGTTCAAGTTTGTGTAGGTTGGTCTCTCGATGTCCAAATTTCGTCTGCAGATGTCGTAGATGGCCTCGTTGTCGACCATGAAGGCGCAGTCGGAATGCTCAAGGGTGGTGTGGGTTGTCAAGATAGAGTTGTATGGCTCAACGACAGCAGTGGCGACCTGTGGAGCTGGGTAGATGGCGAACTCCAGCTTGGATTTCTTTCCATAGTCAACGGAGAGACGTTCCATCAACAGGGAGGTGAATCCGGAGCCGGTACCACCACCGAAGGAGTGGAAGATGAGGAATCCCTGGAGACCGGTGCACTGGTCAGCCAACTTGCGGATCCTGTCCAAGACAAGGTCGACGATTTCCTTACCAATGGTGTAGTGACCACGGGCATAGTTGTTGGCGGCGTCTTCCTTGCCGGTGATAAGCTGCTCAGGATGGAACAGTTGGCGGTAGGTGCCGGTACGTACCTCATCTACAATGACAAGATAATTAAAACGTTAAAAATCTCATCTTATTAATTTACAAGTTTGGCTTTTTTGTTAAACTATATTTCTAGTATATAATGTCGCAAGGCTGGTAATGCAACATCTTTTTTTAACCAGTTATTTCAATTCAAACATTTGTACATATTCTAACATATAATAAAAGTTTTACATAACAGGTTAACAAAAGATGTTGCATTTCAAGCTATACGACTTTAAATAGAACTATCGATCCGATAAGGGCTACTTGATATACAAGATACAGCACGCATGAAATCAATAATAGCCTATTATCTGTTTCGACGCAGTTGGCAAGACAACCTAAGGCGGGGGAAATCGATGATTCATTCAGTAAAAATGAATCAACTAGACTATTGTTCCTAATGATTTATTTATCCTCATTTTGCCGATTTTCAATGCTAACCACAGATTACAATGGTTATTTATAATTGAGCAATTAATAGTGTTAATTGTACTTAAATGGGTGCGGAAATGTGCATCAGAGCCGATCAATGCTCAATTGTAAAACATGACTGCCATATAAGAGGTAATTAACTACATTAATCTACAACAGTGACTATTGTAATAAAATAGTAACAAGGAAATATATATACACTTACCGACTACGGTTGGTTCCAAGTCGACGAATACGGCTCTTGGAACGTGTTTGCCGGCTCCAGTCTCGCTGAAGAAGGTGTTGAAAGAATCGTCACCGCCCCCGATGGTCTTGTCACTCGGCATCTGACCATCGGGCTGGATTCCGTGCTCCAGGCAGTACAACTCCCAGCAGGCATTACCGATCTGGACTCCGGCCTGTCCGACGTGTATGGAGATACATTCACGCTGAAAAACGGAGAATTATTTCATAAGTTTTCGTTTCCATTTTAAAGCATTCATTTTCAATAATTTCATGGTGGGATAAATGCAAGCATTTAATGGCTTCTTCTGTCCTGTAATTATCAATTTGACCTAGAAACAGTGCTAGGGGCTATTAAATTACGATTAATGGCAGAGGATCGGCCATGATTAAGAACTGCACTAACTATTTAATCCAAAGCAACAATAAAACCAAAGCTAACGTTAACAGTTTCAATATCATTAATAAGAATTCCATACGGATAAAAAAGGTTAAAACAATGTTCCGTAAGTATCCTAATAACGGTCATTAACGAAAGAATGTCAAAATATGCTAACAAGTCAAAATAAATCAGATGTTTTATTTCAAACGTTGTTAAGAAAATACTTAAGGAGGGATAGAAAAACACAAAAGAGAAAATCAACTTACCATGATTGCTGTTTAGATGTTTTTCCTCGTAAAAAACGAACAAAGTAGCCTCACAAATGACGTGAAGAGTCGACGTGAGAGTACAGTTGTCTGTGCCCGCTCAGCACGTTTTTCTACAATTTATAGTCGTCTGCTCGCCGGTTGCATAGCGATACAACAAATGCTCAATTTTCATTGGTTAGTGATGACCACATGATCAAATATGGCCGAAATTTTCAATTTGATTGGTCGGTTTTGAACTTGTCCTAACTTGTTGGTTTCCGGCGTTCTTAACGATTGCATTCACATACTAATCCGCAACGGTATCAAGATTCGCTTTGGCGCTCCTTTGAAAACATGACAACGCAAATCAAATTAATCGGATATGTGTCATACCTTAGGCTAAACTGATAAAAATAATTGTTTCCACTACTGGGATCTGAAAGATCGATGCAGGAATCTAGAGTCAAATATTCTTATTTCTGATTGAAGATGTAATCTCACGAGAAATCATAATAACTGGTCATGTTGACAACAGTCTGGTACTATACCTGCACTTAAAGTATTAGTTATGTTGTATTGTTACCAAAATTGCTCTGCACATACTATATCGCATTTCTTTTGAATAGAGGTGATGAGTGATTTGCCTCGCCGAGTAAATGAGTGTTTTAAGTTGAAGTCCGGGCGACTACATGCAAACAGGAATCTTTATCAATTGATAAAGATTCCTGATGCAAACCTGTAGGTTACCAAATCACCTCCTATGAGTAGGGCACTGGAGGTAATTACTTAAATGTGTAGATGTACAAAGTTCAACCCTTTAAATAACTCGGCTTTTCTTGAACAAATTTTGAAATGTCTCAAGCGTCTTTGAGGAAGTAGATGTTTTGGTGGTGTTGTTTTCCTTTTTTTTGGGGGGGGGGGGGGAGGGGGAGGGGGGGGAGGGGGACAGAGCTTGAAGCGGGGTCGGGAGCGACATGATAATGTGCAAAATCAATATTGTTCACCAAAACCGAAAACAAAAATTAATTAGCCTTAAACATTGTCGAGTGGGATTGGGTCTTGTTTGCAAATGACTATCCAAATAGTATAATAATATTGGAAAGTAATAAAATCCTTTAAGGTGTAATAAACTTAAACCAAGTGAAATAATTTAAAACCTTTATAAAGTTACATAAGAGTACATGTATTAGTTTCTAGATTGTACATGTACTTAATTGATGTAACTTGAGTGGATTACTAGGTGTCCTATTTATCTCATCCAACTTTGAAAGGAAAAAAAAACAACTAAGTAAAAAACGCGAATTTGATTAAGCTCGACCTGGGTTATAGTATAGAATATTAAAACCCAAGCTCGACTCATTGTGAAATTCATGTAGCTTAGATTCAGAGATGCAGGTTTAAGAATACATTATTATTTATTTTTGTTCAATTTAGTGTCTGAAAATAATTGTTTTTATATTCTGCTTTCAAATATAGTGAAAAGCAGTTATAATTTACAACATTGCCATGAACAGTAATTACATGTATCAGCTAGTTTTTAATTAATTTTATTCTTATCAAGTATTTAAAAGAAAGTCAATACTCATACTTATATTATGAATTAGCATGTGGAGGATTTACTTTTAACTGAAATTTTATTCAGGGGCGGACCCAGTATCTGATGGGGGTGGGGTGGGGTGGGGAGAGCAGTCACGTTTGGAGCGTAACTTATAATGAATACTCCAACGAAAAACCTAAACATTTCATCAGGTCAATGTCGTTCCCAAAACAGCAACCTCACAGTCTTTGCTCTAAAAATGCACGGTGTGGTTAGTATTCATATTTCTTCTCTGATACTGACTTTAAAAACTTGGACACGTTTCGCCGACGCCATTTTCTAAATCCTGAGTGTTATCGCAACGGTGAGACGATACAGTGGTCCTCTGTTTCCAAGTAATGTCTATTTTGTTCGACGATGAAATACACATCGCTGTTAAGACCACCTTTGGGACTGGTAAAATGTGGACTTGATAGTAGTGTGGTCTTTAATTGAAAATATTCAATTTTTTTTCAAAAAAGTTTTACCGTTTGATAAATGTGTAAACATTCAGATTCAATCAGTAAAATTGCTCCAGATCAGCGGAGTTGGAATAATGGTCTCATAATTCCTAAAACCCAGCTCAAACTAGAAAATTGTGTTCCGCGAAACGTGTCGCCTGCTTGCAAAAAGTTGAAATGTGGGCCTATGTTTAATCATATATGATATTTCTTTTTATTCAAGTTGACTGCAATACTTCACAATGGAACAAATGTGTCACCGAAATTGCATTTGAAAGGGGCTTAACTAAAAAATGGTGAAACCCGAGTCATCATTCTTCGCCAATACTAGTAGCTAAATGTTGTCAGGATGTACATTTGTGATAAACATTTATATACAGTTCAACCTGCCGTTGCAGCCACCTGCAACAAACAACCACTTGTCTTAAACAGCCAGTTTGAATATATCTAAACTGTCATTTTGTTATAATTTTTAACTGTCTCAAAAAGCCACCTGTGTTAAGCAGCCTCTTTTTGTCACACCCTTGGGTGGCTGCTTAATACATGTTTGACTGTAACAATTTTCTTAGCACAATGGTATTATTTCTTAAAATGTTTACTTATTTTGTACAAACATGTAGCACAGCTATTCTTTAAAATGTTTTGTATAATTTTTTGCAGTTTTTTATTATTTAATCAACAATATCAGACACCTCTCTTTATTTTATAATCATAATCTGTAAAGAAGATTTGCTTATTGTTAAAATGTTTCAGACAAATGATTTACTTTTGGATTATTAATCTTTTCGTTTACATTTTAATAAAGGTAATTGTTGGGTTAATAATAAGGTCATTCTGCATGTCAAGTCATGAAAGTTCTGGGATTAGGTTCAGTAGCCAAAAAGTCTCCTTAGTGATCGGCAATTGTATATAAAGAACATAAAAAAGGTTTTTAGATAGACATTATAAATTACTATCTGCCTTTGGAATCTCGTGTGTGACAATTTCTTTAAAACTGTTATGTTAATTTCACAATAACTTGGATACTGTTACATTTTATACAGGAAGAGATGATTTATTGAGAATTCCTCTAACTTAAACTTAGTGTGATTCACATGCAATAGTAATGTGACGAAGAATTTAGCTTTGTCACGATGTTCAAATAATGTCGAAGCAAAACATAATGGGCTGATCTACATGAAAAATATGTAACACACATGTTCACTTCATGCTGTACATTTAGGTTGAAAGTTTCATGAAAATTGGTGAAGAAGTTACGCGTCACAAGAATTTGTTAAATCGTGTTCCCCTCAAAAAAATAATTGACCGATCTTTAAGAAAAAATTGATGTTTCTCAAATAGACACCAGAACTAATGTTGAAAGTTTTAAGTCAATATATTGAAAACTGTAGACGTTGTTCTTGCCACAGACAAATAAAACAACCAACCAACCAGATGATGAGCCCTATATACCCCCCCCAAACTTTCGTTTGCGGGTGTATAATAATTCTGTAACTAAGTATCACGAATTCTTAGATTTTGTCTGAGTTATCAATGCTCATAAGTTTAGTAACTCAAGAACTAGGAACTCCATTATAAAGAGTTAAGAGGGTAATTGTATACACTCACTCAAATAATATTAAAATAAGCTACTCAAAATAGAACATACACAAACTTGATTTCATTTTTTAGTATTCATGAAATATTTGTACAATATGGAACTATGGGATCACCCTCTGAAAAATGATGCATTAAATACTGAACACATAAAACATAATTTTTTTAATTAAAAAACAATATAAAAACAGATCTCATAAACAATTACAGTCCTTTGGAATATACGGGTTATTTTCCTTATATAATGTTGATATTGTACAGTCCTAGTCTGAAAGTTTTCCCTTAACTCCATGGATACAATTTGTTTCCCAAGTATGACCAGAGTAGATCCAGATCAGCCTGCACATTCCTGCAATCTGATCATGATTTGCATGATTTGCACTGTTTGCTTTTTGAATCCTAAGGTTAAGTCAGACCACAATACAAACAGTGTCAATCCAGATCAGTCTACTCTTGTCATGTATGTTACTACTACAAATTTCGATTTCAGTTAGATTTTGGCTTGCAACCAAAACATCAAACGTTTGTTGCTGCGAAAGATATTTCCTTTGAGAAGAATCGGGAAAGTTTGACTGAACGCTGTTCATAGTAAATCCCGCCTTAAGCTTGTATTACTTTAACTTACAACTTTTTGTTTTACCTTTTGTTACTACTTTAGTGCTACAAGTACCATTCTAATCTTTAGAAAACAAAATTTACAGTTCAACATCCAGAAAAGTAATGAATACAAAGCTATAAAAATTTTATCGACAGCAAAAAACTTATTTGGAAGTTAAACGCAGCATCTTCTGATTGGAGCTGCAGTTCTTACATAGTCACATGACATTAAAGATGATCAGCATCTTTGAGGTGTTGCAATGCAACAGAAGTTTACATAGGTTGCTCGCTGGGTAATATCTAATTGAAATCGAAATTAATAGTACAGATGAATCACGAGGGAAAGGGCTAAGTTATCATAGCACTATTGGTGCCAAATTGGCATATTGTTACAGAAATACACATAACATTAGAAATACTTCTGGAAAAGTGACCTTTTAATTTTGTACGTATAATTTATTGAATCTTTACCTGAACTAATCTATGCAGTACACACTCTGAAATGAACATTGGCACAAGGCAACAGTTACTAGTATTTTTGTTATGGTTTTCAGAGAAAAATGTCTTCTTTCTAGCAAAACTGAATGATTTTCTTAACAAGCAAACAGTGCCAATTATGATCAGATGGTCTGACATCAAAGTCGTACATATGGAGTAATACTCACACAGATATGAACTGTCACTTGACACCATTGGCATGGTTTACCATCTGTAAACTATCAAAGCACTGTGGTACAAACTCATAATTATCCTGATGTTTTACATGCTTTTAAAATGAATATAGAGCCCATTCGCTCAAAACCTTAATCAGCTAACAGTATTTGACCTTAATCAGCTAACAGTATTTGAGAATATTTGAAAAAGATTGGGAATTAAACAAGTCTTTTTTTTGCTGTTACAGAAATAACATATCACATTTTAAAGTTAAAATAAGCATATTAATGTTTAGAGCAAGTGGGCTCTGCCATTGAAATCCCAAAATAACAGTTAACAGTGAGTCTGATATAAGTCTTAACAAAAATATAACTTAAGCTCTCACAAGTAACAGTTTTAATGTTGTTGAATTACACAAATCTTTAATTTGCACTTTAATGTTTTATCATGATTGCACTAAATGCCAAAGTAACAGTCCTAAATGCCAAAGTAACAGTCTTTAAACTGTTAATCCAAAATGCAAGATTTTGGCACAGTGTGAATGTTCTTCTGTAGTTACGCTGACAATATTGTCCATCAGATAGCACTTGCTTCAAAAAGAAATCAATCCAAAGTCTGTCCTGTAGTAATCTGGAAAGCAAACACAAGAAATATTTAAAAGATCTTAACAATATAAAATATTTGCCTAAGACTAGAGACCAGTCTCAAAACTGGCTTTCAACTGGTCCATTTGGAGACTGGTCTCCACTTCAACCTATCAGATGCATGAACTTAGAGAATGGTCCTCAGACTCAGTATTCTTGTGCCTTTGTTTGACATAATTTTTTAAATAAACAAAGAGACCTCATATGACTGTTAACCTTTTCTGGTGACCAACTAGGAGATTAACTTTGTAAAAGCATGACATTATGAAATTTACTGTAAATTTGAGTGTTTCACCCATAGTTTCTGGCTCAAAAATAAAACTAATAGCAGACCCTCATGCTCAGACTAATCTTGGTCTACTCTGGATGCAAATGTGACAACAAGCTGTATGAATGCCATCTAATATAATAACCTTACCCTAGCTTCCACATATTCTACTCGTCTTTCTAGTTGAGTTAATTTTTCATTCAGTGTAGCTAGCCGTGATCTGCAGGATGTGTCTGAAACAGGTTCAAGGAATAAATGTAATATTGTACAATATCGGTTTACCAGTACCTAACAATACACATCTAATTCACATTATCATTGCTAAAACATTAACTCTTTACTCGACACAAATGTGTTTTAACGCATGTGCGACCAGTGTAGATCCAGATCAGCCAGCACATCTGTGCCATCTGATCTGGATCTGCACTACTTACATCTTGGTCAGAAATAACTAAATGAATCTAAAAGTGAACAGTGTAGATCCTGACCAGATTTAGATCTAAGCTGTTCACTCATGCAATTCTATGGAGTAAAGGATTTAAGGGGCTGCACTGAAAAAGTAGAGTCTATGAAGTTTGATGCCTTTAATAATTCATGATTTCTGAATTACTTCTAAATCTTGTTTTCCACTATGGATCGTAAACCCATCAGGGGGGCTTGAAGATAATGGAAAATATACAGAGCATATTGAGGATAACTTTTTTTCATAAGCGTTAACCATTAATGTTTAAACTATTTAAAACTTTTTAAAATTTATTTGATTTAGCAATAAATTGTAACTTGTCATTAAATATATCTAATGATGGGACTTTAATGGAAACATTTTCTTATTCTAATCACTGACATTTTTTTACAACTGATAAAGTACCAAACAAAATAGTTTTGTTGTCATTTGCAATATTTTAAAATAAGCAATAACAGTCTACTGAAAAGTCTACTGAAAAGTTTGTTGATTTCTATAAAAGTTTAAAATGATTAAAAATTGTATTGCATACCACCCTGAACGATTGTGTGGACAGCTTCTTATGTTTAGTCAAGAAATTCCAAAACTAAATTTTAATTGTGAATTTTTGCTGTAAACTGCACTATCCTGGAAGAAAACACACACTTTGCCCATTTTAGTCAATATTAACCAAACAGTGTGGCCTATGCTTGTGGATATTTTTTTCATCACCAGTATTACTGATGACAATAGAGAATGCATACTACAAATTTTGATTTCAATTAGATATTGACCCTGCAAGCAACCTCTCTCAATAGTTGTTGCATTGCAACACTTCATAAGACGCCAATAACGTTTTTGTTATGCGACAACTGTAGGAACTGCCTCTCCAATCAAAAGGTGCAGCGTTCAACTTCAAAAAAAGGTGTTGTTGTCAATCAAATTCTTTTGCTTGAGGAAGTTGAACTGAAAATGTTGCTTTGTGAAGATTTGAATAATACATGTTGCACCGTTTTCCCAACTTCTTAACGAAAATATCAATCACCACGTCATGTGTTTGATGTTTTGGCTACCAGCTAAAAATCTAACTGAAATCGAAATCTGTAGTTACTGTCATCCCTACTTGAATCAATCAAGCTATGCTGATTCGGAACATACTAGCGATTCGGAACTAACAACAAACTGGTATCATTAAGAAAATTGTTCTACCGAATGAGTTTAGGAAATCGGATATTTTCTTAATGCTACATGTGATGACTTCAATATACTCTCTGTTAGCCCAGTCTTGCTGAATTGGCTTCTGTACTGCATTGGGCTGAGGACCTGACATTTTTGCTGGGTTTTTTTGTTGTTTTTTTTTCGTTCTCACTTCCGGGTAATTGCTGTATGTTAAAACAATTTTGATTTGTAGGATTTGGGTACATTCACGAATCAAATCATATTTTACAACAACAGTTAAACCATGAAGATACAATATTTCCGATTGGACTAAATGTATCAAAAGAACCAATGGTTGTTAGTATAACATAAATCTAATGACGAATGTAAACAACGGCGAATAAATTAGTATTGAAGACAAAAAAGCAGGTATTTTGATAGAACTGAATGACAAACTGTCCTTTACTAATCGGCATGTCGTATAAATGATACTGATACTATGTATTCTTTGTAATTTTGAGACTAAATTTTACTATCTTTTATTAGTGACACCAGTTTTCGCGACCTGTTATAATCGCTGATTACCAGAAATTTGTTATCAACATACCCTTATCTGTTTACTCACAGACACACAGTTCATTTTTTTATTTTATGTTTATTTATATTTTGCCAGCATTATAAATTTTATTGATATTTACCAGCCTCTTACACTTACAGATACATCGGAAGTGCAACAAGCATGGATCTTCCATAATTTCAACACTCTAAATTCCAATTGATCATGCAGCTTTCAACATTTTGTATCTTGATAAATGTACAGTAGAGCTATTCTGATGATTAAGATAGTCATTTTTTTGTAGAGCATATTTCTACCTGTTCACATTATCATATTTTGGTTGTCATCTATTTTTGTAGAATGATGTGCTGTATCAGTGTATGTGCATGTGAGTCGCATTTGCTAATTATCTTCATGAACCTTTCAAATTATATTGTTTATGACAACAAAGTTCTTCCACAGAGAAAACATTACAGAGCATAATTTTGCCATTTCTAAATATTTTTCATCAAACTTTCAGTTTTGTTTTTATTTTGACAAAGTACCAGAGGGCAACACAAGTATTCAGTCGAACACCCATCTTGTCTTAGAATATATACACTCTTGAAGCTGTGAAGAAACAACTGTAATGTTCACATAAAAAATCTTTTACAATCTTGTCTGTTTAGAATGCAGAGACCATTTCTACTACTTAATGCCTACAAATTGAAGCTTACATTTTGTGGAAATTTAGGGTCGGTTTAATTTTGTTTTTATCTGTTTTCAGGTAGATGACCATGTTTTCATGGAAGGCATTGTGGAAGCCCTGGGCAGGTGACACACACAAACCTCCGGAACGTGATGAACAAATGATGGTTACTGAATCTCTGATGCTTGAACTGGAGTTTAGTATAAAAGACACGGAGCGGCTCAATCGGGAACAAGAGCATGAAGAGAGACGTCAGCAGACTGGTGTTGATTACAGTTGGTTAATTACAGCGCCTGTCAAGACATATGAAATCCCACAGCTTACACGGCTTGAACTGGAAGAGTTGTGTTACAAAGTTAAACCTGGGGAGTGTGGTAAAGTCATTAGTTTGTTTAGAGACTCGGTACTAAATGAGCCAAGAGTATCGATGATGCCTCGCATATTGAAAGCCTGTATACAGCAAGTGCTCGATCAACGGCCAAAGGAAGAAACTTTGACAGAATGGGTAACAAAACGAACTGTCAGCCTAGCAAATATAAAACTCCGTCCTCAAACAAAAATAATGCCAATTGATGAAGATAGATATAGTGATGATGTCGAAAGTCAAACTACCATAGAGACTGTGTGTTCAAAGGTTGAACCTATTTCTCCTGGATATTTCAGATCTCATACATTTCCAAGAGTAGGTGGGAGCATGTCAGTTGATGACCTTCCAATCTGATACATGTACACTGCGATCTGAACTCTTTAGCAAACAAGGCCTTACTAGAATAATTTTGATACATTAATCCCGGGGTCAGATACAAGATTTCCAGAGGGGATTTGTTTTGGGCAGTATGAGTGTAGTAACATGATAATTTCCAACTTTCTGGCCAAAATTTGCACAGAAAATTAAATATTGCTGCTCAATAAGTGGTTTTAAGCAACCCCACTGACCCCCTCTGGATGTACCCCATCACCCTTTAACTGGGTAAATAAATGTAAAAGATCAAGCTTTTTTCTCAGTTAGAGCCAGTAAAGAGAAATATATTAATTTAAAACATTTACTGAATAGTTGAGTAATGCTGATCAGTAGCAAATGAGACAAATACTTTGCGTTAATAGCACATAAAGGATTAAGATATTTATTACCTTATTAGAAAGAAAATCATGTTTACCATTCATTTCGAGCTTTGGGTTACACACAATTTTAAACAATCCAAATGTTTTTCATACACAAACGAACACCATGAAATATCAGTTTAGTCCTTATTCCTGATTGGGCAAAGTTATGATAACATTTGTGGTATGTGGGCAAAGCTTTGTTTCTGCTAAATTAAAAGTTACTGAAGTAACATCTGGAAGACACATTTTGCTATGTTGCAACTGAATTGTTTACTCTTAGTGTTGTATACTTCCTCAAATGTGTTCACTTGTATACATATCAACTACAACAACATGTTGCTAAAGTTCTGGTAGCTATAAGTGTCTCTAATATTCCTTTGTTGTTTGTTGTAACCCTTTACTCCATATATACGTCTTTGTGTGTTTGCAACCAATGTAGATCCAGATCAGCCAACACAGCCGTGCCGTCTGATCAGGATCAGCACTAATCATATTATGATCAGCAGGGCTTTTTGGTTACGTATAATAATTATGTGGTACAGTGCATTGATACCAGACAAACCTTCTTCCGGAAATATTAAATGTAAGCAAAACAATCTACAGTCAAACCTCTCTTTAGCAGCCACCCAAGGGAGTGACAAAAATTGGCTGCTCTATACAGGTGGCTGTTAAAGACAGGTTAAAATGTGAACAAAATGTCAGTTTAGGACATATTCAAACTGGCTGTTTAAGACAGGTGGTTGCTATTCGCAGGTGGCTGCTAAGGCAGGTTTCACTGTAATCAATTTTCAAAGTCCCCTCATCAGAAGTTTGAACAAATTTGGGAAATCTTACCTTGCATTTTGGGAAGAGTCTGCCACAATTGGGAAAAATACTATATGTTTGGATTGGGAAGTGGCCTTATATATGCCTTGGTTATATAAGGATGAAAAGTCAAATGAAAATAAAAAAGCTAATAGTGCAAATCCTGTTGAGACCATAAGGATGTGCTGGCTGATCTGAATGTACACTGTTTGCCCATGCTATAAAGGGGTATACATGGAGGAAAGGGTTAAATTCTATTGTTTTGTTAAAAGGTGAGTGCTTTCAGTGAAACTAATACATGTAGTGAGTAAGTTTAAATGTGCAGGTTTATATGTTAACAGTGCATTAAAGCGGCATTACTTCAATTTAACCCTCTCTTGTATGAAATATTACATGTATTTGGAACTATAGGCACAAATTTGCAGCATTAGTTCGGGCTAATAAAATTTTAATTTACTAAAATAAATTTAGTCTGCGCGACTAAAGCGAAAGTAGGATTTCCGAAACGTCACAGAAATCGAGATCGCGCATGAAGTGGTCTCTTCGTCGGTGTTAAATATAGCTTCATTATATTTAGCTTCTTAAAAGTTTGTTAACGATAATTTAACAATATAATTGAAAATCCCGTCTATAAGAAAGAAATTGATCGGACCTTTTGTGTTCTGTTAGAGAGGATTTACTGTATGGCATTTCTTGAAGATACGTATGCTGTGTTGCAACCTTCAGGGCTCTTTTACTGAGGAGGCATTTTTCAACTATCTTGTCAAAACATTGGCTTATCATCATAGGCATCCATTCTTTAGAAGAACCAGTAAATTTGAAAATGTAAGGAATATCACAATTTGTACTTGTATTAGTTTTATATACTTACAATTTTATTGTATCAAGAAAAGTGAAGGTCTTTTGTTGGATTGACAATTTTTGATATTTTTGTGAATATTGTTGTTTTTTTCTAAGTATGCCAAAACCATGTGTTTGTTTTTTAACCAGGTTTTCTTTAGAAAAATCCTGGTTATTAGATTGGGGTATGTCGTTGGGCGGGCGGGTGGGCGGGCGTCAACAATTTGTTAAGTTTTTTGTGAAAGTTGCGTTTTTCTCATTAACTGTTCAAGGTACAACTTTGAAACTTAACATAGTTGTCTGACATCACAATACTTATTATCAGGACAAGTTTCATAATCCCTGACTGTATTTTGACAAAGTTATGCCCCTTTTTCACTTAGAAATTTTGTTAAGTTTTTTGTGAAAGTTGTCTTTTACTGTTTAAGATACAACTTTGAAACTTAACGTAGTTGTCTGACATCTCAATACCAAGTATCTGGACAAGTTTCATAATCCCTGACATTATTTTGTCAAAGTTATGCCCCTTTTTTACCTTAGAAATTTTGTTAAGTTTTTTGTGAAAGTTGTGTTTTTCTCAGTTACCATTCAAGGTATAGTTTTGAAACTTAACGTAATTGTTTAACATCACAGTACCAATTATCAGGTCAATTTTCATAACCACTGACTGTGTTTTGCCAAAATTATGCCCCTTTTTGACTTATTTTATTGGTAATTATTTTGTGAATGTTATCTGTTGATGCCAAATTGCCTGTTGACGCTTAGCTTGGTTTGTGGTTAGCTTATATCAACAGGCGGCTTGGGATTGCTACCCAGGTGTCTGTGATAAAGGTCAAGGTCACTGTTGCTAAAAATAGAAATTCAGCTTAACCTCAATAACTTGAGTTTGCTTTTACCTATTGAAGCCAAACTTGGTATGTGAGTAGCTGATATCAAAAGGCAGCTTGGAATTGCCACCTAGGTGTCTGTAATCAAGGTCAAGGTCACTGTTGCTAAAATTAGAAATTCAGTTTCCCCTCAATCACTTGAGTTTGCTTTGGTATATTGACACCAAACTTAGTGTTGGTATCTTGTATCAAAATGCAGCTTTGAGATTGCTACCCAGGTGTCTGAGATAAAGCTTAAGGTCACTGTTGCTAAAAAATAGAAATTCAGTCTCTGCTCAATAACTTTAGTTTGCTTTGACCAAACTTGGTGTGTGGGTAGCTTATATCAAGACACTACCTAGGATTTCTACACAAGTGTCTGTGGTGAAGGTCAAGGTCACTGTTGCTAAAAATAGAAATTCAGGTTCTCATTATTACTTGGGTTAGCTGTGATCTATTGACACCAAACTTTCTTTGGGTAGCTTATACCAAGACCCAACTCAGGATTGCTACTCAGAAGTCTGTGATCAAGATCAAGGTTACTGTTGCTAAAAATCGAAGTTCAGTTTCTTTATACCAGATATTTTCTTTACAAAAGTATAAGTATTAAATGAAAATCTGGTTTTCGGCGCATGGCGACGTTTTTTCTTGTTTTCATTACTGTGAATGCTTCTGTGAATGCATTTATATTTGCAGGCATGAAGTTTAATGATATTTTGTGGGATCTTTAAATCTGTTTTTTTTTCAAGTCTGAAAATCATATATGTATGAATGGGGATTGGCGAGGGTTTAAATAATCATGTATACAGCAAGAAATCCAAACAAACTTTACCTGCAAATATTAATGAATTCAGAGTATTTAGTGTGTTTTTACCATAGCATAAAACCTTGGCCATTATTAATATGTTAATTTAAAAACCAGCAATTTTAGTTGTACAATCTGTAACAGCCTATGAAAAACTGAAGGTTGTCTTTTATTGCATTATTTTGTGATGTTTGAAGGGTGATATAATAAATTAAAATTCAGAGGAAGATTTAAAAAAAAAAACAACACCAAACAGAAAAGTGACTATTTTATTTAAAATTTGAACATTTTATTTATTTTCAATGAGATTTCTTTGTAATATTACTCAAAACACATTATTTATACTGTTCTCCTGATATGTTGTAATGTACATGTACTTGGTTGTGCGTGCCACTAGGCAAATTTATATTCCTCATTTAAGTACAATAGTGCAATGTTAGAATGTGATCCCTCCAAAGTGAACTTAGATAACTCTGATGTGCTTGAGAGTTAAGGTGTGGACTGATATTAATATCTTTATTGTTAATAATGCTAAATGGACAGAATATTAGTTTTATTACTTGTTGATTTCTGTTTTAGCCTATTTGTGAGACCCAAGAATACTAATAATCAATTTTTAAATCTTCAAACCATTAATAACTTTTTCAGTTGATATGGATAATATTAGCTTAGTTAAGGAACTTTATCAGTAAGATCTCATTTGTCATTAATCAGAAGGAATAATGTTGAAAAAATATGTTCCTGTTATATGTTCCTGTTACTAGTGCTATATGATTCAAATTTTTGTGTTGCCATTTCGAAGAAAAATAACTTCTTCATAAAACTTTCAAATTATATTGCTTATGATAACACGCTCATGATGATACCACAGTCTTTAGGTCAATAACATATTTGATGGAGTTATGCCCTTTTTGTACTTGGATTTTGACACAAAAACTTAATGTTGGCTATAACTTTGATATTTCTCAATACTTCTTCATCAAACTTTCAAAAAATATTGCTTATGACAATAGGCTTGTGATGATACCATATTCTTTAGGTCCAGGTGATGTCAGCCCTAGTAAACATTATACATGTGATATCCCAGCAGGATCCAACATTATCCCAATGATAACATGGTAATTGGCAGTTTTGTCTTGGAGTTGTTTAGAAGTGTGATAGAAATGATATTATATTAATTATATTTTTGTATTGAAAACCTCTGTTACAGATCTGTGTGTTTTACATGCAATGATTTTACATACTACACTCATGAAGACAGGGTAATTAGACTGTTCCTCTATCACATCTAAGATTTTTATACATGAAACAAACCTTCCAGAATAGCAATTTTCCTTTAATTTCTAGATATCAATAGTTGTTTTATGTATCTCAAAAGTTTAAAATGCCAACAAATCTAATAAATTTCATTCAGACAATTTCATAAGTGTCATGGAAGTTTAAATCTTTACTTTTTAAATGCATTTTGTTACTGCATTTGCTAAAATTGTGTGAAATTTTCTACCATGAAGTTCACATTCAATTTGCATTGAAGGCTTTTTTTTTCAAAACTTCTTTTTTAGAAAAGATTTAGAAAAAAATGTAAATGATTAAACGAAAATGTTTTTTAAAATTAATTAATGTTATTGACAATTAAAATATTATTGTCTCTTATGATACCCTATAGAAATTTTCTAGGATTTGATTTCATAATTAGGTTGTAATTTAATCCTTATAATAATTCTTATGTAAATATATTAATATTTAAACATATTCTCACATACCCTATTCAGAAATCATATAACTTATATACTGTTCATTTTACATAATTAATATGATATATACTGTATTATTATGATATATACTAAGCTCCCTCGATTATTCATTTTCACTCTAAAAACCTCCGGTATAGTATAAAAAGGTACAAAATAAAAAAGTGAATATGCAACAAATTGCACAGAGTATTTAAAATCTAGCATTAGCCTGTAGAAATCAAACCCATGTAAATAAAAGTGATTGAAAATTTAGTTTTTGGGTGCTATTAAAAGGTAAGCTGTGTTTCCCTGAATAATGATACGTTTTAGTAAATAATATTGGTTTCTGTGACCAGCTAGATAAGAATTTATGGCTAAGTCAAAGGTGTCTCGGTGTCATTTTACTTTAACATTTTTTAATGAACAAAGTATCTCTATTTTTTTCTTATAACATTGACAAATGTGGATAAAGTTGAAATTTGTCTAATTGGATGTCTTCATATAGATAATCTAGTGTCTTTTAACCTTTTAATCCATAAATGCAGTTTTTAATGCATGTGCGACCAGTGTAAATTCAGATCAGCTAGTGCATCCATGTAACATGATCTTGATCTGCACTGGTTGCATCTTGATCAGAAATAACCAAATAAATCTAAAAGCTGACAGACTAGATCCTGATTATATGGCATAGATGTGCTGGCTGATCTGAATTAACACTGTTGGCGTACACATTAAAGGTCTAAAGGTTAAATATTATGGAGTGAACGGTTAATATTATGCGCCAATATTGTTTGGTGACAGCAAGGAATGTTCATGTTTCTTTGTTGTACTGAGTTGTACTTTGTGTTGTTCCAGTTTTATTGTTTAGTTAATGGTTTTGATTCTTCAATCATTGTACATCACTAGTCAAAAGTGATTTTAATTATTGTTTCTGTATTAATTACTGTCTGTTATATTGTTCCTGAAAGTATATTAAAAACTGCTAAACATCTAGATTATTCTTGTATTTGTTCACAATGAATGATCACAGTTCGAATGAGAACTTATTATGAAGTATACGAGACCCTTTGTTGATGTCTGTTTTTGCATTCCGCAAACTGTTTAATTACCCTTGGTCAATACTTTGTATTTGCCAATGCAATATCATTTCACTTGGCAGAATTTAAGTGTACATAGAATATTAGTCAAGATAAGTTTTGTCTGGCCTCATCTTTCATTAAATAACTCATTACTACATGGGATATGGCTATTATCCATGGGCAAACAGTGTAGATCTAGATCAGGTGGCACACCTGTGCCATCTTGTCAAGATCTGCACTGTTCATTTTTAGATTGTTGCATGCATTCACGATAGTCTTTAAGCCAGAAGTCGAGAACACGGCAACACACTGTTTTTAACTTCCTGTGTTTCATTGCGCCCACAGGCGTGTTCAAGTAATCTGGGTACTGTGGTCACTCATGGTCATTTCTCTGATAATTTGTCTTATGGGACAAAAACTAAAAAATGCATGTAGGCCTATATTTTTTTTATATTTAAACTTTTTTTCTTATATTGCAAATATAGCATCTGAATGAATGTAGAATGCTCTAGCAGAGACTGAAACGTCGATTGCAAAAGGTCACTTTATTTCGCTTGGCGTTTTTTCGTCATTTCGTCTTTTCGCTTGGCGTCCTTTCGTTAGTTCATCTTTTCGCGTGGCGTGTTTTCGTTATTTCGCTTGACGTCTTTTCGTTATTTTGCTTTGCGTCTTTTCGCTCGGCATGCATGTTTCTGGCAATGACTTAAAGTGCAATGCACAAGAACCGTAACTCTACCTTCTTTCGTTTTTCAGTTATTGCCCTTTGATTGATTTTAAGAGCATTTCTTGTGCGAAGCGTAACTTTGTCACCATAGGTTCAAATGACTCCAACTTGTTATGCATGTTTCTTGCAATGACTCGAAGTGCATTGCACAAGAATCGTAACTACCATTTTTCGTTTTTTAGTTATTGCCCTTTGATTGATTTTTAGAGCATTTCTTGTGCGGAGCGTAACTTTGTCACCATAGGTTCAAATAACTTCAAACTTGGTATGCATGTTTCTTGCAATGACTCGAAATGCATTACACAAGAACCGTTACTCTACCCTGTTCCGTTTTTGAATTAATTTCCTTTAATTTTTATAGAGCATTTCTTGTCCAGAGCATAACAATGTCAACATATGTTCAAATGACTCCAAACTTGGTATGGATGTTTCATAAAGGCAGTATTAAGTATGCTTAATGTCGTAAAATTATTCCCCTTTGATTGACTTTATTGAGCATTTCTTATCATTCTTTTTAATTATTCCCCTTGATTGATTTTAGTGCATTTCTTGCCAAGGGCATTACTTGATGTGCATTTTCTTGCAATGATACAATTAAAATGTTATTTAATACGTGAATTTTGTGCAAATACATTGCTAATAACTGTACAACAAAAAACTAATTAAAAAGGTTTATGTCGACTAACAAAAATTTAGGCGACACCCGACTCGCGTAGTTCCTAGCTTATTTTATTTGTTTATAAACTCAAACCAACAAATGTTTTTGTTGTTGGGATTGGGTGGGTTTTCAGGTACCTATCCATTACACCCTACCTGTATGCTTTTTTTTACTTGTATTTCTCAAAACACGAACCAATGAATTTGAAAACTTTTTGGTGGTGGTTGTGGGGAAGGATTATTGGTACTGCCTCTGCCCTTACATTTGTATGCCCCGTAGCAGGGGAGGGGGGGGGGCGAAAAGATGAAAAAAAGCCAAGCGAAATAACATCAAGCGAAAGACGCTAAGCGAAATAACGAAAAGACGCCACGCGAAAAGACGACATAACGAAAAGACACCTCGCGAAAAGACGAAATAAGAAAAAACGCCAGCGGAATAACGAAAAGACGCCATGCGAAAAGACTAAATAACAAAAAACGCCACGCGAAAGGACGAAATAACGAAAAAACGCCAAGCGAAATAACGAAAAGACGCCACGAGAAATGACGAGATAACGAAAAGACGAAATAACAAAAAAAGGCCAAGCGAATTAACGAAACGACGCCACGCGAAAAGAGAAAATAATGAAAAGACGCCACGCGAAAAGACGAAATAACGCCACGCAAAAAGACGAAATACCAAAAAAACGCCAAGCGATATAACAAAAAGACGCCACGCGAAAAGGCGAAATAACGAAAAACGCCAAGCAAATTAACGAAAAAACGCCACGCAAAAAGACAAAATAAGGAAAAGATGCCACGTGAAAGGACGAAATAACGAAAAGACGCCACGCGAACTGACGAAATAACGAAAAATCGGCTCGCAAAAACGATAAGCGAAATAACGAAAAGGCGCCTCGTGAAAAGAGGAAATAACGAAAAGACGCCACCCGAAAAGACGACACGCGAAAACACGAAAAAACGATAAAATGCCAAGCAAAATAACAAAAAGACGCCACGCGAAAAGACGAAATAACGAAAAGACGCCACGCGAAAAGACAAAATAACGAAGACGCCACGCGAAAAGACAAAATAACGAAAAAACGCCACGCGAAAAGACTAAATAATGAAAAAAAGGCCAAGCGAAATAACGAGAAAATGCCAAGCGAAAAAACGACAACACACCAGGCGAAATAAAGAAAACACGAAAAGCTAAATAACGCCACGCGAAATTACGACAAAACGCCAGGCAAAATAACGAAAAAACGCCATGCAAAATAACGAAATAACGCCACGCGAAAAGACGAAATAACGAAAAGACGCCACGCGAAAAGACAAAATAACGAAAAAACGCCACGCAAAAAGACGAAATACCAAAAAAAACACCAAGCGATATAACAAAAAGTCGCTACGCAAAAAGACGAAATAACGAAAAAACGCCAAGCGAATAACAAAAAAACGCCAGTGAAAAGACGAAATAAGGAAAAGACGCCAAGCGAAAAGATGATATAAGGAAAAGATGCCACGCGAAAAGACGAAATAACACCAAGCGAACTGACGAAATCACGAAAAAACGCTAAGCGAAATAACGAAAAGGCGCCACGCGAAAAGAGGAAATAACAAAAAAACGCCAAGCGAATTATCGAAAAAACGCCACGCGAAAAGACAAAATAAGGAAAAGATGCCACATGAAAGGACAAAATAACAAAAAGACGCCATGCGAACTGACGAAATAACGAAAAATCGGCTCGCAAAAAGACGAAATAACGAAAAAACGATAAGCGAAATAACGAAAAGGCGCCTCGCGAAAAGAGGAAATAACGAAAAGACGCCACCCGATAAGACAAAATATCTAAAAGACGACACGCGAAAACACGAAAAAACGATAAAATGCCAAGCGAAATAACGAAAAGACGCCACGCGAAAAAACGACATAACAAAAAAACGCCACGCGAAAAGACAAAATAACGAAGACGCCACGCGAAAACACGAAAAACCGTAAAAATGCTACGCGTAAAGACGAAATAACACCAAGTGAAAAAACAAAAAGACGCCACATGAAAAGAAAAAATAACGAAAAAATGCCACACGAAAAGACTGAATAACGAAAAAAAGGCCAACCGAAATAACGAGAAAACGCCAAGCGAAAAAATGACAAGACGCCAGGCGAAATAAAGAAAACACGAAAAGCGAAATAACGCCACGCGAAATTTCGACAAAATGCCAGGCGAAACAACGAAAAAACGCCATGCTAAATAACGAAATAACCCCAAACGAAAAGACGCCAAGCGAAATAACAAAGGACGCCACGCGAAGAACGAAAAAAACGTCAGGCGAAGCTAGAAAGAACGCTATTTTGTACAGCTAAATTGGCATTTTTTTGCATGGCGACTTTTCGTTATTTCGCGTAAAAAAAGCGTCTTTTCATTATTTCGTGTTGCGTTCTTTCATTATTTCGTCTTTTCGAGTAGCGTTTTTTCATTATTTCGTCTTTTCGCTTGGTGTTATTTCGCAGCGAAATAACGGAAAAACAAAATGGCATAAATCAGCCACCATACCTTGCCCTCCTGTTCACTGGCGCAATAAAGGTGTATCTATGGAGTAATGGGTTAAATGAAGTAAATGGAACTTGAATACTAACAAAGGACAAATGGAAGACGTGCAGTGCACAAGAGCCAGAATTCTACCCCTTTTAACATAATAATCTTCCTTTGATTTTTTTTTTCATATTAAAGCTTGTCCAGAGCATAATTATATCTTCAACTGCCAAAGGTAACCTAATGATTATTTAACTAGAGGAGATATGCATATTGTCATCAATGATTGCCAATGATTTTTCACTGAGTTGAGGCTCCTTCAAATTCCTTTATAGTATATGACAATTTGTGTCCACGCCATTTCTCAGCAACCGCTGACTGGAATTCATTGAAATAATATGGGAAGCTACATTATTGATAGATGTACATATTAAACCCTTTACTTCCTTTAAACGTGTTTTAACACATTTGCGACCATTGCAGATCCAGACCAGTCGGCACATCTGTATCTAAACAGGTCGTATCATGGTCGGAAATTACAAAATAAATCTACAAAATGAAACAGCATCGTATCATGGTCGGAAATTACAAAATAAATCTACAAAATGAAACAGCAAACAGTGTAGATCCTGATCAGACGGAAAAGATGCGCCAGCTGATCTGGATATACAGTGTTCGAGCACGCAATAAAGGTTTATCTATGGTGTAAAAGTTTAACACCATGTTCTAGTTCCATGAATTCACAGAGTTAATAGACTTTTAGTTTTTAGACTGGCATGCGCCAGTCTTAATCTAGAAGTCGAGAACACGGCGATGCGCGGTTGTTAACTTCCAGTGTATCATTACGACCACGAGCGTATTCAAGTAATCGGGGTTTTGTGGTCACTGTGAGAGCAGGCCGAAATGTTTTGAAGACGTTTCAAGCTCAGTCAATCACACCATTCCACGAATGCCGACAATCTCCTTCGCAGAGTTGTCGTTCCTTACTCACTTTACATCTCTGCGAAAGGCTCAATGTCAAGATTTTTTACATAACTCGACAGCCTTATTTTAAACAGTCATAAATATGAATATGAAAGCTTTTCGTTAAACAAATGACATATATCTTTACTTTCTTTCATTCAAACCAAAGAAACCCAAGCAATTTAAAATGTAAGTGGTGAACTTTTTTTTTTAGTTATTGTAAAGGAATAGTTGAAAGTAGTCCCAGCCTATAACAGAGGTTAATGTAATGAGCCAATAGTGTAAGAGAGTGGAATGCCGAGTGATATACAGTACGTGTCCGTGTAATTTTGGAGCGTCCATGCCAAAAACTCTAAGAAATATAGAGTGAAATCACTTCCAGCAACAAACAACTGGATAGCGTCGACCTCGTTAGCAAAGGACGTAACTACAATTTTCTAAAATAATCTTTTTTTTCTCCATCTCTGCAAAACATCGTTCCCCGCGTCTTTTGCGAAAATACCGTATCTGCTAGCCAGTTAGAAAGCTTAGATTTGGTCACGTGAGAAAACGGCGTAAAACGATTGGTGTAAATTTTCTTCGGGTGAAAAAGACGTATCTACCAGTAAACACGGTGCATGCTGTCGCCGACATCTTTCTTTTTTTTTTCAAAGATTTTCGCCAAATTAACGAGGTATTTTAAATTGCAATGCATTATTGTCGGTCATCCTGATGACCGACATATTATAATCGACCAAACTTGAGATCTTTAGCCCGAACACCGGTTAACAGTGATATCACGTACCAGACGGAACGCATAATTTAGACTATGCCACCTGTTTACGCATGCAAAAAGATAGTGTAGAGGCTGATGTTTGAATGCTTGATATATAGAGATGATGTTTACCGGAAAAGACTTCAATGTTGATAATCTTGTTACTTGTATACTTAATTTAATTGTCGGTCATCCTGATGACCGACATATTATAATGGACCAAACTTGAACTTTAAAGACCAGTTAACAGCGACACCGGACGTTGTCACCTTAGACAAAACCGCCCGTCTAAAGCTTTCGAATGCTATTTCGTTCCCCCTACTTTCAAGAAAAGTCTTTTAAATGTTGATGAAACAATATTTGAAATGGGAATGGGAAATGCTGTCTGTATACAAACGTTTACAAAAAGCTAGTCGGTCATTAGCATAACCTTTAACAAAAAAAACAAAAACATGGCAGTTAAAACTTTAAGCCGCTTTGAAATAAAAGCGCTTAAATTTATCTGATGTAATACAAAATAAGTTTACTTATATATATTTCCGGTTTCTTTTAAGTAATGCATTTAAGCTGGTGATAAACCTTACCATTTTGCAACAGCAGCCTGACAGGGACTCGAACGGATTATAATTACTATTCTGATCGTCAAAAATTTCGTAAGAATGTTGGTATTGCTATTTATTTAGAACTTCAACATGTAATATATTACAGGTTCTTGCACATTTTTTTGTTGTTTTTTTTTTGTTTGTTTTAATGATGTCAATACAGGTGTATGCCATGTTATATGAAATAATGCGGGTCTCAAAAAACTTCTGCCACTGTGTTCACTTTGAAAACTGATGAAAACCTTTACCCATGCGTTCACATTAAAAAATTTTCTAACTTGTGGTATAAATCACCAAACATATGGTCGTGAAATAGTGGAGGCTAATAGCAAGAGGTTTTAAATAAGCATTTATGACGAAGCAAATGCTCAGAGCTTTGCTTAATTGTAAAATTGACTTTTAAAGAGAGATCTTGCTTTTTGTGATTTCAGTGCAAATGTTGAAAATGTTCTAAGAAGTTAACAGAAGTTTAGCGAATGTGAGATGACCATTGTTTAAAGTAAAATTAGGGAGGTCAGGGATTTTGCAATTTGTTTGCGATATCCAGTGCAATTTGGTGAATGTTCTCAGAAATAACCGGAGGTTTAGCGAACGTGAGATGACAATTATTTAACATACGAGATCAGCATGGACAATATTTTTTTAAATCTAAAATCATAAGCGTAGTCAATGGGGCGGTGGTGCGCTAAAAGACAGTAATCAATACGTATAATTAGCTACAAACGTCAGAGATTAACGAATAGGATGGCCACAGGAGGTTAATTGCACTTTATGATTACACGTTCAGAGTGCCAGGGTAGTATCAATAATGAGTTTGTTTTTTGTTTTTGTCTTATACCAATATTAATATGATAAAAGGCGACATGTTTACTCTGTTTTTGGTGTCATATATTAACAAGTACATGTACTTCGTAAGTCAAATATGTTGAAAAATCATTTCAATCCATAACTAGTTGTGATCAGCTAATCAACCTCAGAATTGTGAATGTTAAAACCCGAGCTGCGAGCGTTTGAAACTAGTTGGTTGGATGACTTTTCATGTCTTTATTGCATTTCATTTTATCTTTTATTTGCAATTACTCATTCAGAGGGACATTTATATACAATGCTCTTTCTCAAAGATTTGCATAAAAGTGCCTAAATTTGAGCTTGTTGCGCAAAGACTGCCCTGTTTTTTTTTAGATCTATATATTTCCCTGTCCTTTTGAAATCCAAGCTGGAGCACTGATTACGATGCGGTATTTTATGTTTTTGCTTAAAAGTCTTAAACAGTCTCAGTCAAACAAAGCCTGCAATAATTTCATATTTGTCGTGTACGGTGGTTTTCAAAGTTACCTGTTCATCTATTTTAAGGGGTCGCAAACATTGCAAAAGGCGAAAACTGGCTAAAATTTCAAAAATGAATTTTGGGGGAATAATTATTGTCTCCTAGATTTTAGTGAAGAAATGTAATTAGCTAAGGATGTACTAATGTTTGCAAGCTCAATTTAGACTAATTCATGTTCTAATTACCAAGCACACACTAAAACAACAGAAAAACCGTTTGCATGAGAACTCTGAAATTCGTGAACAATATACCAAAGCAACTCATACCTGAAATAAGTATATTCTGGTCTTCAATCAGTTGCAATCCAATTTGAGTTTAACTTTTAAAAGATTTCCGGGGATACCCCTGACCCTGATTTCTGCTACCACATACACATGCAATACAACGGATCTGGTTTCGGTACAGTAAGGTAGACAACTCATGCACTATCATTACTATGTAAGGGCGATCTACTAGAATATACTGCAAGCAATGCAAAGCCATCCTTTAAAGTAAAGGAATAATTGTGAAAAATTTTCAGAACAGTGGCATAACGCGAATTTCATAAATTAATTTAAATACAAATAAGTGCTCCTCCGATTTCTGAAATAGTTTCAGAGAAAATAATAAATGCATCAACATCCTAATTTATTGTTTACTTCTTCTAACGCTCATCAACTTCAAGTTTGACCAGATCTGCAGACTCAACTAAAACTACACTTGATGAATGTTGGTAACGAATACTGCTCACTGTACAAATAAGCATCGACTGTGGAAAGTTCTATGGTACCTCTGTGAGCATTCGTGTTGATATAACATATTTAATTCCAACTCGCTGGTGCTTAAACAACGTCATTATTTCTACATAAAATACATGAATAAAATACTGTAGTATCATTTAATTTCGCGGGGACGAATTTTCGCGCAAAACAAGTAAACAACAACTTTGCGGCGATATGAATAAGCGCGACTGTGTTTTCCTATAAGAAACACTGTTAAAGAGTTTAATTTCGTTGGGGTTGAATTTCGCGATCTTGCCGTAGCGCGAAATACGCGAAAATTAAACCCGCGCGAAATAAAATAATTTAACAGTAATAAATTAAAAAAGTTCAAAAAATCAAACATCAGTCCTACAACTTTTGTTTGCATGCTTTAGAGTAACAGCAATGGACAACTAAATTCACAAATGGTTTGACTGATACAATCTACGTGACATTGATCGACAGAAAGCTGGATATAGCCTTGACTTCCATTGGTCAAAAAGTAAATGCAAGCACGAATACATACTTATTCTGTTAATTTATCTGCTAATGACCGACTAGCTTTTTGGAAAGCTAAACCTTGTAAAGTAACTACATGTTGTTTATTCGACTTATTTGCATTGTTTAATGTATATTTATTAGGTTATTCATCAACTTGGTTTCCGGTCGAGGAGACACTTCCTTCATTTTATTAAAAAAAATCACGTTAGTTTTATCTATTGTTTGCATTTCAAACCAAGGTTGTCATGCATAGTGGTGTTGAACCATTTTCAATTAATCAAAATTCTTATGAAATGTCCGTATTTTAAGATTATTGTTTAAACGATGCAGTTAAGCCGTTTTCTCAACAATACTTTATGTTTTCTTGTTGCAGATACGACATTTTCTCATGACGGATGGCAGATGCAGCGCCATTGTTAGATCTGTCTGATGTTGTATTAGTGAAAGTTTTATCATACATACCTTTGACAGAGCTTCTACAAAAAGTTAACCGTACGTGTTCAAGACTATACAGTGTCATTGAGAATAATTCTGTCTTATGGAAGGACATATCGCCAGACTTCTTTGCTGGTCTAAAAATGAATGATTTGAAACGTCTCATGCGCCATTCACATGGTTTTGAAAGCTACCTGCTGCCATATGCAAACTATGAATGTTTCATATACGAACTTGACTTCTTATTCACTACCGGTTTGAGCAATGCTAAGCATCTTTACTGGCTTAATATAAGCTTCAGTCAGATATCAACACTGTGCTTTCTGAGTTGCTTTCCATCTTTGTGTATTTTAAATGTGTCGGAATGTCCGAATCTGATTAATGCAGACTTTATTGTATTATCACTTTGCCAAAAGCTGGATCAGTTATATCTTGCATATACGCGTAAACTTCCGGAAACGATTGCCCTTACCTGCTCCCAGCTTGACCTTATAGTTCTCGACATATCTGGAATTCCCGTGTCTGTGGACATCTGTGAACGTATAATTTCACCGTGTACGATATCACTTCAAGTTACGCTAATTCCATGAGAAGAACATAACCTTAGACTGAGACGCAACCACCTGGATTGTTCAATACGCACTGTTTATCAAGGTTGTCTCGTGGAAAGCAGCTAGTGGCTTTAGCCCCGGAAAAACACTCAACTGATGGAAACAAAGAATTAAAGTCTAGGCCTGAAGTAGATGCAAATAACAACACTGATGTGTTTTCGGAATATGTCGACGACGTCGGTAACCCTGATTATTTCCCACCAAAGAAAAAAAGAGAAACGCGAAATTTAAAACCCTGTTTTGTCATGAAAAACTGTCGTCTGACTCGAGTGATAATGATAAAGAAGATAACCTTGGCTCGAATGACAACGTTGAAGAAAGTAGCATTGATTCGAGTGACACTGATGAAGAAAATAACAATGATCACAGTGACACTGATGAAGAACGTAACAATGACCACAGTGAAACTGATGAAGAAAATAACAATGATCACAGTGACACTGATGAAGAACGTAACAACGATCACAGTGAAAATTTAGTATTACCTGAAAGAACTCAAGAGGTTAATACCATCGATCATGAAGAAGTAGTTGTTACTGAAAACGAATATGCCACTCTTAATTCAGATATACTACAAGATGACACGCTACGAGAAGCGATTAAATCCTCAACCAGTAATGTCAAAAAGAGAAATGAACATCTAAGGATGGTTGGATTGAAATATAAGGGAAGAACAATCAATGATGATGGCAAGAAACGATATTCTCGAGACAGATCCGAGCGAACATTGGAACCCAGCAAGTGCTCTTAACGATGTAGAAATAAAGAAGGTGGTAGGCGTTGCACCGATTTAAACGATGATGCTCGTCAGTTGCTATTCACAACATTCTGGCGAAAAATGGACTGGAAACAGAAAAGGTGTATGTGATAAATCTCATTGTAAAGAGTGATGTATCCCGCAGAACTAAGCCTTCAGATATAAATGAAGAGCCGAAGGAACTTTTCATATAAGTACTATTTGAAAGTTGGAAATGAGAGATGGCTTGTTAACCATTGTGTTGGTCCGTAACACATAAGAATACTACAGCCAGTTTGCTTGTTATTGGTGTTATGTGTTGGAAAAATGACAGTTAAGTTCAAATTTAAATGAATAATTTCATTCATCGATTCTGCTTTTGATCACACAGTTCCTAACCTGCCAAACCTTACCTTGTTATTAAAATTTCATATTTTTCTAACGTTTTCGCTTGAAGAACATATGATTAATTGTTAATGTGTTTGCTATGTGTAATAGTTCCTATCTCTTTTCTAAATTTTAGAAAAAGGTAGTTACAGCATTTAATTTACTAAACTTCAGCAATAATCACTGAAAATTTAACATAGTATGCTAAATTTCCAGTGATTATTGCTGAAGTTAAGTTAGAGTAGCAAAGGACGTTAGTGAAAATTTCAGTCATTTGAAGGTGAGATAATGCTGTAAGTACTTTTTCTAAAATTTAGAAAAGAAATGGGAACTATTTGAAAAATTTACTTAAACTAGCTTCCCATTTTTTTATTTCTGCCAAAGAAGGTATTAAAATTGATGTTCTAAAAACGTAGTTACGTTTTTTTCCTTTTCCTGAAAAAAAAGTGTTTTGCAGTTACTGTCTTTGTGAACGAGGTCGACATGGACGATATGCATGAGTATTTTAGTAACGCCTAACAAGCCGTTCCATAGTTGTGCGGAGTCGGAAAGTAGTGCATACTAAGGAAGTCAATTTTTTACGAACAACGACGAACATTTGTAAGACAATGCGACAAAGACAACAATTTAATGTTGTTCAAACAAAAATGAAAAGATATTAACAAGAAAAAGTAAAACAGCAAAACGATGTTTTACAAACGGTTCATGCGTAATATTGTTCATTTCAAGTCAACTTCTTTAACCGCCCCAGATTTTTGTGTGTTCTTGAGTCACAGACACGTGTTTAGAGGTCCTTTTCTGGCCAGTATGTCAGTAGGGCTATATAGGCACAAAATATCCCCGTTTTCGAAAACAACATATTTCTTGTTATACTAAATATGATACAAGAAATGTGTTTTTTTTTTCGAAAACGGGGATATTTGGTGATCTGGGTGATTGAAGTTGCATCTCGTGATACAGATCGCTCATTTATTAGCTGATCTTGACCAAACTTGATACTAGTGCTCTGTTTTAAGCCTACTGACATACTGGCCAGAAAAGGACCTCTAAACAGGTGTCTGCGACTAAAACAGCATTTCGAAATCACAAATGAAACCCGGCTGTGTGTAAACGACGAAATTTATCGTTCATCAACAATATACGAACAATGCTATTGCCGTGATCACAATTATTAATGGAGAAAACTGAAAAATAAAAAGAAATTATCACAAACAGTTCGTCGGTGAAGGATTTCGTTTGATTAGGGAAATAACGCGAATATCACAGTTAGCCATTTACATCAACACCGGATCACCAAGATAAACAAACATGGCGGATTGAGGAACTGAATTTGTTGAACACCTTTGTTTTTGTTTTTGTCACAACGTGTGTATCTCATATATTTTAATTCAGTTATTGATTTTTCAAAGTTAACTAGAAAATCAAAATCTAAAAAATGTTATTCTTTGTTTTACGATGATAAATCATGTATTTTTCTCACCGATTTGGATGGGGCCCTGTTCCTTTAGTATCCTCCGCTCCAGTACACAGTTCTGACACACCTAACAAACATTTATAACTTATGGGAACCAAATGGAAGAGAAATACTTCATTGCCTTTTTATTGGGAAGATCACTCATTTACCCATCATCTGAGATCATTTTAAAATTTTTCCTATCTGGATTCCATTTTCAAACCAAAAATATCACAATTTGACAAGTGGGAGTATCCAATATGGCTGAACTGAGAGTACAATGAAACAACGCACTTGATTGGTTACTAAATTTAATGATACCAAAACTTAAATAGCACTTGATTTTCATTGTTCGAAAATAGTGAGCGAGGGGATATCAGCTTCTTTGTTTGTGTTTTTGTATTATTTCACTGAAAATACCATGCTTGAAAATTTGTAGCGAATGGAATTAATAAAAATCTTTATTTTTTATAGCTTAGAGTAAAATATTACAAAGCAATACATCAAAATCCCTAACTTTACACATTTTTGCTCAAAAGAAATCTTTGTGATGTTTATGGAAAAAAAACTCTGCAAAAGTGACGTCAAAAAGGTATTTCCGTATTGAGAACGAGGTCAAAACAAAAAGTGCGTCAGAATAGTGATGCATAGGAATTGAGTAACGGAGGATATACCTTCTCATACAAGCTCAACTCTCAACTAATTGTGCACGTGTGTGTGTGTGTTGAGTTTATATAAGGACACCCTTCGCCAAGCGATATGGGCGTCTGTCTATAGTTAGTTCTTCTCCTCAGAAAATTTCTTAAAAATTATGCAGTTTTCCCCAAAAAGTATGTAACTTTACATCAGGTTTTTTCATTACCCAGTGTTTTTTTCACTTTTGGGGGAAGGGGTTTGCAGCCCTTTGGAGGGTTAAAATTGGGATGCAAACAAAGGAAATGGGGAATATTTGGAAGATACCTGCAGCATGTCAAACACAACATAACAAAGTATTCACCGATCTTTTAATTCAAAGAAAGTCAGTGGTCTACAATGAAATGTTTCTTTCTCTCTCTGCAAATTTATCAATTATTCTTGTCACTGTATTGTCTATCAGTGGGGTATCCATTAAACATATCTAAAATTCAGATTTATCGTCTTCACTATCATTTTCATTATCATATTCATTATAATCACTACATGCTGGGCTTTGATTGTCACCAGCAGACTCGAACTCGGTGAGATGACTATCGCCGATCTTATTCTCTTCATTCTTGCCATGTTCGGGACTAGGTAACAATTTCCCGCTAGTATATGGCGTAGAATTTAAAATGGATTGTTTAATCATTTCCTCATAGACACACCTTTATTGAGTGGGTGAACAGTTTAGATCCAGATCAGCCGGCACATCAGTGCTGTCTGATCAGAATCTAAACTGTTTCAGTTTTGATTCAAAAGGTTTTTTCTGACCAAACTGTGACCAGTGCAGATTCTGATCAGATGGCACAGATGTGCTGGCTGATCTTGATCTACACTGGTCGCACATGCGTAAAAATGCGTATATATAGAGGAAAGGGTTAAATAGGGTGTCAATTTTTGTGCAACCATCTGATGTACTCTTAATAATTTTTCTCCGGTAAGATTTTGTATTGTTAGACATCTTTTAATCGTGATCATAATGAACGCTATAATGCCCACAGTAACCATAAACATCTACATAATGTAGAAAGAAAAGGGTACACTACTCGTAGTAATCTTAAACGCGGTATTGTTTACCATGCTATTACACATTAGCGGAACAAATTGAACGATCCGTAACAGACTCCGGCAAATTTTTATCGGAGATGGGGGAAAAATATATACTATTTTGAGGGGGGAATGGGGCCCATTTTTGCCAAATATTTGGCATACAAAACACTGTTACCTTTAGAGAAAAAATTAAGCTATTTTCCCCAAAATTATAGGGCATGGGCCACATCCCCTGGCAGTGAAAAAAACCCTGATTGATTAAAACAGCGATTGTGAAAAAAGATCACTAATAGTTTTGTAGAGCAAGAAACAAACATGAGAACCTCAAACTTGCTACTTTTGGCCTTCCACCATACATTTTGACTCGTGTAATGTTACCACATTTCTAACTGGTTATAAAAAAGTTAACAGATTGTCTTGCATCTGCTACTACAAAAGAACATGAACAGTTTTATTTATAACATCTAGTTTATGTTTTTTCACAACTGTTATAAGGAAAATTGTGCGAATCGGAACTTCACTAAAGATTCTGCAATTAGTTTGCTTGAGGTGTTTAAAGACAACAGTGTTAAGTAACTGGTGGTATCTTTCCTGTTTGCCAAGAGTAACCGATAACCTAGGGTCATTCCCTTCAACCTCTTAATAATTTGAGGGTGAAAAAAACACACAAAAAACATGATTATAACTGTTAAATGAAGGTAAAAAAGATATGGACACAATATAACATGTAAAGGATTTACAACAATGACAAATTTTCGTACAACATAAAATGTGCACATGTACCTCATGTGACTTTGATGCTGTTTTAGTCATGTGTTGCAGACAAAAAGAAAATGTGTCTTAAAATATGTAAAAAAGAACAACTTAAGATTTAACAAGATCAAAAAGTATCAAGCAAATCATGTTATTTTTGCTATAAAATAATACACTGGTGTTTTACATGCTTCAGTTTGCATATTTTACACATTTTATTGTATTACATGGTCAGTTGAATTTTATCTCATCAATTTCCAGCATAATCACATCATTAGGAAATCCCATAGTTGGAAAAGAGGTCAAAACAAACAATGTGTCTAAATATATGGTGCATCAAAATGTGTGGTGCGACGATAGTTGTTCCGAATGTTATATCTGAAGATCCTCAGGAATCTTCGTCTTAGCAAATTAGCAGATAATATATATATTATATAATCTAAACACCAAAACTATTGTCTACATGTTTGTGTTTTTTTCAGAATAAAACATGTTCAAGAAATCAAAGAGCAAGAGTTGGACCCCTCCAAAGGATGATCCAGAGAATGTGAAACGTCTGAGCAATCTGCTCAAGCTGCGATCTGAGCATGAGCTGGCTGTAGCTAAAACTGGCTGGGACAGTTACCAGAGAGAGCTGGTAAGCAAATAACTTTCTGACACAATTTAAATGATAAATATTATGTTTTTTATAGTGTGGCAGTTTTGGGTAAAATGAGTAGCCTTTAAGACTCAAACCTTTGATTTCTGGTGAAAAGTGCCATCTCTTTACTAATTTCAACTACTGAGGTTGCCTGATCCGAATGCTACAATAGGAAGAAAAAATCAAATTGTATTTTTATATGGAAGCTGGAAGATTTTCTACCTCTATATATTTACTTGTTGTTCAATGGACTGTTAATTTAACTACAAGTTGCTATTAGAAAGTAGACTACTCTTCCAAGCATCAATGAATAAGTTTGTTAAAAATATTTTGTCAATAAATTGACAATGCAAAAAATTATATGTTTCAAGAGTTTTGCCACTCAGTCATAACCATTTAAACCAGAGTTATGACCCTTGTTTGGGTAAAAATGGTAAAATCAGCAATGTAAACTAAACTGTATTATTTGTTATTTAGATAAAATCCAAACTAAATGTTTTAGAACACAATGCATTTACAAGTTAGAATGGACTAGTTATACAACAATTATATCCCATGAGTTGAAACATTTTGTTCATATGTACTGTTTGAGATGACCAAGTTTATTGATTTGAACATATCTTTTCATTATTTTAACATCAGTCTTTTGTTTCCTTCTTTACTCTATGGATTTAGCTTACATCCCTGATCCAAGTCAGCCTGCACATCTGTACAGTCTGATCAGGAGCTTCACCGATAACTTTTTCAAGCGTTCTTTGACAGAGCTAACGATTCTGCAAACAAATAACTTAGATCATGATCAGACTGCTTGGATGTGCAAAATGATCTAGATCTACACTGGTTGCACACAGGATAATACGCCATGTCCATGAAATGAAGGTTAAGGATATGAATTTGAAAATGAATATTTGACCATTATTATATTTTTAATCTAGCACAACAATCAGATGTTGAAGGGTCTGTTTAAGAAGTTGGATCCGACAGTAATGAAGCCTGTGGGTATCGTAAGAGGAGATGTCCAGTTGTCCTTCAAGTATGATTTCAGCAATGACATGCTACTGGTGAAAGTGATCAAGTGTAGAGAACTAGCTAATAAAGATGTGAGGGCCAAAATGTCCAACTTTTTTGTTCAGGTACATATGCCTTTTTCTATGACAATGATAACCCTTAACTCGATATACCAGTATACACCTTTTATTGCATGTTACATCTTTGCCAACTGATCAGGATCTGCACTGTTTGCTTATTCGTTAGAAATAACAAAATGAATCAAAATGTGAAAAGTGTAGATTAGATGGATATCAGCCATATACTATATGGTAATGGGTTTACTGAATTGATTTAAATATCTCATCATTCTTTAAGTCTGAGCCAGAAAATTGTTTAAAGAGGTATATACAGAAGTGTATTCATAGTCTAAATTTATTGACTAATGAACAGTATAAAACCTGTTCAGACTGCGCAGACAACCAGGTACATCTGGGTCTACAGTAGTTGGAAATGTTACTATAGGTTTCCCTTACATTTTCCACTTCTATAGTTTGAAAAAATTAAATTCTTTTTTATGTTCATTTAATTGCATTTAATTTTCCAGATATGTTGAGTTATTTGAAAGTTGTTTTATAACAGAGGCAGTGGTTACGTACTTCAGTTTATGCCAATAATACTTCAGTGTATGCCAGGTGCTGTAAATATAAAGGAAGTGGACCCCAAAATAATAAATCTGAGATTTGAGGACAGTCTGCAAACTCCAGTGCCCAAGATCATTAAACTTATTTGGAGACCAGTCTCAAATCTCAAGCATCTGATTGGCTTAAAAGAAACCAGTCAATCAAGGGTAGGGGTCTACATTTAAGAACTTGGGAAAACAACCAAGTGAACCTTGCACACCTGTAAGATAAGATAAAAAAAGACGCTTCATGAATTACTTCACAAAAAATATTTGCCCAAGATCATAAAACTGAGGAGACCAGTCTCAAATCTCAAGTATCTTAATGATTAAATGGTGATGGGTCTCTAGTATTAGTTTTATAATGATTGGCCATTGTGTTGATTACAGTTGGAACTGATACCTGACCCATTGAACCAAGGTATGAAGAAAACTCAAGTTCAGCATGGTACCAACTGCCCAAGATTTGATGAAATATTTGGCTACTGCATCCCAGCAATGAATCTTGGTATGCTAATTTACATTTATTTATCCCTTTGCTCCTTGTGTACAACTTTTATTGCATGTGCAAACAGTGTAGATCCAGATCCGGATCAGCTGGCACATCTTCCCTATCTGATCAGGATCTGCACTGTTTACTTCTAGGTCAGAAATAAATTCAGAGATCAAATAGCGAACAGTGCAGATCCTAATCAGATGGCATAAATGTACCAGCTGATCTGGATCTACACTGATTGCACATGAGTTAAATTGCATATGATGAAGTAAAGGGTTAAAAATAAAACTTTGATAAAACCAAAATATATTTTATTTCATTTGTATCAAATATTTGAAGTAAATAACCAACATCTACCCTGAATTTAAATAAATCTGTTGAGTTTAATATGGACTTTGTGCATACAGTTATTCATGATTTTAGGCCTAATGATCATCGCTGTTGCGTTTTTCCAATTTTCAAAGTCTGTTTGTATGTTTATCATGTAGTTTAGATGAAATACATTTATGTCTTGCATTGTATTATAATTTTCAATTGTTTTATACCTTTCCTTCATATTCATAAATATGCATTTTTACGCATGTTCGACCACTGTAGATCCAGATCAGCCGGCACATTCGTGCCGTCTGATCAGGATCTGCACTGGTCGCATTTTGGTCAGAAATAATAAAAAAGCGAACAGTTTAGATCCTGATCAGACGGATGTGCCGGCTGATCTGGATCTTAACTGTTCGCCTATACAATAAAGGTGTATCTATGGAGGAAAGGGTTAAGAAGTTTGATCCACAAGGTCATACACATAGTCTTTGCTTTTATTAACCCCTTACTACTACATAAGATATGGCAAGCAATGGAGATCCAGATTAGCTGGCACATGTCTGTCTGATCAGGATCTACACAGTTTCTTGTAGATTGGCCTATTTCTTGTCAGGCAGTGACCAGTCTGGATCTACATGGGATTCACATGATGTCACAAATCTGTATATTTGGGTTAATATTCATATTCCTCCAAGATCTCCTAATATAGAAATACATTACAAATACTTGACTACAATATATCGCATAATACTTACAAAGTGAGTCAGATAAATAGTAAATAGTAAATTTATTAGTTAATAAATACAGCCTTGTATACTATTACATGTATTTGTTTGAAATTAATCATGCTTTCTGATTAATCATTTAATTTGAAGGGCCTGATTCCAAACACAACTATGTCTGCACTTTGTTTCATTTCAAATGTATTTTACAGTAGGCGGTACAAAATTTTCCTCTACAAAACTGAACTGGTATTTTATCTGGAAATCATCATATTTTTGTGCTTGTAAACAGGAAATTGAAAGGAAAAAGCTTCTTGGAAAACAAAAATCTAGTTCCAACGTTAGGAGAAAGGAAACCAGTCTTAGATCATAGCAGTCTGATTGGTTGAAATTGAGCACAGTCTCAGAACTGACAAATGGTAAGCTTGTGGTCTGTGACTGGTTTCCATTCTCACTTGTATAACCTTGGAGCCTGAATCAGATCTGTTGATTGACAGGAGAGGCAAAGTTGGTGGTCCAGGTGTGTGAGCACAGCCTCGGTGGATCTGATGATGTCAGAGGTGAGGTCATCATACCTCTCAACACATTCTCCTTCCATAGTGAGCCCACATTTACAGCTTGGTACTCTCTCAACATGGAGGTAAGAATTCTTCTGAACATGTTCTTTTGTCGCATCTGGCCAACACAGTTTGTAAATTTAGCGAAGTAATCTTTTCCCCTGAACCAAACAGCAGTGATCTCCCTAAAGTTCCTGTTAGCATATTTTCATGTTATGTTGGATTTAATGGTTATGCATTTGGACAAAGCAAACAGTAAGATAAAATATGATTTAAAAAAGAATTCTTTTTATTTCAAACTGACATTTCTTATTTTTGCTGGATAGCAATCAGTAAATTAACCTTTTACTCCATACATACAGGTTTTATGGCATATGCAGCCTATAGATCCAGAAAAGCTGTCACATCCTGGTCACTTCTTGGTCGCAAATAGCCTAAAGAATTTAAAAGTGAACAGTTTACATCCTGATCTGATGAAATGGATGTGCTGGCTGATCTGGATCTACATGTATACTGTTTGTCCATTGGATAACAGCTACATCCCATGTAGCTTACAGCCACATTCCATGTAGCAAAGGGTTAACCCTTCCTCCATATATACGCATTTTTACGCATGTGCGACCAGTGTAGTTCCAGATCAGCCGGCACATCTGTGCCGTCTAATCAGGATCTGCACTGGTCGCATTTTGGTCAGAAATAATCTAAGGAACCAAAATGCGAACAGTTTAGATTCTGATCAGACAGCAAGGATGTGCCAGCTGATCAGGATCTAAACTGTTCGCCCATGCAATAAAAGTGTGTCTACAGAGGAAAGAGTTAAACAAAAGGCAGCTCTGCTGGAGCTCTGTCTCAATTGTTGGCAATGGTTAGTATTACTTCGGATATGTAACTAGTAGGGATGTAAACATGCGTTCGAACATTCGAAAGTTCGGATAACATTTTGAACATTCGAATGCATTTGAAGCATTCGAACGTTCACGGAAATTCGATAATCAAGAAGGTTTAGTATTAAGTTGACACAAATACCGTCATGGTAAATCCCTTCCCGTTTACAAAATACATGTAGAAAATAACATGTCTGTATATTGATTTCTGCGCACGGGCATTCTTTTGTAACATACGGCTAAAATATAAAGTGCGGATCAAACTGTGTGCACGTGCATAATAAAATTTGAAAGTTAATGCATAATAGATCTACTAAAATACGAATGTAATAAAATATAAATAAGATCTAATATTCTAATAATATTGTTTTATTTACTGCATATTGAAACAATGATTAATTTAGTAAATCAATAGAGCCATTCAGTAATGGAAATCAAGTTCTTCACACCTATTGTAATGTCAGTTAGAGAATATACTGTGAAAATCTTTGACACACGAAACATCAGATTTAGGGGTCCAAGTTAAGGCACAATGTTTACTTAACAATGTTGCTAACTACTCATACTCATGCTGTGGTACTTGTCACCTTTACATAAGATAATCAGCCTTATTTCATAATTACCTCTTCATACAATCTGATTAAAATCATCTCCTGAAAACTGCTGTGCTATCAGGATCTGACAATGAGTAACTAAAACAAGCTTTTATCACTAACCCTTTGAACCAATCAGATTGTCGTCTACAAAATTGCAAAAGTGAACAGAACATAGTATTTTAAACCATGGAAAGTGTTGACAGCCTGCGTAAGACATATTCTACTGGAGATATATGTGTTTATGTAGTATTGAAATCATTCTAATGTAATGATATCTTCAGATCATTCTGTGAATGTTAATTATCATGCTTCTTGTGTTGACAATTTCTAAAAATAGTATTCGGGTAAAACTGCTATAGCTTATGCACGGTGTCTGCAGGCCGTATTTAGATATAACAGTTAGTTAGATCTGACTTGAGATTGCTCTTCATGCAGATACATACAGATTTTGTTTGTTTGTGGATCTCCCTCTAATCACCCTCAAAGCGATTTTATTTACCATCCTATTATTACATACTATTCTGGGAGATAGAACCATGGATATTTCACCCAGAAGTCTTGGGACTTATTCTCTCTTTCTCCTTTTCTCCACCTACTTTTTCTTGTGAAACCTGCTAGCTTCTTTTCTTCAGTTGATGTTTTTCTATTAGAAAACCATTGAACAAAATTTTTAAGTCAACTAGCAGTATTTTTGTAAATAAAAAAATGCATGTTAAGCATATTAATGTGTTATACACAATAGAAATGTTTAATATAAACCTTTATTCTGCAGACTGATTTGAGTGTGTCAGGAAGCCTGGATGTTAGTATTGCCTTCCAGCCACCTCGGACCTTACTTGTAACAGTCCATGGGGCAAACGACCTTGCTCCTCGGGATCATGGTCAGACATCTGATCCTTTTGTGAAAGTGGCTGTGCCTGGGTGCGACCAGATATTTCAGTCACAGGTGAGAGTAATTTTATAATTATGCAAATGATGGGAGTTTGTGCTATAAAAGCATTAACCTTTCATAGATACAAATTTTATCACATGTCTGCACAGTGTAGATCCAGATCATCCAGCACGTCCATGCGCAATGCCAGTGCAGTCCGATCTGGATCTACATTTTTGGCTTCTCGGTCAAAAGTACTCAAATGATTCTAAAAACAAACAGCATTAATCCCGATCATACTGCACAGATGCACAGGCTGATCTGGGATAAAAGTTGTATCCAAGGAGTTAAGCATTAAATAGTTTAAGATACTCAATGAATGTGCTTTAACCCTTTCCTCCATAGATACACCTTTATTGTATGGGCGAACAGTTTAGATCCAGATCAGCTGGCACATCAGTGCCATCTGATCAGGATCTAAAATGTTGGTTTTTGTATTCATTAGGTTATTTCTGACCATAATGCGACCAGTGCAGATCCTGATCAGACGGCACAGATCTGCCGGCTGAACTGGATCTACACTGGTCTCACATGCGTAAAATGCATATATATGGAGGCAAGGGTTAAACGGGCTCACTCAAAAGAAGCAGCAAAATAGTATGACTGCCCTTGTACTGTATAGCGCTTAATATTGGCGGTGTTAGATGTTGGAGTGTGTTTTTTTTTTTAAGTGGTTTAAATTGGCAGGGTCATAAATTAGCGCATACACACCAGACTGCCAAAATAAAACCCTTGCTGAAAAATGGCACGTTTAAAAATACACAGACTGTCAATACACAGACTGTAGACAAAGTCTAGTTTAAAAAATATTCTTACTTTCAAAGTATACAGTTGCCCTGAAGTTGACTGACTGGATATATATCTTGGATTTCGCTAGTTGAAACTAATTTCATAACATTTATTTAAAGCAAAAATGTTGACGTTGCCTAAATTCGTTCTTGTCTCAGAGTAAAACATTTACATTCAATATTAAAATCATATTATTATAATACCATTGCTGGAAAACCTGTCAAGAATCAATCATTGCACCTACCACAAAGTGGCCTTTTGTTTACCTCTAAATTTCTTAAAACCATGAACTCACTAATTGCTGAACCATTAAGACACTAGAATGTGTATTTTTGGTACAAATGCTTGCGGTTGTTATTCTGAGATCAAGATAGGGGTCTAACATAAATATTTCTCTTCTTTCTTTGAAGGATTAAAATAAAATATATAGGTTTAAGTTTTTTTCAGGTATAAAAGAATATTATGATACATGCAGCAATTTTTGTTCATCAAGGGAGAAAACTGTGATATAATATCTACTAGTGTATCATAGTTGTCTAATTTCCAGATACATGTACCTGTATTAAAATAGTGGTATTATGAAATGACTGTTATTTGAATTGGCAGTGTTTTGAGTTGGCGCAACTGACCCTGACCGCCAATGAAGCCAGAATTAAACATCTGCAAAAATAAGTACATTTACAGTATATATTTTAGGTTTTAAAGAATACTTATAAGTCTTTAATTGCAGGTTCAGTAAGAAAAACATTAACACTGCACTAAGCAAGAATTTGTCCCATTTGAGTCTGTGTTGACCCAGATCAGACAATGCATATATCTCAGATCAGCCTCCACACACTGTGCAGTCTGATCAGAGTTTACACTGCGCTATTAAGCAAATAATTTTAATTTCAGTTAATAAATTTCTGTAAAACACCCCTTTGAATAATAAATGGACTGTGCTACATTGTTAAAAAGCTTAGTCCATTACATAAATTCAGCAACTGAGAGGTTAACTAGTAAATAAAGGCAAAGGAGAAAAAAATTGTTTAGACAACGTACAAATTAACATTGAAGGTACTGAAGGACACACTGAACCCAGTATGGTCGGAGACATTTGAGTTCCAGCTGCACGAGGAGGAATTCAGGGACAAGTATGTTTGTTTCTATTTCTACCCTGCTGCTCCATGGAACACAGCTTATAACCTGTGAGCAACAAGTGGATATCCAAGACCCAAGATCATACAACTGATTGGAGACCAGTCTCAAATCTCAAGCATCTGATTGGCTGAAATGGTCACCAGTCTCCATTTCAGCCAATCAGATGCTTGAAATTTAAGACTGGTATCCAAACTAAGTTTTATGATCCTGTGCACAGATCAGCATTCACATTCAAGCATTCTGATCATAATCTAGACTGTTCAGTTCTTGGTCAGAAATAACCTTATAAATTTAAAAGTTAACAGTGTTGTCCATGATCAGACTGTATGGATGTGCAAGCTGGTTTGGAGTTGTGCTAGTCCCACAAGGGATAACAGCCATATCCATGGACTGAAGTGTTAAATTTATCTTAACTGCTAATAAAATAAAGCCCAGTTTATAGTTTTTAGTGGGTGTATTTTATAATATTTTCTAAATAAAATTTCTATAGGATTCTGAAAGTTACCATAATTACATGTAAATGATAAACAAAGCACTGATTCCTTCTTTTGATTGTTGTCTTAAGTATTACTGCCATGTGTTCAAGTTATGCTGTCTTTTAAATAATTGCCTTGTGTTTTAATTATGTTGACTTCCACTTGATTGCCATGTGTTCTAGTAATGTTGTCTTTTAAACTATTGCCATGTGTTGTAGTTATGTTGTCTTCCACTTGATTGCCATGTGTTCTTGTAATGTTGTCTTTTAAATTATTGCCATGTGTTGCAGTTATGTTGTCTTCCACTTGATTGCCATGTGTTCTAGTAATGTTGTCTTTTAAATTATTGCCATGTGTTGTAGTTATGTTGTCTTCCACTTGATTTCCATGTGTTCTAGTTATGCTGTCTTTTAAATAATTGCCTTGTGTTTTAATTATGTTGACTTCCACTTGATTGCCATGTGTTCTAGTAATGTTGTCTTTTAAATTATTGCCATGTGTTGAAGTTATGTTGTCTTCCACTTGATTGCCATGTGTTCTAGTAATGTTGTCTTTTAAATTATTGCTATGTGTTGTAGTTATGTTGTCTTCCACTTGATTGCCATGTGTTCTAGTAATGTTGTCTTTTAAATTATTGCCATGTGTTTTAATTATGTTGTCTTCCATTTGATTGCCATGTGTTCTAGTAATGTTTTCTTTAAAATTATTGCCATGTGTTGTAATTATGTTGACTTCCACATGATTGCCATGTGTTCTAGTTATGTTGCCTTTGACACATTTGCCATATGTTGTAGGTATGTTGTGTTCCATGTGATTGACCATGACAAGCATTCTAGCAATGACTCCCTGGGACAGTGTATAGTGGAGCTGAACAACCTCAACCCAGAATATGGCATACATGGCAGCTTTGAGCTGGCCGACATGGTGAGTATGAAAACATCTTATTCATTCACATGAGCTCTAGATATCTGGGTATAATAAAAGAAATGTTGTGTTGTATTCTGTACAGAGAAATTACACGATGTAATTTGAAAATATGCCAGGTAATAATATCCAGTTGCCCAAATTTATTCCCATATCATAATTATTTGGATTTTGCCAGAAAATTTGACTCTGAGAAAGTAAATGATACCACGGTAGCTTATGAATGTTAATGATTTATCAGTGGTATAGGGCTAGAGCGTGAGACTCCAGATCTGGAGAATTGCGGGTTATGTTTCCCCAATCCACATTTGTCACAAGTTTGCAACCCGGAAAGCAGTCGTCGAGTGTTATTCATATAATTTGGACACATTTGATGTAAAATTAATAATTTTATTTTTGTTTAATTAATGATTTATCATTGACAGAGGAATAATGAGAGGGTTCGGGCCAAGGTGTACCAGAACAGCATTGCCCAAGAGTTCCGAGAGGCACTGATGGCACACTCTGTGGCAAGGGCACCTGGCTGTCTCTTCAAGAAACACAGTGGCGGAAAGGTTAGTCAGCAGTAGAACATATGGTAACATAACATATGAAGCACACTGACAGGATGTGGCTTATGAGCTGTCCGACCGGTGTACACAAAGATAAGCCTGTTCAACTGCACAGTCTGATCGGGGTCTACTTTGTTTTTCATTTAGTCAGACAAGCATTTAGTTGCAACTAGTAAACAGATCAGACAGTTATAAGACCATGTACGTCTTCAATTCAATCAGGATCTATGAGTCTATGTCCCAGTAAATTGTGGACAATTTGAATGAAAAGAAAACTACTGAACATATTTTTTTGCAAATTTAACAGTAAGCTGAGACATCATTTTGTAACATGTATGCCAAATTACAAAGAAAAATCTTTTAAAATAAAGAATTTATATACAATGTATTATACTGTGTTAGTGATTGGGGGCACACTACGTTTTGGAATTTAACCATTTACTCCGAACAATAAAAACATTACACAGTATCATTTTAGCCGCTTATAGTTAATGTTGGTTGAAAAGCTGATAATTCTGACATCAATCCCCTTGCAGTGAAGTATTGCATTTATTTTTTTTTCATACCCATCGTTTAATGATTTTGCTTAGGATAACTCTGTACACTAACTGAGCAATATTAGTACTAGTTGTTTCCCTTGAACCATACTAAAACAGCACAAGCTTTGTTTTAAACCTATCCAGGACATGCAGTAGTGCATGTATTTGTGTAATTGTAATTAATTGAGTGATGGAGGTTGCAGCTGTTGATGAAAAATTGATATAAAATTGTCCCAGTTCAATTGGATTTTATATTAGTTTGATATTTAAGAATGGCAGATCAATTGTTTGAGCATTATTATTCTACTTTGTTTTGATAGTTTTGTGGAATAAGTTAAATTTTACCAGACAGGTAATGCATTTCTTGCATTTTTGTTAAATTAAAAGTTCATGAAATTCGTAATATAACTTCTAGTTTTGATACTGCATTTATTGAAAATATGAAGAATTTAATGTCGGTGGAAAATATTGTAAAAAGAAATTACAAATTTTGTTTTTCCCGGTGAAGTATCGGTCGAAAAATGATCAGTGACTTTTGTCCTTGTTTTTTGTCACTTTTTTAAATGGCTATATCCGCATTTTAATGCAGCGTGCTTATAAATATACAGCTATTTATAAGTTGAATTCAGCATGGGAAAAACATATGGCAGCTATTTACAAATGTTGAAATCACTGTTTATGTTACTTTATTGCTGAAATTAAGGGAAACACATCTTCTTTGTGCAAAGATGCATGTTTTAAACATTCTGTTTTCTGAATTAATGTTATCTTTGAGTGAGGACTTCAGATAGCTATTTTATCTGTCAGTTCCATACAATGCAAGCATTCTTTATGGTAAAGATTTAGCAAAAGATTGAAATGAAAAATTCAAGTCTATGTTATTCATATGAAGTGGTGATCACATAGAATATAACAATATTTGAGGGGTTTAAGCTTATCTTAATTGTTCATATTTCCTCTAACTTAGGCCTATTTACGTCACTAATAAGTGTCTGAATATTTGGGACTAATTGTTTGAATTTCAGATTCAAAATTCAAGAAAAATCACCAAAATATGACAATTTTCAGTTAACTTTGCCTTGGTTTAGTTGGAGTTAGCTCCCTTTGTCTTATATTCATTAACAGAATATAAGTGGAAACAGTTTCAAAAGATTTGGTAGTTTTTGAATCAATTTGAGGACTTAATTTGACAGAATTGAAATAAGTTTACACAAATTTTCATAATATATTAATTTATGGTTGACAGTGAGAGTTTGTACCAATCATTTCACACAGGCAAAGTGGATTCATTAAGTGTTGAACAACTTCATTGGTCCGAAGTGAGAAGGACCACTTCAAACCTGATAATGTAATCATTTTATCAAACATACAGTGTTTACCTTTTGATATTCAATATGGCTTCTTTACTTTATTGCATCTTGGTGACAAACATTAAAAAGATAATAAATTGAATTTTAAAATTTAATTATAATTATGAGTACATGAGAAAATGACACTGATGAGTATAGTAATGAGATTTTCATTTAATTATGTTTTTTTAATTATTAATTTCTTTTCCACAGGCACGTTACATTACATAACATGTTTATTGTTGTGGTATTTAACAACTGATGAGTTTCATTACACCATATTTTCACTGTTTAAATAAATAAACAGACAAATGTAAATTGCCATTTTTGTATGGTCAACTAAGTCTTCTAGAACTTGCTTTGAAAAAAAAATATTGTAAATTTTTTTTCAAAGTTCATTTTATCTTTGTTGAATTATTATCTTGGCTGAATTTCAGAAATAAAAAAGTCTCTTGTTGGTTTTAAACCATTTTAAAAATTGACCTTAATGAAAATAATAGTAAAGATGACACATTTTTTAATGAATGTGTCAAATTTGACAATTAAGTCAATTAAAATAGTGTGGTATAATTTAATTTCACGGGTCCAAGTTTTAATGCAAATTGCCCGAACATAAATTTACACGGATTTATTATTCTTATAAGATAAGCTATTTCATAAGCTATTTCATACTAAAATTTCACTTGGGTGAAATTCTGCGCTTTTTACCATGCGCAAAATATGCACAAAATAAACTCTCGCTGAATAAAATGATACCACTTAGTAAGGCCCTCAACATGTAAATGCACATTTAGACATTGTATCAGGGTTATACAACAGAAATATAAAATAGAAAAAGGGCTGTATCCAGAGTGGCAAACTCATCAAAGCAAAGATTTTTTATGGCGTTTGGGGGCATGATCCCCTGTAATTTTTTTAGGGTGTGATTCGGCAATTATTTGCAGTGTTATTTATCAAATGCTATTTCAAAGTTTACAAGTTTCATACTGGATAGATCATTTAATTTAGACTAAAACACACACACATTTTTGTCAATTCTCAAATTTTCACCAAGGAAAGTGCCTTGGTGTGCCTCAGCTTGGCTACAGACCTGAGAAATAACAATCATAAATATAATATTTCTCCAGTGGGTAAAATACAAATTTATAAAATATTGGCTAGCTACAAATCTAGTTATAGCTGATGTTCATTTTATGTTTAAACAATGTTTTTCCTTCCGACTAGAAAAATTGAGCAGCGTTGTTTAATTAAACATATTCAGGAAGTGAACCTTTTGAAATATTTTTTAAGCTTTTTATTTAGCTAAAATACTTATAAAGAGAAATATTTTATCCTTTATCTTTCAGGAAATCTACTTAAGGGAGTTAATACTTTCTCATAAATTGTCTATCTTTTCTGTCCTAAAACATAAATAAACACTGCCATCAACAAATTTTTACGATATCATTTTCATAAAGTCTGACTGACCTATAGAGGCTAGTTTGGATGGTTTCATTAACATAATGATAAACTTTGTAAAGCCTGATCTGACAGCACTCAAAGTTTAGTCTAGGATTTTTTTAGTTTTATTTTTTATTCAAACATTAACTGTCAATAGAGGTGTGAATCCACGAAATTTACACCAAGAGATTTTTAAGATCAATTTCTTGAAAAAAAATGTTTAGTTAAAATTGTGAACATTTTCATAATTTTATGATGTTAGAAAGTAAATTACAAATTATATTAAGCATACTATAATGTTTACTCTTCCATCTAATTCTAAAATGGTTGTATGTTTTCTGGAAATTTAAACTTCCTTGGAATACAAGTTCAGCCCACTGCATATTACTCACCATTGCTGTCATAAAATTCACAAATACATCTGCATATGGAGATTTGAAGTCACATTCTGCGTGAGGACATCCGCACTGTGAGTTACAATCACAGATTTCATCATTTGGCCAATCTAAATGTATTTAATTAATAAAAAAAACAAAAACTAGGAATGATATAAACTTACTGTAAAAACCCTATAAAAATCGGATTTTGTCCGCGTCTCCGACTATCCGAATACTGGTACAGTATACATGTCTATTTATGACACGTCCATAAATGTAAGCCTAGAATAAGTCAACACATACCAGACGTTTCTACCTTTAAAATTTCTGCTTTGTCAAGCAATTAACTCCATAGTTGCTAAATAAACATCCTATTGTTGCAAAGTGCCGGTACTGCAGGTACAAACACAACCTGATCAGAAATTAGCATTAATTATACCAAATACTATCAATCAAACAATCGACTGATTTAGAAATGAAATCAACCTAGTTTGTTGACGGGTTGTAATTTTTTGTAATACACCGTCGATCGATGTTTGAGCGGCGCAGCGTTTCAAGTTGACGTCGGCGTCTTTGATGTTAAATACACAAGCATCGCTGACATTTTAGATCAAAACGGGCAATAAACAGGTGTTCATAGCAGTTGTAAATTTGATGATTTTAGTCAATGTGATTCAACTCAATCGGCGGACAATGATGTATACAGTTATTTCCAAGTTCTGTCTTTAATATCAAAATCAAAACCAAGGTTTACAAACATATTTTTTATTACTAATCTAATAAAAACAGACGAATTTAGAATTGAAAATGCTGGCCGAAAACAGGGTTAGCGAAAAAATCGCCGAATTTTAGTGGCCAAATTTTTAAGGTCAAGAAAAAAATTAATATTTTTTTAAAAAGACTGTGGCCGAAAACATAGGGTGACCGAAAACATAGGGTTTTTACGGTACTAAGAGTTTTGAGACTTGTCTCCTGTCTCATGTTTAATAAAATGTTTAAAAAGTTTAGAAAAAGATGCATAAAGTAAATATTCAGATGTAAAAAAAGGTTTTATACATAAATGTGTTATACATGAATTTTTAACTGTTTCTTCAAATACTGTAGTTGTCCTTAATTCATCTTTTTGGGTAGAAAATATAAAATTTCTATGTTGAAATATTTGGAAAACGGATATAGGAAACTCTACACTAAGGTTGTTACTATGATTCTTGTTTTGAATAGATGATGTTGAAACATTAGCTTACAAAATTTTGATGGCTTGTTTTGCTCAAAGACGTGCGAAGTGTACGTAATTCTATACGCTTCTTATCTTCTGTGCAGTCTCAATTATATAGAGTCGTTTTTGTTCCACTGCCTTCTTCACTTGAGTGACGCTGAATACTCCCTTCTCCTGACAATGCTTCACGCTAAGTTGCATAAATACCATGACACTGCTCATTTTAGACACATTTGACACGAATGGTTTGCATTGAAAATCTCGTAAAATCGGAGAAAAACTATTTCTGCACAAAAGATTTTTGCCCCTTTGCAAAACAACCTTTTGTCAAGCTATCACCCTGTTTCAAAGTAATTGTTTACCAATTGTTGAAATTAGTTAAATAATATTGGGATTGCATGATGGTTAAGCCAGGTATAGTAATTAGCTAAATTTGCGGCAAACTAAATAATTATTGCAATACAATAAAACATATTGTTTTAAACGTAATGTGATACAAATTATTGTTTAACTAGTCTAAAGATGGAATTTCGAGTTGGTTTAAGATGTGGTATAGGTTTCTTCAGCATTAAATTTGATATCTAGCAAATCATCATTTTAGTGTGACTTTGCGCTACTTGTGAAATAGAATATCGTCAAAAATTTGTTAAGATTTAGTATATTTTAGTAACCGTGAACAGTGTACAATATGTTTCGAGTCGTCTTATCAACTGAGCATCTATGTTGTAAATTTTGATAACATCAAAATGTTAATGCTGTCTTGATTTGGCGCTTGTTATCAGTTTAATTTGAAATAATCCAGCAGATATCAGCATTTCTTTCAGTATACCACATAATATGTAATGTTCATCCTCAAACTTATTGTTTTTATTAAAACAATGGACTCACATTTCATTTTATTTGTCGTATCAGCAAAAATATGCCAAAATTAGAGTAATGTACATGTATATTCAATAAATTGTTATTGTTTTTTTTTCAACTTTAAAAAAAAAATATTTTAATAAAATCTGATTTATTCAAAATTTATAAACTTATATTAAATATGTACATTACCCTTTCCTGTATAGACACACCTTTATTGCTAGGGCGAACAGTTTAGATCCAGATCAGACGGCACGGATGAGGATCTAAACTGTTTCCTTTTTGATTCATTAGGTTATTTCTGACCAAAATGCGACCAGTGCAGATCCTGATCAGACGGCACAGATGTGCCGGCTGATCTGGATCTACACTGGTCGCACATGCGTAAAAATGCGTATATACATGTATCTAGGAAAGGGTTAAGTAATAATCTGTTTACATTTCCAAATCTGATATATGCTTATCATTCTATAAAATTTTTTTGTTTAAACTTTTAGTCATAATTCTAATCACCATTGCTTTTTTCACAAATACAGTTTTGTTTCTCTTTTAAAATTATTTTGACTTTGTAATACTGGAAATATAATAAGTTGAATCTACATGACATTTCTCATGGTATCACTTTCACTGAATTATACATTTAAGGTAAACACAATAAAATGTGCTGATACTGCAACAGTCTGTTTAAATCTCACGATATAACCCTTTACTCCATGGATATGGCCTATATTCCTTGTGCAAATGTGCAACCAGTATAGATCCAGAGCAGGCTGCAGATCTAGACAGTCTACATAGTTTGCTTTGTCAGATGTAACATGACCTGGATCAGTACTAGTCACCCATAGACTAATTAAGCTGAATCTATGGAGTAAGTGTAGACAACAACAACAAAAAAACAATAAAAAAAAAACAACCCAACAACATATTATAGGTTTGTGGTGGGAGTGGGGTAGACGTGGCACATGGTATTTTCATACTTCCCATGGGGTTTAATATAGGCACTACTCCTAATTCAAAATGATGAGATTTTCTCCAAAAAAACACAACTAATTCTCATTCCAGTAAGCACAAGTGTTTTATAAAGAACATAGTGTATTTGCATTTGTATGTCAGATGCAATTTTCTTTTTTTAAAACATGATTTAATAGAGACAGAGGGGTCATTTAAAAAATAAGAGAAAAAAATGTTTGTCTTATCTATCTATTGTATACAACTATTTAACACCATAACATCACAGATGAAATATATTGATTAAATAATCCAAATTTGGTTTTCCAGTTTGGTCATTTTTGGGATGTTATTTTTCCAATTAAACAGGGACTGTCCAAAAACATCCAGCAAAAGCCATGCAGTAAAAGTTAAGACAAATACTAACACAAAGCCTTACCCTTTCCTCCTAGATACACCTTTATTGCATGGGCAAACAGTTTAGACCCAGATCAGCCAGTACATCAGGTCTGATCAGGATCTACTGTTTGCTTTTTGATTCGTTAGGTTATTTTTTACCAAAATGCAACCAGTGCAGATCCTGATCAGATGGCATGATTGTGCTGGCTGCGATCTGGATACACACTGGTCCCACATGCGTTAAAATGCGTATATATAGAGGAAAGGGTTAAACAAGAAAGATACAAAAGAAAAAAGGGAAGTGTGGTTGGTAGAGAGTGGGAAATCCTAGAATAGAGTTTGGCCTTCATTGGATAATCAGAATGTACATAACAAAGATAACACTTGCATCCTGTATTGTGAAATGAGATTGACACTAAGATTGAGTTTAAGATTTTCATTTCTGTGAAAAGTTAAGTTTTGTTTGCAATTAGAAAGATTTGTTTTTAATTATAGAAGAAAAATATGTCTTGCATACCAGATTAAAGTATTTTGCATACCAGATAAATATTTCTTGCATACCATATTAATATTTCTTGCATAGCAGATTGATATTTCTTGCATACCAGATTAATATTTCTTGCATACCAGATTAATATATCTTGCATACCAGATTAATATTTCTTGCATACCAGAATAATATTTCTGGCATTGCAGATTAATATTTTTGACATTGCAGATTAATATTTCTTGCATACCAGATCAATATTTTTTGCATACTGGGATAAATATTTCTTGCATACTAGATTAATATTACTGCCATTGCAGATTATTATTTCTTACATACCAGATTCATATTTCTTACCAGATAAATTTATCTTGCAGATTTATTTGATATTTCTTTAATAAGGTTCATATTCTTGCATACCAGATTAATATTTCATACCAGATTTTTTTTCATACCAGTTTAATATTTCTTGCATATAAGATTATTATTCTTGCATATCAGAATAATATTGCATACCAGATTAATATTTTTTTGCATACCTGATGAATATTTTAGATTTGAAACTTGCCCCAGGATTATAAAAAAAATCATACAAACTCTAGTTTTAGTTTTATTAATTTGGGCTTAGGAAATCAGAGCCATCGTAGAATTGTTACCATATATGGTGATAACAGGACAGATCCTTTCCCAGACATTGCCCCACATATATGAAGGGGACTTACATTCACAACTTTATCCAGCTTTTGAAATACTTTCTTGTTTCTACTCAGGTTGAATTTTCTATTGAAAGACTTGTATAGTCTTGGCAAATCTAAAAATGCAGTAAAATTCCTACTGTTTGAAATTACTAGGATAGAAGGTCATTGTTTGTGAACAAAAACTTCCAAGATTTTTTTCTGAATTCCTCTCTGCAGTCTAATTCTCCACAGTCTTGTGCAAGATTCTATAAGTGTCTATAATTTGCCTATGATGACAATTTTGTCTTTTGCAGTGCTCTGTGGTTTCCATGGTAACACATTGATGTCTAAAATTGAGCTTTTTAATGAATTTTTAAATGGATTGATCAAATACACTAGTTTAAAAATTCTGTAAGATTTTATAAAAATGGCTTTGAAGTTCACAAATTTCAAATTATCTGTTCAATTGGTTGCCATGACAACAAATTGATATGTGAAATTAGCAAGTATTTTTTTTATAAATTCATATATTTATCTGATCAAATATGAGCTGATTTGAAAAATTAAGTAATATTCATTTTGTTAAATGGAAAGTCATGAAGGAATTTAAACTCTCGAGGATTCTTCAAGAATGAGAAACAAATTGTGTTGTCAATTTTTGCTTAATTTCCATGACTAATGAAAGATAAGCTGAATAGGTTTCTGCCAGACATGCACATTTGAGACATTCAAATATACGACCGTTTATCCATGAAGAGTCAGGGATTTTAGGGGTCATAGGCGTTGAATATAAAGTTTCAAAAGTTTCAACATAAGAAAGACACGGGTGGTCTTAAGCCCTATAGTTAGTGTGTTCAGTTTTTGACAAAAAATCAACCAATGTTTACCAGATTTTAATCATTATTCATTTTTATCTGATATAAGATAACTTTCTTATGTGCATACATTAAACAGTCGTTGATTTATACTTTGTCTGCGTGATATTCTCACTTTTTCATGTAGCAGTGAAACTAAATCAAGAATTTCTTTTAACGCTTTATGCAATTAGAGTTGATTATGACTATTACTGTTTATAACGAGTGATCGGTTGTTTGGAAAGGAATAATAGGGAGGTTATTGTACGAACTATTTTTTTTATTGTTCGCCTTAATCAATATGGCAATGAACGTTAATAGCGAGTCATTTTTAATGTAAAATAATAATTTGTTGTAAAGTAAAATTACTTTCTAATTGAGCCAGTACATGTAATTTTAAAATTTATTTCATATTAGTCACATGTAAATTATCTTGTTGAGGTTATTGAAAGAAATATGCACAAATAATTGCGTATTGCAGTTATTGATAGTCTTTCCCCCCGTAATTTAATAGTCATAATTTTGACACATACAAAGCAAGGTTATGCGTATGCATTGATCTTTACCGTGCCACTGACTTTTGGAAAATTTATTGCACAGGGTGGCTGAACATCAAGGGAAAATATTTTTTAGACATTGATTTGATTTAAAAGTGACAGTATTTGACATACGAGTTTTTGGAGTATAGTCTGGCAGAAATAATGCTTGAATTTGTTAAAATACTTGGAATAAAAACCATGCATGACTTGAAGTTTACCCTCGCCACTGTGTTTTTTTTTATTGTTTTATGTTCTGCCTTAGATTTTGGATTTGAACTTTTTGGCTCTTTTCTAGTAGAGGAATTCCCCAAGTGTCTCCAATTTTGGGCATGTTACAGGAAAATGGGTTTTTGGGACATTGACATCATTCCTTGAAATAATGTTATAACCTTGCAGATAACTGTGCCCAAGATCATAAAACTAATATGGTGACTGGTCGCCATTTCAGCCAATCATATGCTTTAGATTTAAGACTGGTCTTCAATCTCAGTTTTATTACTATATGACTGGTTGACATTTCAGCCAATAAAATGCTTGAGATTTGAGACTGGTCTCCAAACTCATGTTTAAGATCTTGGACCCAGGTCAGACTGGACAAATGGGCATATTGATGGATGTGCCAGCTGATCTTGATCTACACTGTTCGCACATGCGTAAAAATGCATATTTATGGAGGAAAGGGTTAAAGATAGAAATGTCACTGTTTGACATCATTATATAGTATAGGTCACTTGATACAATATTCATCCATTGACCCTGCGTGACATGGTGCTAGTAAAGTTGGTATGGACTTTTTCATAAAGGAGGTGTGCACTTCCCTGCTTGTTTGCATTATATTGGTCTGGTTTGCATATATTTCATGGAGAATCATCTTATGTTATGTATTGCTTAAAACAATGTATGCTTATAGTCACAGTATCAAACCTGTGCCCAAGATCATAAAAATAAATCTGGAGATCAGTCTCAAATCTCAAGCATCTGATTGGCTGAAATGGCGACAAGTCGCCATTTCAGCCTATCAGATCCTTGAGATTTGAGACTGATCTCAAAACTGAGTTTTATGATCTTGGGCCCTGATAAGTGATGTCATGAACAGTTAGGTTTTATCATGTGTGAGATCAGCATAGATCCAGATTAACTGGTACATCATCATTGTTCACGTCTTGGTCAGAAAGAACCTCATGAATCTAAAAGTGAACAGTGTAGATCCTGATGAAATGAAACAAATGTGTCCGCCTCTGTTTTGGTTATCCTTTCACTGAAGCAAAAGTTTAAAAGAACTTAATAATTGATATGCATAAAATCTTCAAAAATGGAATTCAGTGATAAACTATAAAAAATTTATACACTCTTTAAATTCGAATTTTCGGACACGTGTCCTTTATCAAGAAAAAATAACGAATTCGGTAAAGAACAAGTGTCCAAAACATCGAAATTAAAGAGTGTAAGTTTTTCAAAAGTTAAAATTTTGTAAAGGAAGTTAAGGAGGTGGAATAAATATTCATAACCAAGATAAAGCTTATGAGAAACACATACTCAGATGAGGCTGAGTGCTAATGGATGCTTCTTCGATTATAAATATTAGATGTTGCCGCATTATATGCCTTTTAACATTTGATACTTTGTCATTAGTTCCATTGTGGTTTTAGATTTCCATAATAAATTCAGTAAATATTTGTGTTTATCCGCAGATTGTGACTGTGACCTGCCGTAAAGCCGGTGCCCAGGGGAGGATCAGAATTATTGATGGCATACCAGTCTACTAACAGGAATCAGTGAATAGAATAGAACAGAGGATAAATTAAGAATTTGTCCCGGTTCTTTCCCACTGTAGATATGAATAAAAAGAGACTTTAATCTTCTGACACATCTTTAAGTATTACGCAGTTTTTACTAATTTTTACATGTAGCATATTTTGTTTATTACTGTGATATCATTATATTTCGTGTTCATTTAAATTTCATGTATTGTGCGCTAGGGGATGTGGGCGAAATAAAACCCTAGCGAAAATTAACGATAATTATAATAAAATATCGTATAGGAGCAATATAATGGCACAAATTTATGTCTGCACGAAAATGCCAATTGTGCCATGTGCACGAAATTTAGTCCCCATGAAATTAAATGATACCACGGTAATTCATTCGGTGTCGAAACATTTTAGTGAGAATGGATGATAAGATTGTTTTACCGCCCAGAAATTGGACTATTTAGTCTTTCTTTTTATTGAATCGTCGTTAATTGTATGCAAAACTGATTTGGAAATGAATACACAAAAGATTTGAAATAATGGTTGTAAAAGGTTCAAATTATGATAAAATTATTTTGAAAAGATAATTTGTTGAGACTATTTTGAATGTAGTGACAAAACATGGTAAAGAAGTTTTAGTATTGAGTGCGTTGAAAAAGTAAGGTTTCTATAACTCCACCCTCCATATATACACCTTTAAGGCACGGGCAAAGTGTAGATCCAGATCAGCCGGCACTTTGGTCCTATCTGATCAGGATCTACACTGTTCGCATTTTGATTCATTGGGTTATTTCCAACCAAAAAGCATAAAGTTCAGATCCTGATAAGACAGAATGGATTTTCTGGCTGATCTGGATCTACACTGGTTGCACGTGGGATAAAATTCCTACATGTTTATAAGGAGTTAAGGAAAAAGTAATTTGTACTCATATCTTAATAATTCTAGCTCATGTTCTTTTCTTTTTTATTGTTAGTAAAGATCATCATTATGTTGTTTTTTTTAAATTAAACAATCAGCTTAGAAATTAACATAAGCTGAGCTGCCTTAGATTTTTTCAGTTTTGTAAATATGCAGAATTGGTTTTACTTATTGTATTTCTGATGCATTGTTATACTACAATTTGGCAGGCCCAATGAAGATTTAATACTGTGAGAATATATGATAAAATATTATAAATAAAGTTTTTGGCAGGTCCAAGCAAGGAATTGTGATACAAATGTTGTTGTTAAATTATTTTTCATGTTGCTTTTAACTTTAATTTAAATTATGCATTTATTGCTGTCGTTTTTTTTTGTTTAGATAAAAATCCCTGTTGACCAATTTTTGCATTTTCTATTTTTCATTTAATAATAGATTATTTGTTTTGGATATTTTATTAGGGATAATGAATTATAGCATTTTTACACAGTTTTTGACAAGTTATTTTGCTCGATTAGACTTGGAAATACTTGTTTATCCTAAATAATTGTCAATTTCCTGGCCCCACAAAATTGGCGAGGCTTTTTGACCTTGTCATCGAGTGTGTAATCAGCTGAAATGGTTTTTCGCAAATGAGCACGCTACTTCATTTCACAAGCAAAGACCTATTTATTGATGCATTAATTTGGCCAAGAACAATTAACAATATTTTGGCAAGTATTGTTTTCATTAAGAACAAATGGCTAATTGAGTCTAAAATTAGTTTTTCAATGGTGATCCAAAATATCAAAATGTAACAATTGGTGTTTGATACAAAACAAGTAAATACGTTTCTGATAGGATCTGACCTAGATTAAATATGAATGTGTTATTTTAATTGAGATTGTTTTCATTCAGCAATGTCCTTTTTTGTTTATGATTTAAATTCAGGAAATTCACTCGAAATTTATAATTGTGTTGGGTACTTTTCTTAAGGACTCTTAATCAGATTTCGTGTTTATACCTATCCTATATTAATGGTGGACAAAAATAAATTGGACACTTAAAAAGTATAACTTTATAAATGTTTATTTATAACATATTTAAATTTCAGGCCACTCACATAGTAAATAGTTGAATTAAATGTCGAATTTAAATTCTCCCACTCACATAATAACAAATAGTTGAATTAAATGTGGAAATTAAATTTGGATATGCTTATATTTTAAATTCTCCTTGGGCTTAAATACTGATATTTTAGTTCACCCTTGGCCAGCTCAACTACAAATACATTGTTTTTGAACAAAATGAAAATATAGCCTTAGGATAATTCATAAATTTTTAAGTGCATAACTAAATTGTGTCTGCAAGGTTTGGTTTTAGGGCAAATCCACAATTTTTCAGGCCAGTTTTGGTCATGACTTGATATTCTAAATGTGGCTTAAGTTAATACCAGTAATGACTATTCAAGTCGAGAGAGGCTTTTCAATAGGATAATTTGCATTTTTCTATTGTGATGTCATTCTCCCATGGTGATGCGGGGATTAATCACAACCCCCCACTCCCCTCCCCCTCTCCCGGGAACCAAATAACAAAAAGTTTTTGCAGGATAACAGTCGATACCTTTGTGTTTTATCCATGTGCTATAAGTGTGGATCCAGATCAGCTGGCACATCAGTCCAACTAATCTGGATCGACAGTGGTGGCTTTTTGATAAGAAATAACTCAATAAATCAAAAGTGAACAGTGCAGATCCTGATCAGAGAGCATGGATGTGCTGGCTGATCTAGATCTAGACTGTTCAACCTTGGGATAACAGTCATATCCCATGGAGTAAAGGTTTAAAACTTGAAGTAAAGTTTGTTGTTAGACTGTAGCATGTCATTGGAAAGTTGACAGTCATTCTGAAGATTATAAAACTAAGACTGGAAACCAGTCTCAAACTCCAAGCATCTGATAGGCTGAAATGGTGACTGGTCACCATTTCAGCCTATCGGATGCTTAAGATTTGATTCTCAGTTCTATAACCTTGGGCATAGACCTTGGCATGACAATGTTAAGCAGACCAGATAGCATTTGTAATTTTTCATTTCACTGAAATAAATTCTTAATGTGCAGTTAACTCACTACTTACTATGAAAAAATAAGAAAATTAAAAACTATCATGATCAAAAGGGTTAAAAATCTTACAAAAATATATTATCCTCTTGCATTGAATATATGATCCTGTTGTCACAAAAACTGAACATTGATCTTTTTCCTGGCAAATTTTTTTTCACTTATTTTTTTGTCTTGACAAACAAAATAATTAAATTGGGAGGTTCCTAACAAAGCAAGTAATTATTGTTTATCTACAAAAATTAATATTTGGAGGGTACAAAATATTTTATAGCATGTCCTTAAAAACAGATATAAAACAACAAAGCGAGTATGTTTGTTTTTCACTAAGGCTTTTTTTGTGTCCACGGTTTTAAGCAGACACCAGACTCCTGATGTACGGCTCGGGAGCTTTGACCACCGACCCGAGACATATTACCTGTCAATTTGAGTCCAGCAGCACACCCGTTATATGAATTTCATATGAGGTTATCAGCAAATATCAGACCATATCAGGCTGATAATATCTTCACCAGTGTACCTAGTGGTCAGTTTTAATAGCCAGAGTTAATCACCCTTCTATTCTATGCAAATAAAAGGTGATTGTAAAAGTGTTGGACAGTATGAATATTCTTAATACAGTAGCAAATTTTAATTTAATTTTGTCACTCCACTGTGATTTATTTGTTAATTCCTGCTTCAAAGAAAAAATCGAATCAATTGTTAAACAGTTGTTTATGATAAGGATGTTTGATACATTAATAATCTGATATGATTTTCTTGGCTGATACTAAATCAAAATAATTGTTATTTATTTGCTTTGACTTTCGATCTTGGGTGAGTTATAACGACCCAAGATACTGTGAAAATTGAACTGATAATATATTGACATAATTTACTTATATGATTTTTCGTGTGCGAAATGTTTACAAGAATAACATCTTATTTAATTGGATAACATTAATCAATTTTTACAGTCAATTTTGATTAAGCTATCACTTAGGATATTCCACTGGAAGTTTCTGTAACAGTTCAGTGTTTGCTACATCGGCAATGAATCAGCAGAATTTGTTCGTTAAAAATTCTGTGTAAATTTGGCTCATTATTATTATTGTGATCTCATTTAATTTTTTAAATGATTTGTTTGCACAAAAGGCGCAAAAATAATATATTCGCGCAGGTATAAATTCGAGCTATTAAATTTTCCTGTAAAGACACATTTTTACATTAAGTGATTTTGCTAGGGTTTAAATTTGCACATTTGTATTAGCATGAAATAAGTGAAATTGAACCTCCAATGAAATATCATGATGCCACAGTATGTTTACAGTTATTACACAGCAATATAGCTGGACCTTGAAATGATTTTCACCCTTTCATTGACAAATAAATCATTTATGTCAAACCAAAATTACAGCAGTTGTTTCACTTTGGGTTCTGATTGTATTTTCAAATGTTTAACTTGTTATATGAATACTGTTTTCTTGCTTTGATAAATGATAGAATTTTTTTGGAGTGGGAGGGCGGGAATCAGTCTATTCAGTTAAAAAAATAATTTATTTACTAGGCATGGTCCTTCATTTAAAAATCTAGCATTATTATTGATATATTTTGTGATTTTGTTTAAATTTTTAACATTCTGTGCATTTTCTTTGCTGTTTTCTTGATTTTAGAATATTAACCTCTCTGTTTTAGCAAAATTGGAATAGGGCTGGAATAAAACTAAGTTCAAACTGATGTCTTATTTTTATTTTCCCTGATTTTATTTTGTTGAAATTCCAAACCATATTTGTGTGGTATCATCAAAAGTTTGTTGATTGACGGAACACAAAACAATCAGATAGTTTTGTTAAGAGCAACAAATACTAGTCAACAAGACACTGGTCACTGATGATAAATCTGACGCTGGGGACCATCCTCCAATCCTAAGCAGCTGATTGGTTGAATTTGAGCTCATTCTACAAAACTGACCAATCACAAGGCGCGGTAATGAGACTGGTTTCCAACTTCAATTTTTTTTAACTTTAATTGAAAACCCTACTGTTTTCAGCTGCAAAGATAGGTTATTAAAAACATTATGTTTTTAATAACCTATCTCTGGCTTATTTTACACAAAAGTTTTCTAAAACTGTTCACAGTTTTAAATACGTAAAGAATTATCAAAATTCCCGTAATATAAGTTAACGTTGCTGCCATCACCTGTATATATTTGTTATCATTCTTGAAGAAGGCTCCGTGACCTATGTCTTGTATGTAACATTGTCACATTTGACCATTACGTTTCGGCTAGTGGCAGAAAAAAAACAACAACAAAGAATTAAAAGTACTGGCGGGTCGGCATACTTACTGTCTGGTCTTTTGAAATTTTTTAACTACTTTTCGGTTCTTAGGCCTGCAGTTTGTTACTATTTTTAGACCAGTTGAGACTGTCAAGAGTCAGAAAACTGATAACTCTGGGTCTGCCGACCCAAAAATTAAAGCATCTTAATGATAAGCATAAAATACGATAGGATAGGAAGAAGTAGAAATTAAAAAAATGAATATATAAGAGAGATAGTTTCCAGCCTGCGTCCTCATCGATTTTTAAAGCAGTCTGAGGAGAATTTCACCTTTGCCAGTTCATGCTTGGAGGGCACCAAGTCTTGATCCTTGACTAAGGCTTCCGTAAGGGAATAAATACAGAGAATGTGTAGTATCGGTCGTAATTTCAGAGTGAATACCAAACAATGGCGTGGCCACAATATTCACCAGTGAACATTAATAGTTAAATATTTATTTATTTATTTATTTTTATTTATTTTTATTTTTCACAAAATTTAAGGCATGTTTTTAAGATATGTAGAACTATATTCTTCCTCGAATTTACGAATTCAGAGCAGGAATTAAAAGTAGTGCCTGTATTTCGCTGAAAAAGGTAGAAAATATCAGTTAATATTATACCGATATGTGTTACGTGTTTCATTGAAAGGCATCAAAGGCAAAAAATAATATTAGACTAAAACGATATTCAAATTGTTACTTCAGTAAATAGAAAATAGATTATTTTTCGTCACTGTCTGTCAGATCAGGAACACTGTGACTGGGTAAAAGGTATGGTGCAAATTACCATTAAGATAGATTAGTGAAAGCTGAGATGTTACCACGTATATAATTAACACATAATGGGAACAAAAATTGAAACGATCAAGATGCTGATTTGATGAATAACTGAAGATAGATTGCTTTGGCCATAGAACCTACTGAACGTTGAACTCTTTAAGTGGTGCTCACAGCATCTGTCACCATTGCGACCAGTGCAGACCCAGATAAGCCAGCACATCCGCACAGTCTGACAAGGTTCTACACAGTTCGTTACTCAGATAATGAATCCAGTTCATAGAACTCTGTAAAAACACCCATATAAACTATGCATGGACTGGCCTATTTTGATAAAAAGGTCAATCCATGACATTATTTGGGGACCGGCAAGGGAAATGTGCCTTCGTCAATTTTTTGACATTTCAGTTGATTACTATTTTTGGAATGAAATTAGAAATATCTATTAGATTTCATAAATTATAGGCGACACTTTTACAGAATTTTACTTTATTACATTAGTTTTACAGCAATGTGCATAGTAAGCAATGTCGTCTGCTTAACTATAACGTCGTTTCAAGAAATGACGTCAATTTCGCGAAAATACCTTTTTCCAAGAGGCGCCCCAATAAACCAATTAAAGGTTAAATATGTTGCATGTAAAAGACAATTCATTTGTATTTATCCAGATGAAAATCTGACTCATTTTCATTTTCTTTTTCATTTTGTTTTTGATTGTAACAAATAATTCCTTGCTTTTTAAAGAGGCTATAAAACACCGCTGGCCGTTCTAATCTAGATTGCCACAAATTAGTTGTACAATATTGATTTAAAAGCCCGGAGAACGGATGATTATTTTCAACAATAGCTGGAAGTTAATTATTTATCGTACCAGGTTCAAAGATTCCTGCTCCCGACTTAATGATTGATTCAGGGAAAATTTGCCTCTAGGCCTTGCTTATCTCAAAATCGTAATGCTTTTCTTGTCTCTTGTCTTAAGTGGTTTGAAATCCCTTGTGTTTTGATGTTACATCAAATAGATCTTTAACAGTTGATTTTTTCCCCTAAAATTGTGCTTAATACAAACCTACATTGGTTCAAACAGTTTTAATATAAAGTAAAATTAAGTGGATAGCGTTAGAGTAAGGTGATTTCAACATATCCGCGTATCTCTACTTTAGATTGCAGTGATTAAGCAAAAATTATATAAAATTGCTTCTGAAAAAATAATGTTTATGAAGATATCTACCTGTCGCCGAATTAAGGTTGCTGGGGCACGCCACGGGAAAATTGCATTCGTACATCTTACGTCAATCCTTGAACTGACGTGTCGTAAATTGGAGCGGACGGAATTTCTGTTATGCGTTTCGCGGTAAAAATAACATTATTTCGTAAAAACTTGTATCAAAGTCACTTATTAACTATGAGAAAATATTAAACAATTGTAACTGGTTTCCAAAAATAGTAACAACTAAAATATCAAAATTATTACCGAAGACTGCTTTTCCCGTGATGAGCCCCAAATAATAATGTTTTCCTATCTATAATTTGATATCAAAAATAGTTAATTATGTGCGTGAAATAGTGGTCTTGACTTCGCGTTGGATTAAAGTATCATAAACAAGTTTATTTTAAAATTTTCTCAGTTAAAGTACATTGTACATAAACAAGAGACAATCCTTATACATTCACACCTACAAACGTGTCATTCAGAAATAAATACATTTATGAAGAAACAATTATGCAAAACAAAAAAGACCAACAGCACACAGATTGTTGTAGTTACATGATTTCTTAACCTTACCTGTTGTCAAATAAACTGTTGGGAAGATATGACGTGCTGAAATTGATAGGCCGTTGAAATCAATCAGATACAAAAACGGCAACGGCAACAACAATAAGTAGAGCAAAAAAAACAACAACAACAAGACAACACGTTGTTTCGGGTGAAAAAAATATCTTACTATCGAAACTATCGAATTACGACAATAGAACAGATATTTAGTGGAACTTTAATCGCACTGGTATAGCAGTCACACAACGGCCCAAGATCATAAAACTAAGATTACAAACAAGAGTCAAATCTCAAGCATATCTCAGCCAATAGCCATTTCAGCCAATCAGATGCTTGAGATTTGAGACTGGTTTACAGATTTAGTTTTATTATCTTGGACACAGTTGTCCCACCTTATACAAAAGAGAAGTAAAATAGGAAAGAGATTTAATACTCTTGCACAAAATCATCGCAGTATTATAAACCCGGCAGCGAGTGGAAGCTCAGCGTTTGTCACAATCATGTTCTTTACTGTTCGCTATTCCAATAAGTAAAATTAGGCTTATAAATCTGTAAATCTAAAATTAATACCCCAATAAACAATATAAAGAAAAGAAAGGTATTTTATATTTCTAAAGATTCTATAAGTAAAGCCGTTCTAGTACCATGATCAAAATCCTAAAATCAGAGACATTTCTCGGTTGACCAGAGCCCAATATAAAAAGCTGAGATTGGAGACCAATCTCAATTTGCAAGGGTATTGTTTCTGAAATGGAGACAATACAAAACTGAGATTGGAGACCAAATATCAAATCTCAAGCATCAGATTGTCTGAAATGGAGACGTTTGCAAAATTGACAAAAAAAAACAACAACAACAACAAAACGGTATTTTAGGAAAAATGTTGCACAGAGCGAAGCGGAAGGTTACAAAAATTAGTTAACTTTTAAGTTTCGTAACCACTATTCCTCGGTAACTTATGCGTTTTTCTAACAATGTTTGCCCTTGTGTAAAGGAACCATAGTCTACGAAATTAGTAGTTGATAAAACGTTGTAAAAGATGATAAGCGAACTGATCAAAGTTCCATTTCGGATTCAAAACAACAAGAAATAACTTCAGCACTACTTCTAATTTTGTGGAAAAATGTGTGTGCAAGAATGCTAACAGATTTAGCCACCCAAAGTTTTACGGTTTGCTATATGCACTTTCACGACGAAAAGAAACAAAGTACAAACGTGTGCCCCACTACAAGATTTTTCTAAGTGAAGTGCGCCATTACTGAAAGCCTTCGAAAGCACCCATCCAGCGTGGGTTGATTATCTTCAAGATAGCGCCCTATCTGATCATCTGATTTCAAATGCAGATTTTCTGAAAATAAGCTTTCCTATAAGATTCTTGCTCCAAAACCCAACAGCGCTTGTTTGAAATGCTAATAAATTCTCTTCTTTTTTCACTTCAGTTTTTTAGTTTAGGCATGTATTTTAGGTGCTGTTCTCATTTTTTTTGTAATTTTAAAGATATATATTATGTTATACTGCCTCCAACCTCGCAGATAATGCATGGCAATTTTGAAAGGTGTCAGGTTTGATACGTGTGAAATATAAACCAATAAATCAATTACTAAACAAAATGCAAAAAAATCAATAGGAAGATGAAAAACAGCTCTAATCTAGTCTGATAAGGCATCTATAAAGATAGAATTATCGTTATTTCTTGAAATAACAATGTAGGGGGTAGAAAATGGAAGCTGTCAAACATTTTCAAAACAGTCTGAAGTTATGGTGGCATTTGCATCTAGCTTGGAAAACAAATGTGTTTACAGGAGGCCGGGTAGCTCACCTATCTTACAGAAAAACGCGATGTTTTCATAAAAACAAAATATTTTAGAAAATCTTATCTCTTCACATCTGAAAGTATTTTTAAAACCTGACAAAACATCAGCTCTAAATAGAAGTTTGAAAATATTTCCAATTTACTGGATTATGCACCAATTTGCATATTAGCCGCCACCTTTATATATTCTGTTCTACATGTATAAACATCTAGTTTCGTGGCCTTTTTTATTATTATAATTGTTTAACCCAACTAAACCTTGGCAAAATATTCGAATCTGTATATGATATAATTATTAATCGAAGAATATCATATTTGCATTCTTTGTCAAATAATTGGCTAATACTATTTTATTGTGGTCTTTATGACGTCATAACCATTACACATGGTGGCATCTACTGAGCAAATAATTTATTAATGCATTTCAGAGCACATATTTTTCTTATGTATTATTCACTTTTCGATTTTCTTTCAGTTTTGTTACTTGTATATGATTGTTTTTCAGACAAAATATATAATTATCTGGGATGCTTTTTCCTTTAACCCATAACACAATAAAGTTTATCACATAGATCTGGGTTAAAGTATACTTTAACCCAGCATAGATATATTCGCATTTTTGTTAATTTCAGCCATTTTTATTGGTCTGGGGTGACTTTTCGTAAAACACAAATCATTACAAGTGGGTGAAAGGTAAGACATATAACATGAAAGTCGTTGTTTAAAACCGCTACCTCTGTGTAACCATTTAACCACATTTAAATCCAACCCACCAGTTTCGTTCACCCTTAAATGAAACACGTAGGAGTCTCATTTTCTCGTTGCCTGGTTACCAAATTTTGGGAAAGACGCCGCGTGCTTTTCAATCAGACGCGCCACCTGACGGTAGCTGTCTTTAGACACAAGTGTTTCATTGTTATTTGAATAACTTTGCATACGATGGCGTTTAAAAAGTGGGCATAACTTTGATAAAATGTGCTGAAGAGTTATAAAACGTGCCTCTAAGCTAAATGATCTTTTACTAACCAAGTTAAGTTTCCAATGATGATGGACACAGTATGAGCTATGACGCGGGCTTCTCTGTCTCAAACTGACCAACTACTATCAAGAACACTAAACCAAGGCATGGGGTGACGTTTGCAGCTAAGTTCGATGAAAAATTCTCTCTTTGTGACCAAAATTACCGAAATTGGTAACAAATTTGTTAAACGGTTGCTCTTTTTTGTATAAAATAAGCAAGATATTGCATCCAGGAGAACATAAAGCCTGGGAAGCGCCAACCTTTACGTTTCGAATTATGAATGTAACGTACATTTGTAGAACATCATATCCGGCCAGCCATCGAACCGCTAATGCAGGGGATTTCCCACAGGATTGAACTCGTAAATGGGGCCTCGTTATCAGACCGTATACACTATCTTTGATATTAAACATTCATGCTCTTCTATCTAAGGATATTAGTAACCCATATATTCCATATATTATGCACTGACATAAGAGTAGCACTCAATTAGTGTACGTCCAAAGCTGGTACCCTGGTGAAAAAATGATCCAATTTCAGAGAATAGTTATAAAAATAACCAAATCATTAATAATAAAACTATTAAGTGGCTCTGACAAGCAATCATCTGAAGAAATCAAACCATTAAGTGGCATAAAAAATGCAAATATTTTAAATTGTAACCATCCTTTGGGGAAACATTTTTACAACACCTTTGCCACATCTAGACTGCTACTAGACTGCTACTTAGCTTACTCTTACTGTGGGCGTTTATCTATCAAAAATGATTATTAGTAATTTATAGCCAAAAGTACCTTACGATAAAAGCCTTTTAAAAAAGAAAAATGTCGCAACGATTTTCATAACGCTGAAGGTAAGTATGTTAGATTATTCCGGGGCTCATTTTGAATTTCATTAAACCTAACGGTATCTCCTAAGTCAAAGGTAATAAAGTTGAGAAGGCCAGATTCAGGATGCAACATGGGAAAGATGAAGCGAGCTCTTTACTACCTAGGCCAAAGATCATAAAACTACAAATGGAGACCAGTCTCAAATCTCAAGCATCTGATCACTCACAAAATTTGAGATTAGTATCCAATCTTAGTTTTATACTGTTTTCATTTCAGACAATCAGATGCTTGAGATTTGAGACTGGTCTCTAATTTCAGTTTTAAACTGTCTGCCTTTCAGACAATGAGATGCTTGAGATTTGAAACTAGTCAAAACGTGTCCGCTTCATTGAGGAAAAAACGAAGTCACACGACCCTTACTAACCAACAAGATAAGGGAAGTACTAAAAACCTTAAAAGGTTAAATATAATTGAAAAGGAGACTAATTCGAAAAATGAGAATAATAAAAAATAAGACTAAATACAATCAACGTAAAAAAAGACTTGAGGGACCACTCCCATAGAACGGTCAGGAACGTTTAGATGCAGCACATCTTTGCTGCTTCGGGTTAAAAATAGGTTCTGCTGTTCACCAACTTTATACTTTCTTTGCAAGGTTCTCGATGAGAAATATGTACAAGTTCGCTGGGTAAATTTAAGCCAACCTACCCACTCTTACGACAATAATGCATGTTATAGCACCGCAGGGTCAGTTGGCGAGATGGTTGGAGGAGGTGTCTCAGTTTAACATGGTGTTGAAACATCGTGCTGGTCTTGAGCCTTGAAATGCAGATGAACAGTCTCGACTGCCGGCAACTGAAGGTCGGTGCATCGCATTAACTGCCGGTGTGCGACTGGAGGAGGTTGCAAATACTGTGCTTTAACCCATAACATTTTGGAATCCTTAATAGAGGCTGTAGACGACCAAGGCTGTTCAACATTCGTTCCCTGTTGCTGGCGAATCCAAGATTCACCAAGGCGCTTTGGGGTTAACCACAAGGGCATGGGTACGACTGTCAACGGGTAGCGCGATGAAGTCAAAATCAATCAGGATGTCCACAACAAGCCGGTTAATCAGGTTCGCCCTAACCTGAGTAAGGAGATATATGGATCGAGAATTCCAGATGCAGGCGAAGATTGCATAACCAAACGCAGTCCAGTCTGGCAAGCGGAAGCAAGTAGAAGATCCTCATGTGGTTGAATCACCTAATCCCAAGGCGTCTGGTTCTGATAGGTGAATTGAGCACAATAAAGTAGCCAAATACACTGTCAAGCAAAATGGTTAAGTACCCGATAACCTGCTCGAAACCAGAGCACCTGACAATATTCATCTAAATAAAGGATTGAACCTTGCAGTCATGTTTTCTAGACCTTTATTCCGGTATGGCTGTTTCTAGGCTACCGGTCATCCAGTCTGCTTTACTGTACTACCTTCTTTGTTTGCTATATTTCCACCTGTATTTTTGTCCCTTTATTCATCCGTTTCTTGTACACGAGTTTAGTTGCTGCTTTCAACTTTTCTTGTGCAGCATTACACATTCATATACCGTATAATGGGTTATTTTCGCGATCGAAAATTTTCGATATTTTGTCGTAATTTTAATTTTCGCGTTTGTAATTTTAGCGAATTTGCGCTCACAGAAATTAACGCGAAAGTTGTTGGGAATTTTTGGCGTTTTTAATTTTAGCGAATTCACGTCGGTCGCGAAAATAGCGAAAATATTATGCTCGCGAAAAAAACCCATTATACGGTACTCGTAACTACCCAAAGAGTGCCCAAAACGAACCCCTTTTTCGGAAATCTTACATCATACCCTGCTTTAGTACAATGACCATCTCTACGCAATACTGACATGCTCTTTTTGTTCTTAAAGCTATACTATTTCTTCAGCAGACGCAGCAACATGGTAAAACAAATGAGAGACCGGTATCGCCATGCAATTTAAATAACGTTGATAACAAAAATAACAAGAAAAACACCAGTCTGACCCTCAATGTGTGAATGGTGCTGGAAGGTTAAGTGTTTGACCTTAGAAGTCTGTACACGAATACAAACACGGTATTGATAAGAACGACAGCCCTATAAAACTAGTGCAAAAAATAATTGCATCTCAGAGGGTCGCATTATCAGTTTCATAAGTAAAATACAATAACAACCAGTCAGTCAACACTCTTTTGCAAAAATAGATTGCGAGTCAGACAAAGACAAAAGGTTATAGCCTGATTTCATCATTATCAGGAAAGCTTATAAAAAGCTAGAAAATTAATTTCTTCCACAAGGTCAGATCTATAACTCATCCACGTTTCAATGTCGGCTCGCGCTTGGTACAATGATTCGCGGCTCGCGGTGTGATTTTCATCAATTTCTTCACATTTTACGTCATATTTCCAACTTAACTTGACAGGGATAGCATAATCATCAAGCTAAAATTGTCAAGATAAGTCGGGGCATGATAAGTCGTTCAATCACGGGGAGGATTTATAGATTTCCGCAGGAGAAAGCGTGATAAAAATCACCTGATGGTAATACCAGTTCCTAAATAACAAGGCACAGATAGTTTTCTGTGAGTTGACGTCCCGTCAAGATTCTCTGTATTCTCTTTCTTCACACTGATGGTTTTACATATTATATGAAAGACTCTACTAGCATTATCACCCGTGCCACGTTTTTCGGGCGGTGCTTCCGAGGGCGTATGACTTGTATGACAAACTGTCTCTCATTGAACCGTTTGGGTCTCTCTTTGGCATCCTGTATTTCAGTATTATCTCGAATGTGTCCATTTTAACAGCTCCGTTTACCATTTCAGCGAAAGTTAAGAAAACAAGAAAATTGTTTGACTTTCATACAAGTCATTTGAGAATCGCACCTGGGAATGGAACCAGAGAATTCAGACCCTGAGATTATAAAACTGAGAATGGAAACCAGTCTCAAATATCAAAGATCTGACTGGCTGAAATGGCGACCAGTCGCCATTTCAGTCTTCAGGTCTGAGATTTGAGACTGGTTTCAAATCTCAGTTTCATAATCTTCAGACAAGGTTAATAAACAACGGATTAGTTTCGCCTCGTATACCTTATTACTTCTCGGTTGTAAACAATAAGCATACATTTGTTAATTTTTAATTCATTAAGTAACCTAAGTGGACTAAAGCAACAGCCATTTCCAAAATTATGTAAATTCAGTTATGTAATGTTCGTTAGCTATGGAAAAGGTTGCGCAGGCATCAGAAAACGAAAGATAAAGGTCATAAGCTATGGAAAAGGTTGCACAATAATAAAAAAACCGAAATAATTTTAAATACCAGAAAGACATATCGAGCAGAAGGAAATAAGTGCAATATCGTCGAGGCACATGAAGGCTGTTTTCCATTCCACATACTTGTGTAATAGTATATGATTTCCATTTCGGGGGTGGGGGGGGGGGGGTTCGAGCAACTAGCTAACTAACCCCCTCTGGATCCCCCTCAGTAAAAGCGAACACGAACCAACCGGTTTTTTTTCCAGATCAGAATAATCTGCGTACGATTAAAATAGAGGCATTATTTTTAGGTTTGAGTACGTTACAAGTTAAGCTCCTTTTCATGTCAGTTTATTTGAAGAGTATGTTCTTTATCTGTAGATTCGACACACCACTAGAAATAATTTGTCACTTGAATAATTCTCATTTGTGCTAAATCTGGAGATTAGTCTCAAATCTCAAGTATTAGAAGCTTGAAATTTGAGACTGGTCTCAAATATTAGTTTTATGATCATGTGCCCTTAGCTCTCTAAACCTAATTTACTCTCTCCTCCAAACTTGGTTCCAGATTCCATGGTTGACTCTGTCCTCAGCAACTGGTAGCAGGCGCCATGGTTCAATCTGTCCTGGTACCTGGTACACTTGGTACCTGGTTCTGTGGTTTACCCTGTCCAGAGCACTTGGTACCTGGTTCTGTGGTTGACTCTGTCCTCAGCAACTGGTAGCAGGCGCCATGGTTCAATCTGTCCTGGTACCTGGAACACTTGGTACCTGGTTCTATGGTTTACTCTGTCCTCAGCACTTGGTACCTGGTTCTGCGGTTTACCCTGTCCTGAGCACTTGGTACCTGGTTCTGTGGTTTACTCTGTCCTGAGCACTTGGTACCTGGTTCTGTGGTTTACCCTGTCCTGAGCACTTGGTACCTGGTTCTGTGGTTTACTCTGTCCTGAACACTTGGTACCTGGTTCTGTGGTTTAACCTGTCCTGAACACTTGGTACCTGTTCTGTGGTTTACTCTGTCCTGAGCACTTGGCACCTGGTTCTGTGGTTTACTCTGTCCTGAGCACTTGGCACCTGGTTCTGTGGTTTACCCTTTTATGAACACTTGGTACCTGGTTCTGTGGTTTACTCTGTCCTGAGCACTTGGCACCTGGTTCTGTGGTTTACCCTGTCCTGAGCACTTGGTACTTTGTTTTGTGGTTTACCCTATCCTGAACACTTGGTAACTGGTTCTGTGGTTTACCCTGTCCTGAACACTTGGTACCTGGTTTTGTGCTTTACCCTGTCCTGAACACTTGGTACCTGGTTCTGTGGTTTACCCTGTCCTGAACACTTGGTACCCGGTTCTGTGGTTTACCCTGTCCTGAACACTTGGTACCTGGTTCTGTGGTTTACCCTGTCATGAACACTTGGTACCTGGTTCTGTGGTTTACCCTGTCCTGAGCACTTGGTACCTGGTTCTGAGGTTTACCGTGTCCTGAGCACTTGGCACCTGGTTCTGTGGTTTACCCTGTCCAGAGCACTTGGTACCTGGTTCTGTGGTTGACTCTGTCCTCAGCAACTGGTAGCAGGCGCCATGGTTCAATTTGTCCTGGTACCTGGTACACTTGGTACCTATTTCTGTGGTTTACACTGTCCTGAGCACTTGGTACCTGGTTCTGTGGTTTACCCTGTCCTGAACACTTGGTACCTGGTTCTGTGGTTTACCCTGTCCTGAGCACTTGGTACCTGGTTCTGTGGTTTACCCTGTCCTGAACACTTGGTACCTGGTTCTGTGGTTTACCCTGTCCTGAGCACTTGGTACCTGGTTCTGTGGTTTACCCTGTTCTAGAGCACTTGGCACCTGGTTCTGTGGTTTACCCTGTCCAGAGCACTTGGTACCTGGTTCTGTGTTTGACTCTGTCCTCAGCAACTGGTAGCAGGCGCCATGGTTCAATTTGTCCTGGTACCTGGTACACTTGGTACCTGGTTCTGTGGTTTACTCTGTCCTGAGCACTTGGTACCTGGTTCTGTTGTTTACCCTGTCCTGAACACTTGGTACCTGGTTCTGTGGTTTACCCTGTCCTGAGCACTTGCTACCTGGTTCTGTGGTTTACCCTATCCTGAGCACTTGGTAGCTGGTTCCATGGTTTACTCTGTCCTCAGCACTTGGTTCCAGATTCTATGGTTGGCTCTGTCCTTAGCAACTGGTAGCAGGCGCCATGGTTCACTCTGGTCTTAAACGTTTAGATAACGATCAGCTTCAAGTTTTAACTTTCCAAAGCAAGTCAATGTCAAGCAGAGTAAAAAGATTTACGTTATTTACTAATTTTACGAAGGGATGTTGAAATGTGAGGAGTTTTACTGTATTGTTTGTACATATAATCTTTTATCAAGGATATGAAAAATTATCTGAACCACAAGGCCAACAAGTGATAATTCTAATAGGACGAGGAAGTGAACTTTCTCATTTGTTCAAATTTGTGCGAATTAGAAACAAAGTTTTCTAAAACAAGATTAAAACCATACACAAATAAAACAGTCAATTACATCAGGCCCGAATATAAAATTTCCAGAAAGGGGGTTAGTGTCGGACAGTCTTAGAGCCGTGACATGATAGTTTTCCACTTTCTGGCCAAAATCTCCATGAAAGTTAAATACAGATGCCGAAAATGGGGTTCGAGCAACCCCAACAGTTACATGATAAATTTCAACTTTCTGGAAAAAGTCGCCAAGAAAATAAAATTTTGCTGTCCAAATAGGGGGTCCGAGCAACCCCGTCGAACCCTCTCTGGATCCACCCATCAAAACAGATACAAGTTCGTATCGTAATTGCTAAAATTACCTAGTAACCTACAAGGGAGTTCATAAAAAGGTAATAACAACCATAACTTTATATGTAAATGCCCTACCTTATGTTTGATTTTGTTTGTTGATAAAGGCCGCTTTGTTTTAAAAGCATGCCTTGAGCCTCAGTCGAATTTATCAGATATATATTTTAGTCATGTGTGTGCAACCCACATCATTTCACCATTTGCTGTTTGAAGATTTTGTATTTTACATCTTCATAAGCGAAAATTTTTTTAAACATTAGGGAAACATTAAAAGCTTGGCTATCGTTTCATTAATATCAAAAAACTTACCAGCCATTAAAACTAATGGCAAAGTGGGAAAATTATGCCCCACCATTTTCATTAATTCAACCTTTCGTTATTAAGAAATGAATGGTTATTATTTTTGGTCCGCTTTGTGTCATCTATCCAGGTTTGTGAGGTCTTGTAAGCAAGGAATTATGTCCGTGTTTTGAAGAAATGCCACAAGAAAAAAATAAATAAACACGCATGTTGCTCATTGCAAAATAACAAAATTGTGTGGATGCCGCCATTTTTGTGTGATTTCTTCAATGTTTTGTTTTCACGGTAGTCGCCGTTTCAATCAACAACGTCGATATGATATTGATCATAGTCGTTCTTCCGGTTCTTGGTTCCTGGCCTGATTGACAGTAATTGGACAGAAACGAGTTTTGCTTCCACAAGCACACGAAAAAAGGGGAGAAACATCGCCGACTTAGTGCAAAAACAGTATAGGAACCTTAGATATAAGGAAGGGTATACAGTTTTTGTAATTAAGTGATGATCAACAAAAGACGGCGGTTTTCAATCTTTTTTGTCCACTTCCTGTAATCAGTGTTACTGTAAAACAAAAGATGGATGAACCTGTAAGTGAATTGCTAAAAATACTCGGCAATTTTCGCGGAATGTGCAGGTTTTGTAAATCCTTTTGGAGATACAGATTATAATTTTTTAAGGTTGAACAAGTTTTAAAATCAGTCTGATTGCATATGTTCTCTTTAGAAATAGTAACTGAGAAAGCATGATGGCCTAATATAATGATAGTAATAATAAAAATGATAAAATAACAATAACGATGATGATGAAGACGAGGATGATGAAGATGATGATGATGATGATGATGATGATGATAAAAATAAAATAATGATAATAATAATAATAGTAATACTAATAATAATAATAACGATAAATAATAATAGTAATAATAATAATAATAATAATAATAATAATAATAATAATAATAATAATAATTTAAAAAAAAATAACTAAAAATAATTAAAACAATAATAATAATAATATTTATTCCAATAAATGCTGTTGTTGTTAACAAAATACACGAAGTAAGATGCCAAGAAATTTTAATTTTCAAAAAGAGCAGAAAATAATATTGTTGCTTCACATATTTTATTTCGGCAGTTGGTGTTCTGTGTTCGATCAGTTATTGCGTTTTGTGCATTCTTATCTAACCCACCAGTGAAGTGATTTATTGAGTTTTCATCAATTTATCATTTTTCGCACGATTCTAGCAGCCTCTGTCATCCTTAGACACAAAGCAGCTCCGAGCACTGTAGGCATTTGTAATTTAACTTTCGTAATCGCAACGTCACCATTAAAACTAAAACATTAACTTTGATAAGATATGGATTTATATCAACATTTATCTACGTTTGATATCTAAGGTTTGATAGCGTTGCCTTGTCCAACAGAGTTAGTGCGTTGTCGACATGAAAAATTACCTCAAAGAATGCGTTTTTGTTCATATAATTTTGCCTCAAAAACATGTTGAACAGTTGCGCTTCGAGTTTTTTATTTACATGTTAAAGTCTGTAAGCGACTGTAGCCTATCTCTCATCTTGGATGGAATTTTGATAAGATTTGATATGAAAATGGTTCCTTATCTCTAGAAAACACACTCCGATCTCCAGATTTTGATTAATAGCTCGCCCGCGCTAAATTGATGTGCTAAAACAAATTCAGTGCTCTGCCGACGCCCGGACAACTTGTCATTCCCGCGAATTTTCTTAACGCTCTTCCATTTTTTATAAAAAATATTATGATAGAGTTTAAAGCAATTATTTATACTGAGTTAACATTTTATTTCATGGGGATTATATTCTCGCAAAAGTCTAAAATGATTATTTCACGCGAACTTAATTCGCTTTTAATTGTAAGACATATATGTTTATTATGTTCGAATATGGTCAAGTTCAAAACAGAGCTTCGTGTTAAATGCAAACAGAACCACCCACATCTCAGTGTGCGAAGTTTAAATGTTCTGGACCCAGGATCATAAAACTGAGACTTTAGGCTTGTCTCCTGATTTAGTTTTATGATCTTGGGCCTTGCACTCTTAGAGCTTTTGTTGCTCTATGTGGAAGCAACTTAAAAAGAAAGGGCCGGGAAATCAAACAAAATGATTTGAATCGCACTAGCTGATTCAGAAAGGGGAGTATCTGGCGCCCCTCCCTCTCCCACGCCCCACGTTAAAATTAAATATTAGTCCGGAATATAGGAAGTAGCTTCATTGCAAATACATTTTAAAAATAAACATAGAATTGACTCGTTTTTTTCGGCGTTAGCTGTCTAAGCTCACTTTTGACCTAGTTTTTCGACCAACGAAATGTTGTAAATAATACTCGTATTCTATTATTATGCAGCGGGAAAATGAAATAAACTATTTCGATTGGTAGCTATTTACAACAGAGAGGCATCTAGCAGGGTGGAGAGGTATCTAGTGGGATTTTGATTATTATGCAGCGGGAAAATCAAATAGATTATTTCGATTGGTTTTTTAGTGGGTGTAGTTTACGATTACCGTAACGATTTTTATATTTTATATCCTGGCACTTACATGTTCGAGCATTTTTATTTTTAAAAGCGATAATTGTATTGGAGAAAAACATATTTAAAATTTATATAACCTGTCAAGTCAATATATATGGCTTAAATACAATTTTATATAGAATATTATTAGGTGTCAGGTAAACATTTGCGTATAATACTAAGTGTAAAACGAAAGAACAGTGCAGATATTTCTAGTTCTTACTGGTTCCTTTCTAGTTCCTTTGATACTGATTGTTATTTTCAAGTGGGAAAGTCACGTTATCTGTGGTGTAGTGTAGTGGCTACTTCTCTCGCCTCGCAAGCGGAGTCCCCGGGTTCAATACTCAGAAGGGACACTTTTTTTTGAAGTTAATTTACGTAAAAGTTGGTAGATTTCGCTCTTGCAAGAAGCTGTTATTATTTATATGTATTAAATTTCATTTATTCATCGCGAGTTCTAACTCTACAAGAGGTATTTTATTGAAACTGAATAAATGTAGATCAAGACTTAATGTAAGGCTTTGCTTCTGGTTTAAACTCCTGTGGCAATTCGATTTGCCATTGACCGTTTCAAGGCGGTAACCCCTCGGGTTCTCATTTTTGTTAATTCTTTGTGGTATCCTTTTTGAAACTGATCATTTTATTAACCATGCTCTCTCTCCCTCTTCTTGACTGTGTGGGGAGGCTTTTTTCTGAATGTGGCAATTCCTGGTATGCATATTTCAACTTTTTTTTAATCGACTTGTTATCACAGCATGAAATTATTGCAACAGCTTCAAAAATTGTTTGAAAGACATTTTCAATAAATTTATGAGTTGTCATGATTCGGTCGCTAAATCTCTAGGCCATACTAAGAAGGCAGGGAGGGTTCGTCAACAGCTACAATGTATAACAAGTGAAATAAAATAACTAAACTGTGTCTGCTTCGCCTCTCTATATTTCTTTCTTTCTTATATACATGAATATATAAATCTTTTCCATCAACGCCGTTTATCTTTTTTAAAGATATTTCTTGTTTAAAATAATTGACGAGATATTATCAATTCAATATCGATCATGGTGCCTGCTGGTGACTATTTTAGGGAACAAGTGACATCATCAATGTAGTTGCACAAATAATTTGTTTTTATTAAATTAAAAAAAAAATCACAGGAAATACTTAAGATGACTGTTGTCATGAAATTAAATAATTACACGAAAAAATGTTAATTTTATTTTGAGACTTTAATTCAGTATAAACACATGTGAATAAGAATTGATGAAGTCACTGGCCACCATGTTTGAAATAATACGTAGGCCTACTGTATGTATTCATATATGACTGGTTTCCTTGAATAACTGACTAGATCTTACGTATAAATTAAATGTAGATGCATTTGTTACTTTGGTATTGTTCCAGCATGACGAAACTATGCCTGAAAACTAAAAACGATTAAGAAAATGACCATTGCAGAGTCGGATACAAGATATCCAGAAAGGGTGTTCGTCTGGGGAAGTCATAGGGTAGTTTCATGGCAATGTCCAACTTTCTGGTCAGAATCTCCATGCAAATTACATGTAGCTGCACCAAGTTCGAGCAACCTATCTTGATCTGACCCTGCACTCTTTTAACATACGTTTATTTAGTAAAACAGTTTTTTAAACTTTTAAAATATGCCTATTTCAAAATCTTAAACGCTTCATTGGTTCAAGAAGAAGAAAATCTTCCAATCACAGAAAAGTAAAAGTTTACATTTGGTTTATGGCGTTTTACTGGAAACTTGAAAAATACGGTGTACTAGACAACCCCCTTCTTTGTACGTTCTAACATGGATTTCGTAATAAGTACATTATATGAGGTATAGTTCTAAGAAAAATACACAGACGTTTCTCACTAATTTGTTTTCAGTGTTCGTCAGGGCGGACAAAATTCAAATTTGATGTATAATAACTAAATGTTGAATAATCTTTATAGATAATCAAGATGCAAATCAGTGGTTCTAATTGGGATATAAAACTCTAGATCAGTAAAACAAATCTTATCTGACATTGCTGTTATACCAAGTCACTACGACCCTATAAATCCAGGAGAAAAGTGGCGCTGGTAGCAGATTTCTTCACTCAACTTATGATGGTTTTGTAATCATGTAAACATTACCTGGTATGCGTTTTGCTTTAATTTTGGGCTCTTTTCACGGTTGCCCCATGTATCCATGTAAAATGTTTGAATTCAAATAATGGTATTAAATGTGAAAGTCGGTTGAATACATTAATTACAGACTATAAACTCATACCTTTACCTTTATTTATAGAATATCTAACTGGTATAACAAAAACACTCACTCAATAGCTCGATCTCTCGCTCGCTCACTTGATCGATCGATAAAACAATCAATCAATCAATCAATCAAATTTCGAACAAACAAACAATTTATCAATCAATCTTAATTTTAAAAAGAGTTCGAGGTATTTTCCTAGCATGGTGTAATGGCAATAGTGACAAGATCCGCTTCATCCGCATTACCGTATATGATGTTAATAAACCTAACGGATCATGTTCTAAGGTTGGAGACCAGTCTCAGATCTCTTAAATCTAATTGGTTGAAATTGGCCAGTAATTCAAGAATAACCAAATAGCAAACTTGAGATCTGAGAATGGTCTTCACTAAGGACAATATTCCAATGCAGGCATCTGTTCTGTGCTGGAGAAGAGAAGCTATGCTCAAGCGCATTTTAATAGTATTTATTAAAGGTATATCGCTTCAGCTACGAAATTAATGTAAGTAGTTGCAACCACGTTTGAAAAGTATTATGGAGGAACAGCAATAAGTGTAGACCATAATAAGATAGTGGGTTGTGCAAGCCTTCGTGGATCTATACCGGATGCAATAACATGTCGAAAGGCTATAATTATCATTGTTAAAACAGAATAAAAGAAGTAAGGATTTCTCTGTGATACTTAGTCAATATCTAACGAATGCTGCTTTAATCGGAAAACAAAGTTTTTTGGAACTTGTAGAACAAACGTAAACATGCCCACACTTTAGCCGTCATTGCGTCTCGCCGCTCTCTGATAACGTTCGCAATAGAAAATAAAGCTGGCGGGCCGCGGAGATATATTTCAAATATAAAACATACATTACACGGGCCATGACATAACATTTGAAAGATTTAAGAGTATTTTGTTTGATTTAGATGAATTATCAAATCGGAGTAATATGAGTAGTACATTAGCGTTCACGACTGACATGTTTATTGTTCCCGGGCGGTTTTCTAATCTGACCAACATGGAAAGGTGGAATAAATGTTAGAAATGACAATCATTCTGACAAACTATTAGGATTGATATCAGTTCTATATCTATTGCTCTACTCTCTCTCTCTCTCTCTCTCTCTCTCTCTCTCTCTCTCTCTCTCTCTCTCTCTCTCTCTCTCTCTCTCTCTCTCTCTCTCTCTCTCTCTCTCTCTCTCTCTTTTCATCTCTCTCTGTTACTATCTGTGTGTCTGTGTGTCTCTCTGTGTGTCTGTGTGTCTGTCTGTGTGTCTGTGCGTCTGTCTGTGTATCTGTCTGTGTGTCTGTCGGTGTGTATGTCTGTGTGTCTGTCTGTGTGTCTGTGTGTCTGTGTGTCTGTCTGTCTGTCTGTCTCTTTGCAATAATAATAATAAGAAGAAGAAGGAAAAGAAGAAGAAGAAGATGAAGAAAAGAAGGAAAAGAAGAAGAAAAAAAAGAAGAAGAAGAACAACAATAACAAGAAGCAGAAGAAGAAGAAGAAGAAATTATGCTATTTAACTATATATGTGTTTTTCTTTATTCTCTTTATTTCTCATATTAAAGACGAGACGTATAAATCTTTGATAATATCGTAACATAATTACTATTTAGCCAGTATAATTTACTTTACATCATAGAGAAAAAGGGCTGACATGGGGTCAGTGCAAATATAATGAAATAAATGAGTTATTGAAATGAAAAGTCAAGAGTTAACGCGGTATTTAGATAGCCACCTTTTCTCGTATTATCCGTTTCGATCCGTTTGTCACAATTCGGGAGATGAGACGTTGCGATAAGAAACATCCCATTCCCATTTTCATGATCCATAGGGAAGGACATGGGGGAAATATTGCTTAAATTGACTATACCGTGAATATTGAAAACAAATCTAAAACGGTCCTGAATAGAGATTACATCAAGATAAGGCGGTGTTCAATTTAGCCAGATAACTTGCGCATTTGCCAAAACCCCCATTTGATGTATTTTCGCGAGTATTGACGAGAAACGGATTTTCCCCAGAGGGTTCATTTTGTCATTTTACGTTGATGGAAATATAATGTTCACATTCATATAGCCGATCGAAAAATTTGGAAGTATTATTTCGTAAGCTAAAATATCAAATTATTAAGAAAAGAACTTCGGGTTTGCATATGATTATGTTTTGGATTGGATCATATTTGACACCATAAAAACCGATGAAATGTTCGGAACATTCAGTTTAAAAAATGTTAAGGTGATCCGCACCCACTACGAGTACGTCGATAAAATCATCAAGTATGATTCGATTTGCCGTCTCACCAGCAATACGCTTTTCTGTGAATTAGAGGGTTTGAAAATCGTATACTTCCGATCAATGAACCACTGTACGGTGTTAATTCATCTTCCTCACAATTTATGTCACCACATCCGTCCTTTTAAATCTTAATTCAATTGCTTGAAGATTACCTTAATCAATGCAACGTTTACAAAACAACACGTGTATCGTTATGACCTGGTCACGTGCTGGAGTATGACCCCGCAGCGAATGGTCATTTCTTTGCTGTCTATGATTCTTCAGAGTTCTTAGAATTTCATTTCGATTCATGGGCGATTTAGCGCTTACGATGAACAAAAGATATAACACTTCAAACTTGTATCTTAACAAAAAGTTTTGTTTCTTAGACGGTAGGCGCACTCGACGCCATTCGGAAATTGGATTAAGATCGCGCGACGGTCACATGACTTCAATGCGTTCATTACTTTATGAAGTATATTTTCACGTGCCGTTTCGTATTGGCAATTAAATATCACAGTGTGCAAATAGCATGTAACTAATCAAACCCTTAAAAACTAACTGCAAAAGTTGCAAACGCAGAAAACAACAAAGTAACGGAGACAGCCGTGTCATTGACTGACGGCCATTTTGCATCAGACGACATTTTCTAAATGCTAGTGCAGCCTTAAATAATGACTGATTTAAATATCATACGACAGGATTAGCCCGATGTTTAGATTTATTAGTTAATCATTATCAAAAACGCATGATGTAGTCTTGATGTTTCTGTTTTGTTTTGGGATGTGTATGTCAACCAAATCTCAATTTATTTTGCATTAATTTGACACGTATTTTTCTTTTTCCAGATCAGATGCGACATAACGGAAATATTCTGAATGAAGTATTTAACATTTAAATAATTGGAGATTTACTTTTCGGGGATGAAATACCGTGTAAAGCTGTTGTTATTTTTGTTTTAAGAAGCCACGGCGTTTGGGAATATTTCTTTGAGTGACGTTTAGTCAAATTGGAAACGGTGTATCTGAAATTATAATGAGAATTGGCTACTTACGCTAAGGGCACACTGGCGTGTCAAATATTTGTTGGAGATGGGAGGGCGTCGCAATTAAAGCGATATTGCAACTAAATGCAAATAAAAATTCCCTACTCGGGCTATTCAGTCAACTTTGCATTGTTGACTGGCTCCCGTCCTATGTTCTGTTGTGTATTCTTATATAATGTCATCCAAAAATTATACCAATACAATCAATTCTAATAGGGGCTTTATTATTCTTTTGCTTTTTTATCTTCAATGAGCTCCCAAAATATAGATGGTTCGACAGAAATCAGAATAAGAAAAAAAAAACCGAAATGAAACAATGAAATAATATTATGCAAATATTTATATTAAAAAATTAAAATAGAACCATCTAGTCATCTGCTATCTACTAAGGCTACCTGAATTGGTCAAATTCTAAGTTCCAACTCTATAACCGAAGTTGAACTCGAAACAATCGCCGTCTGGTAATAATTCTGTAAAACATATGTTTATTCAGAATAGAATTCATTTCAGATTCTCTTTGATTTCTTTTCACAATCTGACAGTATATTCTTCTATCTCTTATCAGCCCTGCAAAAATAAAGTCCGCTGATAAGGTCTTAGGAATTAATAACCCATGATTAAAGCCAAAACATATTATGGACGCTATAATTCAATATATCCATTCCGCAAAGACATTCTTAGAGGCTTTCAATCTCAATCCAATCAGATGAAGATACGAAAATCGATGGCATCTAATCAAGTGTTCTCTTGGTGAATTATGATCTTCAACCGTTCATGGAATCTGGCTATTGAGAGATAAGAAGATCGTGAAGCTTGCTGCGACAATCGCGTGTTAATCAGTCGCCATTTTGGATTACAAGTGGCAGCCATTTTAGGCGGAAGTTGCCATTCGCTTAAACCGGAAATGAAAACGAGTTCACGTGTTTTCTCCCGCCATTTGTTCCAGAAAAACTGTCGTCAAAGGTCTACAACGGAAATGCGCTGGAATGCAAATAGACTTTTGCTAAATGTTAATTACTTTAAGAAGGGAAGACATTAACTGCTTGTCAATTAGAGGTTATATATGCTTTCGTTCGATAGAAATAAGTCAAAATTTGCTTTAAAAACTAGATGAAATCAGATCCTTTTATGAAATTTAATAAAAATCGTTCAGGCGACAAATCATTAAAAGCATACCGTCCTGTCACATGCCATAAAGTTTTCAGTGAGAGCATACGTCTTTTTTCGCACTTTTGGCATGTGATATAAAAAGTGCCATGCCTCTGTTTTAATACTTATTCCTGTATTAAAAGATGTTTTACAACAAAAGCGTAATTCTTTCAGCACGTCTTGTACACATGGGACACGAACGTTACAGACATTACCAGATTTTGGCAGACCGATAATAATCAATTCACATTAAAAATACCGTTACATAATTCATATACCAGACCCATCACTTGCGCTGAACTCCCTTTCTTGTTTTAAGTCTCCTCTGCCTTTCTCGTTAACTATTTAATTGGTGGTGTAACATGAATATTAAATGAAATTAAATATTATCAAATTCTATCTCAGAAAATATGATGGAATCATTAGGATCTCGGGAGGGTTTAGTTAACGGTGTTTAAGTCTGTTTTGTCACAGCCGAACGGCATTAGATGGATCAGTGAGATTACGCGTTATGTAATATACCCCTGGTAGTAACTAATTCTTCCTATGTATTGGAATTTAATTAATGCTATTTTTGTGATTTCCATCTAAAATGTTAAAAGAGATGTTCCTATAGATATGTACATTTTTGATATGGGATTATTGGGTTTTACATATTTTCTCGGAATTTTTACATGTATAAAACATACCGGTACTTTGAACTTTTCATCTGGTATTCATAGAGATGCGCAAGATGCAACAGCGAGACAAGAAAATTAAAATAAAATTAATGATGCCATTATGAGGTTTATATTATGATGAAACAGTCCGGGGGCGGATCCAGACAGGGTTGATCGAATCTCTTTTGGGCAGCAATATTTAATTTTCATGAAGATGTTTGGCCAGAAACATGTTAGAAAGTATCATGTAAAGTCTACCCTAAGACTGTCCCAAACGGACCCCTTTATGACAGTTTGTTTCAAACATTACTTTACCACATTTGTATTTCAATTCATTGAAAGGGGTAGATTCACGAAGGCTCAAAAGTGGCCTAAAATTATCTGAAAATTTCAAATTGCATTTACATCACAGAAAGTGAGCTTTTTTATCATCTATAATGGTTGTTTTCTTGGCCAGATTATAAGTGAAGAAATCTGCTCTGAAAATGGACAAAAATATTAATTTTTACATATTTTTCTCATTTTAAGCAATTATGATGACCCTGTTATCCAAATGCATCAACAGTGATTGATATAAAACTCTAAGATATCGAAAGAACAACCATTTGTGTATTCAAAAGCATTAAAATTTGTGGTAAGCAACTAAACTTATTTTTTTATATTTTAGGCCAATATTAGGCCTTCGTGAATCTGTGCCTTTGTTGAAACAATATTTTCTTTAATTTAAAACTGTTAATTGCAGAGAAATGATAACATCAATCGATCGCCGTCAGTAACCCGTTATATTAGCAGTTTCTGTGTACCTAACAGTTCGGGTCTGACTTTCATTTAAATACAAAACACTTTTTTAAATAGTGAAGGTTTTCACGTTCATTCTTTACGTTCTGCAACCAAAATGACAACCTAAGGCGCCAGTTATGTAATGATTTTTAAACATTTTTATTGAAATCTTTGATTAATTCATTTGCAGGTTATAAATAAGTCAGATGGGCCGAGTTTTGACAATAGTTATTTGTGTATATTCATACTTTGTACAATTATTTGTCACTGTAATGAAAATTTAATGACTTACATTCCTTATATTTATATAGAAAGCCAGTGAATACATATATATGCATTCGTCACATCATGTATTACATAAAAGTGTTTCACTGCCTTACAAATAAACTACAATAGGATTCCAAGCGTCAAATGTTTGCTGGTTCTGTGCGTCGAAAAAGGTTGAACTTTCGCGGTTGGTCATTCTTTACATCGCGCGTATCTTGAATTAGAATGTTTTTAGATACATTATTCGTTTACTAAAATCCCCAGGCGGCCAGTAAGTAGTCAACGCGGCAAAATTGAAAAGTAATCCGTAGGCAAAAAAATCTTAATAGTAATGCGGAAGCAAAAATCTGAATAGTAATGTGTAGACAAAATTTTGAATAGTTATGCGAAAGCAAAAATCTGCGAAAACCTGCAAAAATCTGCATAGTAATGTGTAGGCAAAAATCAAGGCGAAAATCTGAATAGTAATGTGTAAGCAAACACGCACACAAACACACACAAAATATTCAGTAATGCAATTCGCGATATTAATAGTAATACTCTCAGTTCTTTGATAAGTCGTTAATACATGACCCGGGCTTTTAAAGGTCTGTCACTCTTTTTTTCTCATCTTTTCGAAATCGTCATAATAACGTGCATTCGCAGAAACTGCTTAGAGAAGCAATACGAATCCTACAGGTGGTTACCAAGATTTAATGCCGACATTGAAAATGTGGTATGATTTTATTATAGGAAGCATAAAGTAAAACCATTACATTAAACACCACCAGCTCGTTTGTCGTTAATTGTATACGTAAGGACTCGCATATAATGTTACATTTGTAAAATAACTCCATATCATCAGGCGCTTATATCATTATGATGTATAATAGATTAGCATTCGTTGGGGTTTATTCTGAATGTTGTTTATATTGCTTAAAAGATTCCGCGAATAGTTCCTCGAATGGGGGTAACCGTTTGTTGTATTTTCCTGTGTGAAATAGTAAGAAATGCAAAAACTTTACCTAGTAACCTCATGAGAAAAAAAATGACACCGTTTTTGATGTTTATTTTTGTCCTTTGTGTGGCTGTCTTTTGATTTTTAAAAGATGGCGCGTTCTATCTAACTACTAAACAGTATCAGAGTACACACCTAGTTATTATCAATGACAATGTAAATGTAGGGGTCGTCATATCAGCCAATCAGATGCTGCTTGATATTTTATACAGGTCTCCATATTTAGTTTTATGATCTTGAGCCCTGTTGTATCACAGTCGAATGCAAGATCTCCAGAAAGGGGGTTCGATTGGGGCGGGAGGGGGGGGGGGGGGGGGTGGGTAACATGATAATGTCAACTTTATGGCCAAAATCCATCCAACCCCACTAAACCTCCTCTTGATCCGTACATTTGTATGAACGTTTGATAGATGAAACCGTATGCTAGCGGGCGGTAACTCATCACCAGTTGTATTTGTTTTGAATCCCCTTAAATTCAGATAAAATATCCAGCTATCTCGTGAAATGCCTCATGAAGTTCTACCTAGTTGCCCAGCGTGTATGCATTGATATCTAGCAGAGTCGGATGCAAGATTTCCAGAATGGAAGCTCGTTTGGAGCAGCCTAGGGTAGTTGATAATTTGATGATATGATAATTTCCAACTTTCGGATCATAAACCCCAATTAAAGTAAAAAAAATGCTGCCCAGACAGGGGGTTCGAGCAACCCTAATGAATTCAAATTGTATTCGCCCCAATCCAGTGAAATATCATCTCACTGAAAATGTCTCAGCCGACTAAACTTAAGTATTAAACCTTTTCATATTTAAGCGTTATCTCCCCTACCAATCCTTTTGGCTGTGGAAAGATCTGTTTAGTTAATAGATATGAAACATGGAATAATGATTTGGTTGCATGTTGATTCGGATAAAGGTGTTCAAATGTCTAAAAGACTTATTTTAAGACAACGAGTAAGATGTAATCCGACGTTAACATGAAATTATGTAAGCTGGCGTGAATGTGAAGCGCTAAATTCAAACTGTAAATGGTATACAATGCTGGCACTGAAGAATCCACTTGAAACGCGTTTTCTGCTCGTTCAGACAACAAAATTATAAGAATTTCAAAACATATTATTCGTTATTTCTGCTCGTTCAGACAACAAAATTATAATCAAATGCTTGAGATTTGAGACTGGTTTCCATGCTCAGTTTTATAACCTTGGGCACAGGTCCCTGATCTGCGATATGAATAAATATATAAATATCAGGATAACTTAAGTTTTTATTTGTTCATTTTTTAAAATTATTTCCAACGAATTTTAACGGTACATTAAAAACTAATTTCCTCTAACATTGCAATAATTTTAGATTTAGGCGTACAATCAATCCAACTTTCTTTTAATGCCATTAGAACCTCTCTAGCGTTTTAGGAAACATATCGTTGCATCTTCATCTCGATAACGGCACGAGATTCAACGAGACCTCAATCTATTCCGTACAAATTTCCACAATCGTCATTTATAGACTCTAATATCAAACGAATTAGAGATACCAAAATTGAGCGTTTGTCATTATTACATCATTGGATGTTTTCTAATTAGGAGTAGAAATGTTTTGATCTATTAAATATCTATTTATGATACCAGAATGCCAATCAGTGCCTGAAAGATGATGTATTGACGTCGATGAGAACAGAGATGCGTCGCGTAATGACTCGATACGTCAAAGATACGTGTGCGGAGCGCTTTATGCACGATAGTTTGTAATAAGTAGAAAACGAGATAAATAAAATTGAGACAAATGACTGGCGCTTTTCTGTAAGATGATTTGTAGGCAGTAAATGACCCAACATTTTTCCCGATCCTGTTTTGAAACCAGAGACTTCAAAGCGAGGAGATAAAAACGAACTTCTGACAACTGCGAGAACATGTTTAATTTTCTGGCCAACAGAAATCAAGTAAAAACTCCTACCCCGGTTTTTTTGTGACAAAGTTATTATTAATTTAAAAAAAATAAAATAAGGATAAAGTTTAAAACAAATGATACGAACAAATATTAACACATTACAGGGCATAAGAGAAAGTAACATCACATTGAATTTTCCCTAAAATACTGCTTCTATAATTGAGTATATAATTAATTTGAAATGTGCACTCTCTACGATGGTTTCAGAAAAATGTTTGAATTTAAACTAACCCCTGACCAGGACAACGGAGGTAACTGCCAGTGGTCTGAAAACCCATCAAAATGTGCTTCATTGAGGTATTCATCGCTAGGACTCTAAGGGATTTATTTTTATTATGCTCGACAGAATTACAGCTCACCACTATTTTTACCTGTACTGAAAGCATGGTCTGGTTCATTCAGTAAACACGTAACAGCTATCGCAGTTATATACTTTTAAAGCCGATGGTTCATGCTATGCTTAGTCCCAAAACTTACAGAACAAAAGCTAGAATTCAGAGACGGGTCTTCTAGATCAAATGTTACGATCTTGTACCCGGTGCACGAAATCTGGTTGCCCACGCTACGGCGCCATCTGACCTAGATATAAATTGTTCTTCTGTAGTCCAAAAATCTAGCCAGTGTCAGAGAAAATAACTCTTATGTGCAGATATTTGCAAATTCAACCGTTAAGGATTGTTTTCAGAACTGTTCTCGGTTTTTAAAATGGGAACTGGTGAAGGGTTTTGATCATTTAATTGAAATAAGACCCTAACGCGTATTATTTAAACACGTTTAAATTGGGAGTTGGACAAAATATTAAAATAAGAATAAATAAATTAGTACTAAATTGATATGTTGCGATTTTTCATAAGACTGATCATTGTTTGAATGAACAAAAGTAACATTCTTCAATAACATTGTATAGTTTATGTTAAAGGAAATCTTTTCATTGCGGCTCAAATGCTCAGATGCTAGCTTTGCATGTTTTGAGTTGAATAGTTGTCGGATAAAAACCTAGTCCGCCAGTCTGAATCTTAGAATTATTTGATGCTGAGGTATTTCAGTGACAACTGCTGAAATTTCTACTTGGATAAAGACATTTTACATCCGTTTTGGAAGTTATGATCTGACAATATATAAACAGTAAATGGGGTTTATTTGAATATTTCTTGAAATTGGAAGGTTTTTCAAATGTGTAGGATTCTTTGTCAAATACATCAGAATATCAGGGGTAGAAGTGAACTTATTTGCTTCATAAAATTTGGAAGGATATTTACTGTATGACAGTTGTTGTGGTTTGCAAAACGCTTGATTTCTGCAACATACAAAATATGACCACACAAGTTTAGCAGTACAAAAAAAAAGTATTTTCAGAAAACAAAGTTCACATGCAAGCCCAGACTCCGAAAGCTGTCTCGGAAACTGCAGCCCGCGTCCAAAACTATTGTAACGAGGTGCCAGAATCACAATCACCAATCTCTTCTTTCAGTCCACAGCAACGACTCTATTGGCATTTAGGTCTTACAAGTTTTAATCCCACCCTTTTCATCCAACCGGCCATTTTCTATGTGGCGGAAAATGAGTGAATATGCAGGCTTCAAAAAAACAAGCGACCAATCAAGCAACATGCCAGTAACAAATTCTAGATACAATCCACTATTATGTCTATGACTGTCGAGTGTAAAAATTTTCGTTTACTTCAAATTTTATGTCAAACACTAATGACAACCGGCGCTCATAGGGGACGATCACGAATGACATTTAGCGGCATGTTGTTTACAATGGGACACCGTCTGTTTTACAACCTCCCAGCAACCATGTCATTATAGAGCAAGAAAAAATATGGGTCCATTATGCTAATACAATTTGATACAATTTAATAATAGAGAAATCATTGCTAATGGACAGTATCAGTTTCAATTTCGCACCATGAAACTACGTATAATGCCAGAATAAAAAATGGGCGGGAACGGCAATCACGTCACGTGATAAGCGTATAATTTATGTAAATATTACTGCGCCTGTAATACTACCCCTCCTCTGAAACCGATAATAAATATTCAATTTCTCGTTAAAGTAAACATTTAGAGGACAGTTTCTCATTTTAGAAAATGATATTAGATGTTTATCACTTGGCCAGTAGCTTTGTTGAAACGGCCAAATTATATTGTAAACAGACTATGCCGGGGTCGAATGAGCAGTGACTTACAGAAGTTAAATAAAATCACTGATAGCCATCAGTATAGATGGTAACATTTAACATATATCATCGGAAATGCAAAATCATTATATTTTCTGATTGTTCCTTTAAATAGAGAGTGTGCTAAAAACAGTCAGTTTACTTTTCAAGGGACGGCCCAGTTTTAGAAAATTTATATCTTAAAAATTTACTACCAAATACAACAAATTTATCAGAGAATTATGCTGTTAGAGAAAAAAAAACTACACCAAGCATTTGCAATGATTCATGACTTGTTTGAAATCCAAACAGATTGGAACAGATATGGTTTGTTTTAACCGTTGTTAGAAAACACAAGAAACGTGCAAACTGCAGAATGTTGATTGACGTTGGCAGGTTTTCTGACAAGCTTTATACAACATTCACATGAAAAGTAGTTTTTGTCTCATCGACGCCATCTTGGTCCAGCGCCTGAGTGAGGCTGTTTTGTTCATTAAAAGCAGGTGTAACGACTGACACCGAAGGATACCAAATGAACTGAAACCAAATGTAAAGCTTCTGAATGACTCGGAACAGCAACAGCTTGCTATACGGTATAATCTACATGGAAAATGGAATCAAATACAACTTTTACATGGAATTCTTAAAGATAAAAACTCGGATTATTTTGCTAATGAGTTGCAAAGATATAAAGAACCTTTTCATATGTTCCAATTTAGAAATTTTCTCACGAGACCCAAACACCTTACAAACGGATTTATATAAAATGACTTTTTTGTTCTTGGTCGCTTTGATCGTCAGAATAGTGCCTGCTTGTTGTTGTTGTTGTATGTGTTGTTGTTGTTGTTGTTACCGCAAATGATGTTGTTGATGAATTCTGTGATGCAGGTGGTCTTTAGGCTAATTTGTTCATTATTTGCCCAGTACAAATATTTAATAGCCAAAAGTGATAATATAGATGTCATTTATGCAAGACAGGCTTGACTAAAATTTAATCTTAGATGCCATCTTTGATCGAACTAGGATAACGCATTTCGAAACATTGAAGAGAACATTTTTACATGACAATTACTAAAAGGGTTTTGACTGATGACGTTTTTCAAATTCTCACCATTAGTAAACGTGTTGTTTGCAATTACAACAGGCATATAAATCTAAATAAAACAATAAATATGTAAAACTACTAATATTTGCTGTCAAAATAGCAAATGTTAATAAATTTTAATAAACATTTTAAATTGTTGCTGTCATGTTCTTATTTATTGTATAATGTTAATCCAGAAGAATGATGAAAATACGCTTTGCGTGTAATAAGTGATTCTAAAACATGTAACAGAAAAATTGTAAGCTAAGCTACAATCAAACTTGTCTTTAAAAACCCCCAACGGTCTTTAACCCTTTCCTGTATAGACACACATTTATTGCTAGGGCGAACAGTTTAGATCCAGATCAGCCGGCACATCCGTGCCATCTGATCAGGATCTAAACTGTTCGCTTTTTGATTCATTAGGTTATTTCTTACCAAAATGCGACCAGTGCAGATCCTGATCAGACGGCACGGATGTGCCGGCTGATCTGGATCTACACTGGTCGCACATGCGTAAAAATGCGTATATACAAGGAAAGGGTTAAAGGCAAGTGGTAACTGTTCACAGGTGAATTTGTTGTTTAAATCAGTGAGTGGGACAAATATAATGCGGTCTTTTTTACACGTGGTCTTTATTTATTAATTGTTCTTTCTTTACAGGTGGTCTTAAGCACAGGTTTGACTGTATTATTACTGCATTGTTTTTGCACAGCCAAAATTCTCCTTTTAACCAAATATATAAATTATCTTCATACTAAAAGTCTTACATAATCAGGGTCTGTCTGTTTTGTTCAAAATTTTAAATAATGTTTTCAAAAATTGAAGGTCGTTAACCTGGGGCCAAACATTGTATAATTACATTCTGTCATATTTCGAATAAATCGAAATTAACACATTTCAATAGAGATAAGATTTCTGCTTGTCAACTCGGTGTAACGTATGTTGGTGTACCTGTCAGACAAGGGACGGCAATCTGGTTTTTATTTTAACACACACTTGATGACATTTCCATCTGGACAAGATGGCTGACATCGGCATCTCCGAGCGGCTTCAACGATAAAGATTATTTTCTGACAGAGCGTCCGAAGCGAATAAAATTACATCTAGAAATGATTTAAAATCGAAAAAGCATATGGTTTTAGAATAAAACTTATGTCACATTGGCTTAACCTATCTTAAATCACATGCCATGTAATATTAATTAATTTTCAGACCACAGGGTTCTGCATATAACAGTAATATATCATTTTCTAATATTCTACAAGCTTGTTCAGCTGTGTACAGTAATTTTACCAGAAACCAAACCACACACATGGCATCACCTGGATACGTATAGAATAAAAATAATGTTTCACAAAGCTGTCCGCCATGGTTCCAAAATTAATGTTGAATCAATAATATTTGTGCGGATTTTTTTTGCTCGAACCCTTTTTTATGGGACGCAATATTTAATTTTCAAGGGGAGTTTGGCAAAAATGTTAGGAATTATCATCTAACTTCCCAAAGACTGCCCGAATCGAACCCATTTTCTGGAAATATTTCACCCGACCATGCAGATTTATGTTATAAAATAATCAGAATTTTTAATTCAGAAGATTCCACGTTCTCATTTTAGGCTGTCGTGGTCCGACATTTCACAAAGATTACAGATGTATTTAATCTCCAAAATCTATACATAATGTTGGGTGTAAATTTCAATTAAACTACGAGCAGCAACAACAACTATAAAGACTAAAATGTGACAGTTCCATCTTGGGAACATTGATTCAGCGAAAATCTGCTTAAACAGTAAAATAAAAGCTTTTACGGCGGTCCTTATCTGTAGTTGGTTTCATGAATATTCATAAACTCCGAGTCCTTATCTTGGCATTAACGCGACCTGATCGATTATTAAGTCCACAGATATTTTTTTGACGATCGTACAAGCTGATTTTGTATCTAATGCTGTCATTTTCTCTGCGAGGAAATAATGTCAAAACATTTTTAGAGTACCCTCGAGGGTCCTAATACACAGCCACGATGCACAATGACTTCGCGTTTTTCTGCGATATGTTATAAAAAGGTTACAAATGTTTTAATTTTTACACTTTGGTAAAATTCAAATCGAAAACAACAACAACCATCAACAACCAACAAACAAACAACAAGCACACAGACACGTACACAGTGCATGTCTTGCGCTGCGGTTAGGGCAACTTTCTGTTACAGTATTTTACATTGTCGGACCTCCAAAAATGAAAGAAGCTCTTATTCGGGTCTTGATTTTATCAACAATGCGGCGCATCATGGGTTAATTAGACAAAATATCATAACATTTGGCATATCAGCACAAATCAGAGATGCCGGAGATACTGTACATAATCGTCTTATTAATCGGAATAAATATAAACAAGTGATGCACCTACAATATGATGGTGTCCGAATATACGGCAACTATTTCCGGATAAAGCCTGCTTGAAGTATTCCACTTCCCCATTTTTTTCTCGATGTGAAGCACCGATTCATGCTATCAAATACTGCTCGTTGCGATTTGATAAATACCGAAAAGCCCAAGAGCACGGGGAATTTCTGTGGTATCATTTAGGTTCGCAGGGACAAATGTTTGCGCAAACATGAATAATGACATATTCGCGCGGAAATAAATTTGCGCGACTGTATTCTATTTTGACAAGATGTTTACATGGTTAAATTTCAATGGATTTTAATTTCGTGCAATATTCTTAGCAGAAAATACGCTAAAATAAAATCGGCGTAATATAAAATGTATACACAGTGGTGTCGTGAGAGAGTACCCCTCTACTGTTTTGTGCAAAGACCTTTTTGTCACGTGCGAATTTTTTTTAGTTTTGCTTATCGTTATTTCTGCCAGTTTCCTGATCTCGGGGCCGTGGCTAGAGCATTTAAATTTTCGTGGTGGTGGTGTCATGCATCGCCGGAAAATTATGTTTTCAATAACCCCAGTGCCATGCCAGACCGTGCTTAGTAACATATTAATAATTATGTAGATACAGCCGTTTACTTTTGTTCGCAATAACAATGTAGAAACAAAATATGTGTATCATTCCGCCAAGCTCCAAACAACAGATTGCGGCTTATAGATGGCTACGGTATATACAAAACAATTTTACAGAGCCCCCCCCCCCCTCCCCCAATAAATAAGTCTTTTTATATAAGAAATTAAAACAAAAACGCGTTTGTATCAATTGCTTACTATAATACGGGACGTTTAAGAAACCTTGCCATCTTAAAACTTTGATAAAATCACTAAGAATTTCATGAAATAAAAAAAATGAATACACACTAAAATTCAATATGAAATCTCTTCAGTAAAAGATTGTCAGTGTAGGTCTGGGTGTTTATCTTTCAATATTTTATTTCTAATAAAATGATGTAAGCGATAAGTTTTATCATGTATCTTTTTGTTGCTTGTTACCACAACGATATCATTAGCATTTCGTTAGATTTTCCACAAGACCCCAATCTAAACACATCAGATATGGCCGCAACTTAGAAGATCGAAAAAAGATTGAAAAGATGATCTACGAAGATTTCAAAATAATGTTGATATTATATTGATATCAATTCTGGATGGCACGCGACACTGAAATAAAGCCAGTGTGAATTACAACAGATACGAAATTACGATATTGTGAAATAGTGGGTCTAAAACGGACCACGACAATAGGTAGTTAGCAAAGGGGTGAAAACATCGTGGAAGTTTGACAGCTCTGCTGGTGGCTTGTTGACTGGATGATGATGATGCCATGCTGTTGTTTGTTATCACCAACCGGGATAACGTGATAATGGATAACACCAGGCACGGTGATGCATGATGTCCTGGGCTGAAGGTTATAAAACTGAGATTGGAAACCAGTCTCAAACCTCAAGCTTCTGATTGGATAAAATGGCGACCTGTCGCCATTTCAGCCAATCAGTTACGACAGTTCGCCATTTCAGCCAATCAGTTACGACAGGTTTCCATTTCAGCCAATCAGAAGCTTGAGATTTGAGACTGGTTTCCATTCTCCGTTTTATAACCTTGGGACCTGCAGTGAGAGATTTCCCTTGAAACCATACACCCCTTTTAAATACTGTAATTAGTTTTGGAAGTGGTAATATACTCTTTAAAACGTGTTTTTTGCTAAAACAGTAAAACAAGGTTATAAATACACAGTGCTTATACCGGTACACGACATGTATATTTATTTCCCTATATTTGTAGTATAGATATGTAACGTATTTAAATGTGTGACTAATTCTATATATGAATCTTTGTTTATCCGGGGCAAGATCATTTGGTGACAAACCCATGGCGATTTTTACTGCTCAAACAATGGACTAAGGCAGGTTTAGATCCCGCCAGGCATCAAGATTTAAAAAAAATTATTTGCTTAAAAAATAAACAAATAATTTCTTGATTATAAGTAGACTTCATAATTTTTAAAATGTGTCCGACGTTTTTTTTCTTTTCTTAAAAATACAAAAAATGAATATAACCGCCAAATATCTATCCATACTGGCTGGATCCCAGTTGCTCAGACCACTTTTTAACAGTATATAAGACATAAAATTTATATTGTTAGAACCATTATTCATATGAGAATAACGATAAATATGTTTGTTAAAATTACATATATTACTAAATAATGTATATTTTCCTTCATTTGTTTTGTTAGTGAGAAAATGCAGAACTAATCCTTCTCTTTGAAGACGTTCCCGCCAAATTTGTTTCGAAACAATTTCTTCGCCGCCGCATAAATTTAATGATCGTTTGCTATTTGGCAAATATGTCGTCTATGCTTTTATAATAAGCTATAATTCATAGAAGTATTCTATATACTAGACCCCATGGTAAAATTTCGCTAGAGAATATTCAGTCAAAGCTTGTCATAATGTAAAATACGTTACATATTTTCCCACATATTCGGCTAAGAACGGGCTCCGCTTTTTAGACCGACATTAAAAACGCCAAAATGCTGAACTTTCTCATAAAAACCTGATTAGGTTGATTAGTGTAGCCAAACATCTTTAACAAGGAGTTATTATGAAAAAATGAATGATTTATGACTTATTTCACCACTTCATGAGAAACCGTAACTGCTGCCAATTTGTATCTTTTGGTAAGTAATACTTAGAATGGCGGGATATGACCATGGTAGCCTTTGAGTTAAGGCTTATTAAAAACTCGTTAAGTAATGATTCAAGTTCCCTTTGACCTGGCGTTCATTTTGATCAGCATCTTATGTATGAAAGATGGTAATATATGTGGTTTGATGAGAATATATACATTAAAGCTAATAAAGAAAAATACGAATTTTTAGTTTTATAGAGAAGTTTGATACTTTTTCAAATATGTTTATGAACGACAAGAATAAAACTTATTTTGTAATAACATTACTACATTTCACTTACATCATAATGAACTCGAAACATCTTTGAAACATCTTAAGTGCTATAATTATACTTTCCGCAAAGTTTTCAGCATACACTCATATAACCAAAATCATGTTTGTATTGAATTGTAAGGATCGTGTTGCTTAACGGTCAGTTGTGTCTTTATTTATTTATTTTTAAATTTCAACCTCTCCTATCTTTCAGGGCTTAAACATTTTTGCATAGGAAGATCCAATGCAAGCACAGCTTTGTTTTATTGTTACTATAAGTAATTTATGACAATTTCAGTTGTACATATATGGAAATTTTTAACAGCGTTCCATGGGTAGCTATAAAACAGAAATTATATTGTTTCTTCAGCAAGTTTTAAATAAATTGCTTCATATATCTATTTTATTTTAGAAAAAAGTATTTTTGTCTTTTCGAAAAAAAAAACGTTTAGGTTGTATGACTGCTCATACACACTTGAAAAAGATTTTTGCGACTAATTCAATTAAAGAAAACAACTTTCCAATGCTATTTTAATGGAGTTTCTTATCTAAAATATTAATTCCTCTCAAAAATTCAAAGAAAATTTATTTCGATATTATCTTTACTTGTGTAGATATAAGTAGTAGATTTGATTTTCTCTATAAAATATACCAACGATAAAATCGAGTAATCTTTTCTTATCTTTAGAATTAACACGTGTACTTTCTTACTGCAATTTATATTTGAATATGAAATTATGATAAAATCTGGAAATGAAGATTGGCTATCAGACGATTTTAGGTGAAGTGCTTATGCAAAAATACACAAGGCGTGTGTCGGAAAACATGCCGACAGAAACGGTATAAAATATATTCCACCTCGTTGAAAAAGATTGAAATGATTAGTTGTTATCCATTCTAATATCAACATAATCTTTTTGCCATAATTCTATGGCGAGCTGGATAGCGCAGAGATCGCCCGTTGTGCGACCATTGTCAAACAGGACGGGGCACCCTTAGAAATTTGTAAAATACAGTCAATTCTTTAGTTGCAACAGCCATCAAAATTTTGTTAACAATGGTTGACTGACATAAAAAGTCGATCGCACATTTCCAATAGCATTGCATTTTCAAATCAGCTGTAGAAATTCAACATAAAGTCGCTGTGCGTTTTCAAATGAACGACTGAGATAATTGTACCCTTCCGCGTTCGATTCATGGCGGATGAATATTGACCACGCCTCCCGGCCAATCAGAAACGCGCTACTTTATCGCAACGATCAATGGCGGAGCAATAGGAAACGAGGCGAAATAAAATTTTCTTTAACTTCTCTGTTTGAACGACGTTTCGTGAGGATATTTGCGGTGATAATGTTTCGATGAGGGGCGGGCTAATGATCGTTATCAGCCTAATGGCAAAATCAACAAAAGCTTTACATACTTTGATTGGTTCATAATTTTCATGTCGCGTCGTTTTTGACCCACTACTGGCGCCGGTTAACGCTCGTTTACAAAAGCTCGAATGAAACAAATATACATCTCACTGAAACATCATAAATACTATATCTCTTGCACTTGAATAAGCTCTTTAGTAAATTCAAAGATTTGCAACTTGTGTCGAGATTAAGAGGGTTTGGTGATATATATAACAGTGTGTCATCTAGAATCTAAAGTTAACATTTTGCGGTGGAACTCTGCTCAGTCTTGGATGTGATTTCTGTTTGATACGATGAAACGATAGGAGGATTATCCGCCGAAAAAATCATCGAGGTACCCTCATATCTCCGAATCACGTGACTAGGGGAAATGATGATCGGGAGTAGCTGATAAGCCACGGCGTAAGTCAGTTTTCATTCTGGATAGTTTTATCTTCGCCGTCTAATCAAAGAAGTGAACGACGGCAGTGATAATGTATTACCGCGCCGATCAGAATTTCATTTGATACAGATCATATGTAAACTCGCTTCTGTTTTTATACTTAGTTTAAATAGAAAACTTGATATCTTTTTAGACTTGAATTTCATTAACTTTAGGGTTAAAGACTCTTGTTATGTGATGAGTCTGCAATTGTACAAATTTTTAAAGCAATTACAATATATTTGAATCTAGACTTGCATCCATAGAGCACTGTTTAGAGTTTGAAAACATGGGAGTTTTCGATGTCACATATTTAAAATGTATTATTTTCTTTATTTCAGCTATAAACAAATGAGTGTGTTTGGATTATCAGGAAAAGTTGGATTTTATACAAAATAAGAGTGAAAATTTAGTGCTTTATTAAAATTTATTCTAAATATAAATGATCATCTTAAATCTGCTGATAATTTCGCAACTTTGAAAACCATCTTTCAATGATTGTAGATTGAAAGATTTTTACTGACAACCATATTCGTTCAGAAACTCAAAAATTCACATCGCAAACAAGATGGAATTAGCGACAGCAGAGCAGCAGCACGCGGCCTGGTTGAGGCCAGACACTAACAGGATGGGTCAGGGGTACGAGGCTTCGGTAGGGTTCCCGTCAGAGGACATAAGTGAAATGTTTTCACTTCAGCACGGGTTTGATGGGAACAGCTCACACATGAACAGAGCTGCAGCAAATTACTACCCTTCGGCACGTGCAATGGCCAGCTATGGATCAAGTCACAGTAAGTTTTCTGCTGGATTTTTGTCTATTACATTTAAAGTTGAAAAATGTTGTCGTTTTCAAGCGTGATACCTTAACGGAATTACCCTCATAGAATTAAGAAATACTTCTTACCTCAATTTATATAAAATTGTGTATATTTTTTTCGAAGACTGATTTTTACAATAATAATAATAATAATAATAATAATAATAATAATAATAATAATAATAATAATAATAATAATAATAATATAGCAAGTCATGATTAATAAATATTAAAATAAAAAAAAATAACGGAACTAAAGTAGATCAAGATCAAAAGTTTGTAATTAATAATAAATATTAAATTAGTAAGTCACTGCATTTAATCTTTGCATATATATAACAGTGTAAAAGCAATATTCATGTTATTATTAATTTTAAAGGCCGATTTCGTTCAGTGAAAACTCGCAAACAATTTCTCGTGAAGCAAATGTTCTTTTTTTCACCCTTGATCTTCAAAATGAGACCTGACAGTTTCAATATGGTTCTCTGTCAATGGCCTGTGTCCCTTTATCTAAATCAAAGACATTTGTAGAAACCTGAAGATCGCTTCTTTACAAACGGAAACGCGAAAAGATCATTCTCTGTCTATGCCCACTTAGAGCAGTGCTTATTAAATTTCATTATTATATTATGACATTTTTTTCTCTCGTTTTCCACTTATGAAAAATGATGACAATATTTAAAGATCGTGCACATCAAGTGCTTTAGGGGAGTCTGCTTGACGACACTCTAGACCAAACTGCGGCTCCTAATTGAATAGAAAACACTTAATATCCGAAATAATATGTGTGTTTAAAATACTTTCGGGAACAATGAAACTCGAATATAACTACTGATATAGTAAACTCCCAGCTATTGTCTGCTTATTTTTAAATGACTCCGTAATCTTTGAAGTGGGGAGGATATTAAAATAACTGTTAAAATGTTCAAAACCGAGATCATACGCAAATGAACCTTTAAAACGAAAAAGTAAAACGCGCCGTGTATTAAAACTACAGTTATTATATCTTCAAAGGTAAAGGAAAACACTTTGCATCGAGTATTTTGTAAATTAAAGAGAAAATATCATTCGGTTCCTAAATTTTACATTGTTAACGTGCAGCTAACACTCGGTTTAGCTACGAGTTCTTTCTACTCTAATGTCTTTTTTTACAACACATGCCTCGGAAAATTACCCGCACTGTCAAAATGCCGTAAATTATTTTTTTCTGTCGCTACGCATGAATTAACGTAAAAATTGCTCCGCTGAGCTGAGCTATTATCTAAATAAATATTCCTTCATTCAGTTCTTTTCTTTCCGTTCCTTGTCATAGGTACACTATTAATTTGTTATTTACGATTTTCCAATGGGTTTCCTCATGTAATTGCATTATTTTTACACTCATGTAAATTTTGAAGTACAATGTGTACTTCACCGCGATCCCATTATAAGTGTTCGGTTTTTCTATTTATTTGAAATTTTCGAGAGAAAATCAACATAAAACACTGACTGTATGAAAATATTTATATAAACAAGGACAAGTGGGATTTCTCAAATTTTCGCATGCCTGTGAAAACTCCATTTTACCACCTTGAAACGTTTTACATACTCTTGAGAAAAGCCAACAGGCGGAGAGAAGTTAACTGTTATGTACGGGGAGACACTTATGTCTGTTCTACACTTAAAAACACTCTCTCTAAACAAAGTTCACACAAAAAGTGAAATTTTTCTTGTAATTTTGCAGTCTAAAACCTTGCCGCAGAAATAAACAGATCCATATTAACCCCACTGTTTCCAATTAGAACCCAATTAATCCAATGGAGCCGCAATTTGCCTCAATTTGGAGGAAAGTACACTGCACGGGTAATTTGAAATAATTTAGAGGAACATTTATCTGGTTATGTTTTATCTACGATATCGCAGTTTAAGAGTGAAAGAGGAAAAACTAAGCATTAATAACTTGTGAACGGTTCTAAAATATGCGAATAACAATTTTGCCTCTAAAATGTTACTTTTGATATTAGTAGATGCAGCAGCAATGCAACAACAGCCATAATAATAAATATTACAGTAATGAATGCATATTGTTAAGTCCCTATGATTTGTTTACTTTTTTCAGGTTTATACTTTTTAAAACTTTTGTTTAGAGTAATTGTAATTTCTTTATTCTTTCCTCAGTTACCTTTCGACTTCATACTGTTCCTGTAAGTTTTTAGTAATTAGAATATTAACAAAAACATCAAATGCAAAATATAAATACCCAAAGGACAATTATTTCTAATTTCCTTCAATTTTTGTTTCGTGGTCATTATTCATTATATTTAAACACAAAAAGAAAAACAGAGAACTGTATTTGCGACACGCCGACGCATGCCGTACACTGATCAATTTATGACAAAACAGACAGTAATTTTATACCAGGGTTTAGATTTCCTTTTATATATTGTAAGAAACGCACACACAATGTATTAATTCTTACTATGTGTTTAGGTGCAAAATAATAAGTAATTCAGAACAAATATGCACTGCACTCTGTTTGTGTCAATTTCACAGCAATATTTCAAAACAGATACTATAAAAGTATATTTGCCATAGAAATAATTTATTATTACTTTTAATATTTCAAAAAAATACGTATGGGTTTTATGTTCTTGTATAAAACTTGACTTCCTGACCAATCAAAACCAAAACACAATCATCAAATATATTTTTATTCATCACCAGCATAATCAAAATTACACCAAAAACTCAAGAATACTTTATTTTTTATAACTATATATACTATTTTAATACAACGTGATGTCTTGGTCCTCTCATAACAGAAGAATCCACAATGGAATATGCAAGTATAAGTTGTTTTTGCTTATACAGAATCACAATCATGCAAGATTAACAACTTTCAAAGCATATTAAAAGGTTATATCTATATATTTCAGGTTACAGACCGAACTTTCCCCACCCACTAAACCCATGGGCAGCAATCGAGAGCAAGATGCCAGCACACACAGGATGGGGCCTCTACAACAACAAATCATTGAGTCACAGCGGCACCACACCCCTCTCAGTCCACCCAGCAACAAGCTTAGCCACCTCTAGTTTCAACTTCCCACCTACACCACCAAAGGACGGCACCCCGGACAATGTTAACAATACAAACAATAATAATACTTCTAATTCAGCCGCAAGCTCAGACTATAGCTCAGAAAAATCAGTGTCTAAACAAGAAGATTCTGAGGGGACTGGCCTCTCGCCGTTTATGGCACCAGGTTCGGGCCACACCGCCCACCCAGTGCCAACATACCCATCATACATCGGGAGTGATTATGGCGGCTTTCACCATCCCAGCATGTTCAAAACATCCCCCTCACTCTCATCACGGCCCAGACAGAAATCCCGGTCCAGCGCAGGTAATCATTTCGTTTTGTTCTCTTTCTCTCATTCTTTCTATTATCTTATTGATCAACACTTTTTAATTAACGTGTCATGAAGATTTCACCACTGACAATTTAATAATGACCAATCAACGGCTTCCTTTCCCGAATTTGCGAACCGGTGACGTAAAAATAATTAAAACATGAATATTAGCAAGACAGCTGTATTTATCAGCATAAATTTGAAAACTTCCAGGCAAAGATCTTGGAATCTATCAAACAGATAACAAAATGCTTACATTTGTAGTTAGCTGTCAGCTAGACGTATTTATGGCGAAGTTGTCCGGGTTAGTTATTTACTCCACTTGTTGAAGGAAAGGGCGATTAAAGGATATTTTGATGTACAATACACTTGAAGTATTTTCCGTAGTTTAAGTGGACAGATGCCTTACTAATTTCCGTGTCATCTTAATACTCATAATAAGAAGCTCTTACATGTCATTGTCGAAGCGTATGTGAATAACAGCTTCTTCATCGTGCCAAAACAATGAGTACATATGTATCCAATTATACTAGTATCCGGATAGAAAAGTACCCGGATAAAGGCACAATACTGGACCCTTACTGCAAAACTTTATAGTTTAAAACAGTATAAATTATTTTGTACTTAAAATTCACAAGCACACGAAACTATTTAACTGTTATAATTTGCTGCCATAATAAGAATAGTTCGTATAAAGCGTGGTCCCAGGGTTGCCCGTATGATGCACACGACCTGGATGATTTAGACTCTGTATAGATCCAGATCAAGCTCTACTGCGTTTATCCAAGTAGCATTTTCACGATGGTCAATGTAAAGCATCATGTTAGGAGTTAAACACGGATGAGCCGGCTGACCTGGATCTACACTGTTCGCACATGCGATAAAACCCGTAAAAAGAGAGTAAAGGATTAAGCTGTAGTTAAAGGATTAAAAGTAAAAGTCAATGGTTGTTGAATAATTAGAGACATATCGTCGGGCTACTGCCATTATAGCATTAAATATATAATAATATTTTCGTTTAGAATAAAGTTCTATGCTAAATAAGTAAGAAATCATGGCAGCTCAAAAAGATGTGTGGTATGCTTTAAATAACTATCTTTATCGTATTTCTGCGTAACAAAAGAACACATTGCGTTATATAAGAAAACAATTTTGAGAATTTTAATGATGATGCGCCATTTTTTTTTAAATTTGTATACTATTCGTAACAGTGACAACATAATAGTATACTGTGTCAACATCTGTTTAAAACTGTATCTAAATTTTTCAAACAAACAACAAATTATTAGTGCAAAAAGGGGGACAATCATTTAATAGTATGCACTAATTAAAACACAGATGCCTTATTCAAAGTTTTCGAAACTGCATTTTCATTTCAATGGCCACATATGGTTAAGAATACAAAGATGTTAGTGTTTGTCTCATTAGAATAGCCAATTAAACGTTGTTGTCGTCAAATGTGTTTTCTAACTATTTTCCATACGCCAGCCATTACTGTTTTGCGTCTGATTTCACATGGGCTCAGCTTACATCCATAGAATGTATACGCGACAGATGCCCCGAGCCCGACCTAGTACAAATCTAACGGTCGAAGTTCTGTACAAGCGTAGAGCATAGACTTAATTTGAAATTAAATCTGGGTAGTATTTAGGTGGCTGAGATATAATGGACTGGGAGGGGGGAATGTTCAATACGTCAATACAGTAAATGGCGTTTGGGATGAAAGCTGTTGCAAGCCGCATGTTTTATCTCCGCGGTCATCAATATACTTTTCATTTTCCATGATAATAAAATGAAATATCCTACATGAATTATGAATATCTATGAGCATATTCACAATTTTATCTTTTAAAGATACAAATCTACATTGTTCACGAATGGACACCATCGTGTATACATAGATACAATGAATTGTCATAGAATTGTATATGCGATCATACGATACTTGTGTTAGAATTAGGTAGCATCATTAATGTTGGAGTGTCATTCAATCGATTAAGATGTTTCTTATAAAATAAACATGATTGCCATTTAGTAATATACACTAATTCCAACTTATAACCCTGTTATGCAGTAATTTATTAAGAGGGTGGACACATGTTCTCGCTACAGGGTGTCGATTTCACCCGCGCCAAGGGGATTAACTCGGCTAATCGCCCTTTGTAAACAACACGTCAAAAGTTGCGGACACCTACCGATCTTGTCTTTTCTCACAATGTCGGCTGTCTCTTAGGTTTCTTTCTTATTTGAACCAAATAATGTACTTAATTCTGCGAAAGCAAACCACCGACTTATCCTCTTTCTTACCTGGTTAAGAAAATCCGTAAATTACGATCGTTTATAAGAAGAACGAACTTATATTTAAGAGCACCCTAAGCAGTTGTCTATGCTTATAATTGTCGGAAATAAATCTATTTCAAAATTAAGAGAAAGCGAGGAATTTGCACCATTTTATGGTTGCAGCCACTTTGTCTGTACTCAGAAACGAATTAAAATTTGACATTTTGTCTGTTCCTAATTAACTGACATGTAGTAAATTGGCAATAAGCGAGAAAATCTTCTTAACTCCGTTTTCTCCTCGAAAAGTTGGTAAATTATACGTGGAAACTCTTCATCAAATAAACTCTTGATTGTAATTTCATTCTGAGCTTCTCCCAAGTGATGAAAATAATGTTCTTATATCGTGACAAACACGACTTAGACGTAAAATATATCAACTTATCCCGGAAAGCTTTGTGATACGTTTTCGCGACTAATCAGATGATATTAAAATACGAGTTTAATTGATATATTAACTCGAATAAATGTTCTTTAGCCGTTGTTTACTTTCTGGGTATTTTTGCATTCTCATATCAAAAGGTTTTAAATCAACAAGTACGGCTACCATTTTGGAATATTTTTGGCATTATTTAAATTTCAATGAAATGTGTAACACTGTTTACAATGTATCTAAATTATTTTCAAAAATATTTATAATATTCCAGTGGTAAAGTTAAACTGTCTTTTTAGTGTCATATATCTGTAAAGTGTCAATATCGCGTTCGATTTTTTGAATGAAATTGTAATCGGAATTTTATCAGAAAAGATAATCTAGATTCTACTTTCATAAATATTGAGATATAATTGTCAATGCAAAACGGTGTATCAATGTCACATAAAAATGGCCTGAAATTGTACTTTTTAAATTGTACAAGTGATACATAATTTTTATTGTTAAAATAGTTTTTATAATGTTATATTCGTTCTTAGAATCACCAGCAACTCTAAAAAGTGACCCGAGACTTCAGAAAAGAAATCCTGATTATCTAATCAAGCTGACACCTCAATGTGGGAGTTTGCTTTGAGCAACACCGTATTTATAGTGTAAAGCACCTTTCAAAAAGTTGATATTATGACAAATCTTATAGAGATATTTAAAGGGAAATTTGATAATATATACTTTTAGGGTTCCAAACCCGATCTTTTACTGATGTGATGTTTCCACGCTTTGAGGGGGAACCAGTTGGGAACCAATCTTCAGGTCAGCTAACTCCCCATGACCGAAAATGTGTAACCCCCGTAGCACTTCCGTTTTCATAGACATTTTTGTACTTGGGTTCACAATGATTTCTAATTTGATCACAACATGTTGTGCGTGTTTTGATGTTTTGTAGTGTTTTGCACTGTTTTGTAGCGGATATGGTTTAATCATTGGTGAAATTTTGGTTAAATTGTTATCCAAACTGTAATAGTCATCACATTTAAGTCCATTGGTGACGGTTTATACCCATACAGGATTCTTTGGTTATTTGTACGAATCCTGTATCATTGAAACAACATTTAACGGTAACGGATCAACGTTAATGCAAGCATTCATCTGATTTACACGTGCTAATCTATCATTCGCGACTTTTAAACCTGTTTAAACATACTTTCGTAGTTACATCTGTAACCACTTTTTCCATATAGTTTGATATTTAAGTGTAAACAATAAAGGTGCGATGAGCTAAACACCACTGGGGTTGACGGGACTAATTATTTCAATTTTTTTTCTAATAAAACTCATTTTACACAAAGCAAACAAGGATTGCAAACTCCGAGAAAAAAAGCTCGCTGCGAGTGGCTGACACTTAATCTAAAAACTCAATTAGACCTTTCATTCTTTCATTACATGTCTATTCAATATGTTTACTATATTATCTATGTTTACATACAGGGCACTTAGATTAAAGAAGAATTATCAAACAACTCTAGAAACACACACATAGAAATATCTATCTTTCTCCCTAGAGAGAAAATTGATGTGAGTCTAGCTAGAAAACTATCCCCCTAAATCGGTCGCCGTATTAAATAGATTGTAAAGTTTAGGGAAAAAACTAGTAGATCTTAGAAGCCGGCGGATAAGTTATTAGATCACCAGCAACAACCAAACAATTCATGAATTGAGTGCAAAGGGTGGAAGTGCTGGGTTTAGAACTTGGTTCAAGATCATAAATTTGAAATTGGAGACCAGTCTTCATTTCAAGGAGATGCAGATCATTTCGGACAAATTCACGAATCACAAACCATAAATTCAAGACTGGTCTCCGATCTTAGTTTTATGCTACTGGGCCTGTTTTTTTTTGTCTGGGTTAAGGTCACAACCAACTGGTGGAAGCTAATTTAGAGACACTGAGTAAAACCTATTTTTTCTAAAACAAATTTTCAAACTGTACAGTCTTTACAGATATTTTGGTTTAAAACGTAGGCATTTTCATGGTTCATTTCAAGAAATGTATTGTATAAAATAATTACAAAATTAAAGTAGATGATTATATAAAAATAAAAATATATCGTTGAACTTTGGTTTTAGTTAGTTAAACTTTTTCTCAACGTTTCCACTTGCTCACCTTTTCAGAAGGACGGGAATGCGTAAACTGTGGAGCTACGTCGACGCCATTGTGGCGTCGTGACGGCACAGGACATTATCTGTGCAACGCTTGCGGATTGTACCACAAAATGAACGGCCAAAACAGGCCTTTAATCAAGCCAAAAAGAAGACTGGTAAGTTATTTTTTATTTACTATTTTAAAAATAATTTAAAAAAGAATATGATACTAAAACCCAACTGTTGTAGATTTTATGTACAACATGAATGTATCAAATTAAATATTTACATGAAAATGAAAGATGAAAAGGATATTGATTCAGTGAAAATCTTGTGGAAACAGTCCCCAAAGATTTAAAATATAAATGGCGTTTGTAATGTATTTTTCTTATTAAGGAATGAAAATCTTAATCACTACGGTCCATTAGCGGTGGTGTATAATGCGCAGCGCGTTATAGACAATGCGCGTAATAAAACGTCAATAAAAGTACTCGAAAGTGATCATGTGCGCGTCTAAAAAGGAACACTTTTACCGTTTAAAGAGCAAATGTTCAAGAATAAAAGAAACTGATAAAACGCCGGCCCCCGGGGGAGCGTTTGGTTTTTAGAGGTTAGTTACCAGTAATTTACATGTCGCCCGAAGTGCCGACGTAGCTATTTGTTCTTCCCAGAAATGAAAAGTACTGAAAAAAACTCTCTCACAAATGCTCTGTTATTCTGAAAATCACGAAACCCGTTTGCTGGAATAAAGCTGCACTTGTTTTAGTAAACCGCTTCGTTTGTAATTTGTATCTCATCACTCCGCTAAGTGCATGCGCATAAAATATAAACCTTATGTCACATTTTGGGGGTTTGATTTAAACACTTGTAAAAAGCATGTCTGTTGAGGCTCTTGAGTAATGATGTTAAGAAATATGACTACGCTGCTCGATAATTATTTTAATAGTTTCTGACTGATTGTTAGAAGTGCCTTAAGCATCAGTCGCTTGTATAAATATGTAGTGGATGAAAACACGCTGAAACTTTATCTGTTCTGAATATGATATACTCTTGTAGAATACAAATGATTCATTTAAATATTAATGACCTCAAAATATTTTCGGAGACTTTCAAATTGAAGCAAGTTTACAAATTCTGACAATAATGAATGGAGGGTGGGTTTTATACTTGAAAGATAAATGAATGCAAAAATTGCTATTAATATTTCGGTATCAAATTTATCGCTTTTTTTGAAACATACACCGAGGTTAAATTGAGAAAAGCTTAATGTGGGGCACTAACAGCATGCAGTGTAGTGAAAAATACTACTTTTGCGTTTTTAAATACTTATTTTCTTACTACAGTATACTACAGTCTAGGACTTTGACTTTATTAAATCGAGTTATTCCGTGATGGAACATTAGTACGTTTTATAATTGCAAATAATCGCAGGCAAAGGTGGTTGAAGTGTCAAAAAGATCGGAAAAACCATAAGTTTTCACTGCCAAAAAACCACGCGGCTTCGTATCAAATTTCTACTTCTACACCGTTTAATGGTTATATTACGGTGCCACGGTCTGCTATACGGCACCTTTGGCTGCTCCCGTGCCTTTAAAACCATCTGGACTTGACACAGAAGTGTCATTTGCGCTAGAGTGTGACCAGGCATCGCCGTTGAGTTATAAATTTATATGAACCAATTAACAGAATTATGTTAAAATTCTCGACTGTATAGAAACGACTTTCTCATTCGAGATTAATCCTGTCAAATCACTCTAATTCAGAGACCCGACAGTTAGCTTCTACCACTGCAGGAATGTTGATGCAGTAAACACAGGTCTCCACGATTTTTAACTGTTCTAAAACTGTTCTAAAACAAATTTCCAGGCTCCATGCGAAGCTCGAGAAACGTGATTCTCTTGTAAATAATACACATTCTCATCCGAATGTTTATTTCTACAACAAATATGCGTCAACGGCATGCAAACAACGATTCGAGCGTACTCTAAACGAACATATACTTTTCAACGACTTGTTAACTTTCTCAGAATTCGTGAAACTTGGGAGAATATAAATAGTTAAAATGGAGTCTTTATTACTCATTGTTTATAAACAACAAGGCATGTGAGCTTTTCGCGGAGTGAAAATATTTTTGTCTGGTGTTTATATAAAAATAAAACATCATTTATTTCATGGGAGATATGAGTTTTCAGGGTATTTTTTATACAAGAAGATGAAGTCATATTATTTTATGCGGCATGCAAAACCAATTATAATCTGCAACATGATTATGACTATAAAAACGGGATATTGATACATTTTTACCAGATAGATTTGTCAAATGTCAATTCAATTTTATACGTCACAATTAGTTTTTATTTATTTTGATGCAATAATGACAAGTTGAAACATGGAAAATCTCGTTAGTAACGTTATCGCGAGATCTTTAATTAGCCGGAGACCTCGGGGATTACAGTAGGTGTTAACAATATTACTGAGCCTGGTGTAGAAAGGTTTCCCTGCGATACAGAATGGTCCAAGTATTAGCAACCGCTCATTATGGTATTAGAGCCACTATAATCAAAATAATTACATTGATCCAGCATCGCGGAGGCGACTTCTCGACTCTAAAAACAAACATTTACGCTCTCTGCTGCCGCAATTTTAAAACATTACCGCCAATTAAACCTAACGTTTAAAATGCGACTAGAATGCTTTTGCGGCATGCGATATTCTAGCTGTGATTTATGAAAATTGCACACAAATTTAAAAGAATTAGACCAAAACCCCAACACGTAGAAAAATACTTAATCATAAATAATATAGGAATCTTAAAATGTAATTACGAATTAAAATTACGTTAAACATTTGAAAAAAGAGAAGTAAAATAATACATTTCTGATAGAACCAGGTAGAACGAAACGATAGCGAGGGGATAATGGCAAAAGTAGAAAACTTTTTATTTTAAAAAAGGCTAACTTAACAATTGTGTTTCCACAATTTTTACATGCCGTTTATATGGTACCTGTCAAACAATAAAAAAATTCCTAATTAAATGAAAATTAAATGACAACGCAAAAACGTAAGGGTGTTAAATAAAAAAATAATCGTACACATAAGCATATTAATACCAATTTTCTGGGAGGTCTGAAATGTTTTGTTGAAGCATATGGGAAATGTTTAACAAGTATATCGCGTTATTAGTAAGAAAATACCTTAATAGCATGGTGACTGCGAGATTTCGTATTTGTATAGTTCCGCTATTACAACATCGAGTATTTACTCTTACATTTTTATTTATTTGTTCAATTTCTCAGATATCGTTTCGCGGGGAAGGTGTCTGTTGCTTTAATTTCTATTCATGTAATACACACACAAACACCTGAAAGGTGAAATTGACAACCCGAAATTATCCAACATTTCAAACCATTAATCTATTTATTTTGATAACTCTCTACAACTGTGTATCAGGCTAATTCAGAGCAAATGGATGTTTTCCCATCATGCTACAGTGAGCGATATATCAATCAAATATTTGGATAAATTAGAACATTTATTTCTGGAAGTGATTAATATTCTAGCAAAAACATCGTGAGAGAACGTTACATTATTTTTGCCTAACAACATAATTAGCAGATTATAAAAAAACAACAACAACAACAACAACACTATTTTAAAATGTTTTCTTTAAAGGTTAACATTGCAATGCATCTTTCGGAAACTCAATTCCATTTGAAAATACCTGTTTAGACCTTTATTATAAACAGGCGTGTGTGCTGTTTGTGATTTCGTTCTGATAAGTAAAGTAATACTGTTTTTATTTGTTGCTGTCGCCGATTCTTTTATCAAAGCTAGCTTTATATTCGACAGGTGGTAGACATTTTTTAAAAGTAAAACAGCTGTCGGCGGATACCTTTTGCAATTGTTTTTAGAGATCACAATGTAAGGGTCTTTAGAATTACGGTGTAAATTAGCCTGATGGACTAGATATTACAATAATAGGACGAATGGTTAACAACCTTTCGTTAGTAATAAGGATCAAATTTTGCAACAACTGTCGGAAACATATATTGTCAATGTAAAATATAAACGCCGTCCTTAATAGCAAGGTTGTTTTTTTGAAAACCCGATCTCATGTTTGTATACACTGTTTCATTTATTCATTCATTCATTTATTTATGTGTTTTTTTAATGTATTGTGTGTAATTTTGTTCGCTTTTTGAGACCCTTGTGTGCGGGAGGAGACGGGTAACAGATAATTGTTAAAGCATTTTCTGATGTCAGTTTGTTGGGGAAAAACAACATCATTTTCTAAGCATCTTCAAATCGCACAGGTTTAATAGATCTACTAATAGATCACACTGATCTACAAACAGATCACATAGATCTACCAAGATATTGTTAGGAAACAACAAAAAGAACACCAACAACAAAAAGTGTATTCCGCACGGAATAGCCTGGTTAAGTCCGGGCACTTAAAAGTGAATAATCCGTCAACAAGAGGGTATAAGGCCATTTCAAGTGGCTTTTATTTCTCATTCAAAATACAATTGAAGCAAGACCCTGGTGAATATCACGATTGAAAATTTAACCTTTCTAGAAAAGAGTAATGAATAATTTAGTTGATTTTCATGAAGATACGTTATCCGCCATCCGAGTAGATAGGCCCGATATTGAACAATGCTGATTAAGAGGAGTCTCTCGACGTTTAAGATAAGATTTTCAGATTTTTAGATGTAGTAAAAAAGCTAGACTTCAGGTACTAAAGACGAGATCTGAAAAGATTTATGCTAAGTTGTCATAAATTCCACTAATTTAGGGACTTGAAATATTCATTGAAATGTTTTATCTCTTGTAAATTACGTCATGTCGTTACGTTTAGATGAAACGACATGCAAATGGTGCAGGATTATAACGTTTGGAAAATAGAATCTTTTTTTTTACTTTCCTCCAAATTTATCTTCTATTTTCAATTGAATAGGGGATTGCAACGTTTTGATACACTCAATCATTATTTTATTCTTAGACAAAATATTGAAGAGACATTCTGAAAATAAAATGTGTGTATTATTTTTACCTTAATTGAAACGTCATAAAACGCAATATTAGCTAACAGCATTGTTGATTTTTATCTCAAAAATTCTTTTGTGTACAAACTTTAAAGAAAGGGTCCCGCCTATTTCGCTTCGCTGTCGGACTAATCGTGCGTGACAATAGCCCAGTAACGACGTACGTGGAGATAACATCTTTTTCTCACAAAACGTCCCTTTCCATTAGGGCATAACGTTACTATCCCCTGGCATTTTAAATATAGTGAAAACAAGTAAACTGTACAAGGTATATTTGCTTAATGGTTATACTCTTTGTTAAACTGTAAAAACACCAATTTAAGAATGTTTTTTTGCATTTTTGTCATTCTGATAAAATCAAGAAAGTGGTAATAAAAACAACACTATAAGGTAACGCAGCTATTCTGGTCTGTTGCCGCAAAACATTGAAAATGTAGAAAAAAAACACCGTCGAAATCATAGAATGTGCACTAACAGACTCATGAGTTGTTTTTGTAAGAATCATACTTGGAAGACAATTCTTTTGCGTGGTAATGACAAATTGTCTGTGGTGCCAAAGAGGAAATATGAGCAGGCTACTTTTTGGGGAAGATTTATTTTGTACACTTCTAACACAATATCGTTCATCATCGCATTAGTCAAATTATAAAGATATTGAGAAATTCAAATTCCATATCAATAAATTACAGTGATCTTATTTCGTTAAACAATCTGATAAGGGTATCTGTAAACTCGCGGAACGTAAGCCTGGACCATGTAACAGGACTAAAAGACTATAGAACTGTATACCGTGACAAAAGTCACAAGGAATTGTATATATTGTTGTGTATTGCATACCATTTTTTGGCAATTGTTACAGTTAGTTGTCATAAATGTATCTTTTTGATCAAAATCATCGTTAAATGCTTGACAACTCTATTGAGAAATAATGAATCGCCTGTGCTTCTGGGGGAGAATAAGAAATAAGACGTAAGATCGGATACGGAGATTATCCGAAGATAACTACATTATCTCACGAGCGGGTTTTTGGTGATAAAGATGGTAAAGTTAGCGAGGAGAGGTGTATTATTTTTCTTTTAAGGGGTGATCGAATAGTTGATAACTACACATTATTTATTCTGTTGAAAATTAAATCACATTAAATTGTTATTCAAAAACATGTATCAGTGTATACCGTCACGATACTATCAGGGAATCAAGAAATATAAAATTTTTGACTGAAAGGAATTCAAGGATTTTAATGGGGCTTTTATATAAACTGATGTTCATTTAAATGTCACTTGATTAAGTTACAATATATACAAGTTGCATTGTGTTTTTGGGTCGAAATTTAATATTAGTTCATAGAGAGATAAACTGATCATCGTTAAACAATCAAAATTAAAAAAGATATGATACACTTTGCCTGCACTTTGTTTATTAAGAAAAAAGTGTACCTAACTACGCCCAATCCTGAATACGGTATAACTCAACAAATGTTTTTGCACATTTTCAATTGATTTGGAGTGTAGATGCTTCTAAGAAATGCAGCCATTAAACATTAATATATTAAGTTCCGGTTAAATATAAGCTATATGTTTTCTTGTATTTAAAAGTAAATAAAAATTGTCGGTGACTTAAGAAAGTAAACACGCAGACAAAAATTACTGGTATTTAGAAATATTTTTTTCCGAAATGTTATGTATTTACAACCGTTTATTGTGGCGATATTGAAAAGCGCAATTATTCATTTACAAAACACAGTCTACATAAAACAAAACTCGCTAGGATATGACGAAATTCTTTTACAGTAGCAAACTTCTTAACAAACGCCTGCAAACGTGAACAGATGGTTTCGGTTTTCTCCAATTCTAAAGACCCTAACCCTTAATTGGGAGGATTAGTAGCTTCTTCACATCGCTTCATTTAATGGCTCCTGCACATTAAACCTCCAATCTACATTAATACGAGGGGCTTCCTAAACTGACATTGAGGTGAGGATAAGAGGCGGTGCTCATTTATTTTACAACTCGTAAGATTTGCGATTTAAACCGCGAAAGTCCTTAAAGGTGATTACCGAATATACATTTAAGTCTATATATCTTTACTGATCCGGAAGAGAATTGAGGATGCTGTTTTATTATTGACCAAGAAACAAATATTCAAGATGTTTGTTTTCGTGGTTAATTATGACTGATCGAAGAATATATTAACAAACCTTGAATTTGGTGAAACTCGAAATCACTTAGATTTTACGCGGAAGAAAATGGTCACTTCGGTAATATTACTAAAGTTGTACACGTGTGCAAAAAGTTATTTAGTTCGGAATGAGACTGCCGTTTCTAATTAAAGCAGAAAATGATAGCCCAGGGCCAACAATCGTTGCTTTGTTTATATATTGCATTTTATTCATTTTACCCTTAATAGCTTTTCGATATTCTTTTCCTATTAACATTCAAACGGTCGGTTTAGTTAACCTAGGGGCTTGTTTTAAAAGCGCTTTCTTTTTAATGTAAATCGTTAGTGTATGTTACTTAATGAATCTTACTTATTTTGTCATTAGTAGTGTTTCACTTCAAACAAACAAGAATGTTACTTTGTATAAAATGTTGACAAGGTTTTGTATACATTAAAATAAAAACAATGAACTTAAGCAGTACACGATGGCATGACACGTCTATTATTTTTTAATGAGAATGTAAAATTTTCAATTCCTAGACAATATTACAAAAAGTCAAATTAAAGTTAACAAATACATAGTCGTACTTATTACAAGAATTTTTTTAGTTAGGTAAAACGTAGTTCTATGTATATATAAACTGGCGGTCGGTTGTCAAAATTAGGTTTTGTCTTGTAGCACTTCTTATGGCGTTGTCCTTGCCAGTTTAATTCATGTTTTGTCGTATATAAATAAACCCATTTTTTGTGAATGGTATATACCATAAACAAACCTCATGCATGTTTAAGCGTACCAGAAGATCTTCTGTTCATAATATAACAAAGTAACGAATGAATTCAAAGATATGTTTCTTCGCGTAATTTATTGAAATGTTCTGGAACTACATTTCCGCCAGGAAGATTTTGTGGTGTTTGATTCACAAAATCGTCCGATGTTAGTAGTTTAAACTAATTTCAACTAAAAAATGAGAATCATTCTAAAATCTGCATGTCCAAGTAAAACAGGAGTGGGTGATCCACGGCGCCTGTATGATGACCAGAAAAAATATGATAGTGCTATGCCCTAAATGACAGTGACCACAACAAAGTAGTTCCATGGCAGACTGACCAGTATGGGGTAAATGAGACAAATTACAAACAAGTGCCAAACTTCCTAGCTTGTTAACGTCTTTGATTCAACCTTAGGTAATGTTGGCACGCTTTTAAGCCGATTAGATTATCGCCCATCTAGATATCCTCTGATACCGGGTCGTGTTAGCTTTACGTATTGCGAGGAGAGCGTACACTATTTAGTCTATGGAAATAAGATAGGAAATATTTTACACATCTGTTGAGTTTATCTTCAGATTGACACAAACGATAAGTAGGAGGTTTTTACAAATGAATGGCATGCTCTTGTTTGAAACACCGTGCCCTGTGGCTATCCCGCACGGCCACCGTATATTTGTACTTCTGTATACTTTTAGCCGGCCAGCATATGTCAGATATAATCGACAATATCGTACCAATCTACAAACATCAACAAACTGTTCTGATCATTTGATAAGACGTGCAACGCCGACTCAAAAGACCTTGCCTCAATTAATGTCGCATATATGTTATTCGACGGAACGTAGTTACATTCTGCGGGGCCTGTCGGTAGGACATGATTGCCTGACAAGAAATTCAGTGGCACAGACAATTATTTCTGCGTACTCTCCCATGTTTGAAGTCTGACGCCATATCGTCTTGCAAAGTTCAATTGGACGTGAAATGTATAACTGGAGCTTGTGTGAGGTATTCACAGAGCCGGAATGCTTACTCAGTACTTTATATCATCAGTTTACCTAGGCGGACATACGGTCTTACTTACGTCGCCAAATATTACATGATCAAAAACGACTCCGATTGCAATATTGTAAAAATGATAGCTCTTAATGTGTTTCATTCGAATGTGGTACACCAATGTAACATAGTAAAATGACTTGTTGAGTAGTGGAGTTTTGTTACTGCGAGTGCATATTAGTAATCCATTTGTAATGGGTCTTGTTAGAAAAACGAATTCTTCACATAATTCAGGCGTAATTTAGAGAAACAATAACACTTGGAAAGTATAAAAAGCCACGAATCTCTTTATTATTTGCATTTACTTAACGATGTAACCTAACCCAGTGGCTAAGGTAATAAACATGAAATGAAAAACAAGTTGCGAGAAAGTTGTATCACATTGCTAAATGTCTTGACAATACAACAGTTTTGCATGAATCCTTGAGATTACGTGAGAAGATTTAGGATAAGTTTCACAGACAACTTTGAGGACTTTATGCAGGTCACTCGCAAGTGTTCGTCCCCGGCTTTGCGGTAGACTCGTCACGCAACCTCCTCATTCAAACCCATCTAGCCGTTCTTTTGAAACGCCCTTTATCTGAACATTCAATACATTTGGATGACATGCTCTTTCGGACATCTATACCGCAAATTGCAGTTCATTCTCTACAACGAGAGCGTAAAGACAGTTTCTTTATTTGTTGTGTTTGTCTTAAATGGAAGGCTCGTTATACATTCTGAATTGTGTAAAACGAATATGTTTGTCTGAAATTTACCTAATAAATACAATTATGAACTTGAACTTTTAAAATTTCTTAATCACTTGCTTATGTAACATTTTTTAAGCAATTCCATCTGACTTTAGTCCATAACAACCATTAGTTGATTGGACGCTGCGAAAGTGAAGCCCTTTTTATTTTGAGAGGCTCTACAATAGTTTTCAGGCTGAAAACCAACCGTGATCAGACTTCACGGACGTGCAGGCTGCTTTGTCACATTCGCAATATAATTTTTTGCAAGCGCAGATGTTGACTGTATCATAGCTATATATATATATAGCCAATGATTGCCAATTTGTTCAGTCAGTCTGTCCGTGGGTTAATACATTAAATACATTAAATGGAATATGAAATGTGAATATTAAACACCAAGGGCAAATTAACCAGAGAGAATTTAATTGTATTTTATGAATGCAAACTTTGTTCGATTATTAGTTTATTAGTTTTTGGTCAATTATAGATTGGAAACAAAACTGCTTCGTGTTGTAAAGGATCAAAAGGAAATATTTGACACCGTCCCTAAATATTAACATTAAATCAAACGAATTCCTTTCAGCGATATACAAATTAACTATAATATTACAATCGGTGAAATGGGAAAAGAAAATTTGATTTATACTAGGTATTGGTTGGAAACTGATACGAAAATTCTTCTGTTTAAATTTATAGTGTTAACTTATGGAGAGAGTTATCAATCAACTTTCGTGGAAGATATGCAGAGAGTACACTCGTCTATAAATTCATTAATTGAAGAACATACACCATATGTTTGTTTGTTTGTTAATTATTATTGTTATGTGACTATTTACAGTATTTTATTATAACTAGCAGTCAGGTGGCATCCAAATTCGTTTTACAAAAAGTAATATTGAATATCAAACTATTCGCACTTGATAGTTTGTCTTCTCCTAAGCCACAACAACCGAAGTAAAGCATTACTATGGCATTGATGATGTCTAGATATTATTTATTAACAAAATTACACCATATTTCTTTACCACAATATTTTATATGTTCCTATTCTTTTCTAGTCTGCCGCAAGAAGAGCGGGTACCAGCTGTGCAAACTGCGGAACAACAACTACAACATTATGGCGGCGAAACGGAAACGGTGACCCAGTCTGTAATGCCTGCGGACTGTATTACAAACTACACAATGTAAGTTGCCTAATTTAAATGCAGTCTTGTAACCAATCTAATTTTATACATTATCTAAACGAGTTTTTCGTTATTATTATGTTAAGCAATTTTGTATTCATTTACTATTCATGGCGTACGTAGTGATGACTTAAGCGCACCGTGTTCTGAAATTCCTTTACTTTTTGTTCATTTTTGAAGAAAACAAGTATATATTCTGACAGCAATTAATGTGTCAACATTGAATCATAAAATACCTGGGTTAGATTGAATGAAATCAAATTGATATTTATAACATTCGGGGATCCGCTTGAATAACAATGTCAGAAAATTGCCCATTTATGATGGTACACACGGGTAGTGGTGATGGGCTATGTATGATTTCCGCTATAATTTATGAGCTATTTCAAAACTCAGACATTAACTAAGCAATTTCAGAATGAATAAAGAATGTCAAATTCGCGTTTTAGACATATCATCATCAATAACCACACCAAATTTAAGATTCGTTATTCTTCATAAGTTTTATGGACACCGGTTTCTGAACATATATACACAAGGAACGACTCTGAAAGCCGTAAAAACTCGGAATTCGCGATGCGGAACATTACAGAACTACAGATTTTCGCTTTTTTAACATATAAAAAATCTTATACTGGGACAAATGACTTTTTTACCATTTGTTTAATGATGCAGAAATTTGTTGATTTATTTCGAAGCTCTAGAACGATGGGACGGCTTGGTACATAATTTTATGTTAAAAGTCATCATTTTAAATCACTGAAGCGGTGCCCTAATGAAGGAAAGGACTTGGGGGAATGGAACGAGCAAATTATCTTTCATAAAGCGTCTCAGGTGATATTTCTGAGCCTTACATTATGGGCGATTTAATTACACGTTCGGCATGTATAAAACATTATTTAAGTAAAATTTATGTTGCTTGAAATGAGATAGTCATTTCATCAAATTTATATTGCCTGAAAAAACTCTTAACAGATCCATTCACTTGTTATGTAGCAGAAAAACAGGCATTATCAAAAACTGCAACACTATGAATAAATGCTGGGCGAAACCCCACGCGAACAAGAGATATTCGTCCCAATTGCGTGCATGTTTCTATACTTCAAATGAAGCGGTAATTCCCAAGTTATCACAATTATGCATTTTTGATTGTTTGAAAAATCCTATTTAGCAATGGAAAGTATTCATCCCGCTTGTATTATCTATTAGGTTATCAAACCTGTTTAGCAATTTAACGCATAATTTGACTCGAATCTACGGAGGTTGTAAAATCGCTTATTCTAATAATTATATCTCCATCATAGAATTATTACATAACAAACGGCTCTGTTTTTTAGTACAGTGTGCCAATCATTGGGGCGAAAAAGAATAGCTTAAGAATTCACGAGAACTATGCACCCTGAATTCAATATCCTTCAATGCAATAAAAGGACAACCTCAATAAATAATGAAAACCTCCATTATAGAAATAATACTATAAACACTAATAAATGACATTCACACACGAATACTTGCATGGTTGTTATATGTTCTTACGAATCCTGTGACCGTTTATTCAGGAAATGTTGGGAAAGTTTGTTATGAAATAAATTGTTGATAATGGGTCGATTAAAGCGTGGTACAAATCAATAATTCACTGACGGCTATTCTATGTAAGGTATCGTTGTCGGACTCCGAACTCGGCTCTTAATTATAAAATCGAAATTTTCTGTCTCTTTGTTTGTGGATACAATAATGTTCACCCAGACATTATAGTCTAATATTCGTGAACCGTGAAAAGTTGAATGATTTATGAATTGTTACTCAGTACCTGAAAATATTTCCATCAGTTTCAGACCTAGAAAAATCGTCCATTGCAACGTATACGGTGATATCATGTTTTTGTCCCGCGATGTTAGACGTTTATGAATATTTGCAAATTTTATTGGTATCTTAAACAATATTCATTGTCCGCTAAAAGATTAATATAGAAAACGTCCAGATATAAAAGTGTGATTACTGTTTTATCGCTCTTTATATCCGCAATCAATGGTATTATCATAAAGAACCAATCTCGAGATAAAATCTAATGCATAAATATATGAAAAAATATGTTAACGTTCATTCTCTTAAAGGGAAAGTCAACAGTTACTATTTTGTGATATTGTCTAGTCTATATCTTAAGTGTATCGGTGTTAAAAGCGACCATCAACTTAAACTGGACTTGAAAAAACACAATATTAATCTGTTAGATATGATCGGATCAGGAGAAAGATATAAAAAATCTAGATTTATTATATTGATAACATTCAACGTTTTGAAAAATTAAGCCCGTCCGTAACATTATCAACGGTAAAGCGCAAGTCCAGATCGAATTGACGGATCTGTAATTTTGTTTTCAGTCCGCTTTCTTTCATGATTAATATTGTTTCTTTAGCTACCTGTTATATTGATATAAACATTGTATCACTGTTCACATCTTCCGGATGTTTTTGTTATGAGTTCGATGAACCTCTCATTTAACTGTAAGTGTTTCTAATTGGTATGAAACACGTGTGGCCGAAGAAAATGTATCGTATCGAGCACGAGTTTCGTATATCACAAAAGAATAGAAAATACTAGTACATTATTAATTGTTTTTTTAAATATTTTTTTCTGTTCATATATGTATATATTTACTCTTAGTGTGTATGAATATACATGTAAATTCTATAAATAAATATACTCTATTCCAAAAGAAAGTGTACACTTTGTTTTCGGTATTTTTTCATTAAATATTTGGTATCAATATTGAGATTAGATCATAGGTAGTTTTACTATAGAATTTAAATGATCTAATCTCAATTTTAATACCAAATATTTGGGCATTAAGAAAAGCAGTTAATGAAAAATCACCGAAAACAAAGTGAACACTTTCCGGTTTGGAATAGAGTATATTTATCATCCGATATTATAAATAATTATTATATATAAAAACGGAACCCACATGAAGATTTGTTATTTTTTGTGTTTTATAAAATTGAAATAAAATATCGTTGTCTACAAAGACGGGCTAGTTTATGTCTATTTGAAGCACTCTTGAAGCCGTGTTGTCGAATTTCCTTTTTTCACCGAACGAACTCAAAACGAACGCTTGACATTGAAACACTATATGCACCCTTCAGAAATATCAATTACTTATAAATACTTGATTTATTTTTTCCTGTATTCTTTGATCGTTTTGACTTTTATTATTACATTTGAATATTGACAGATTTAGTCATTGTTGAAAATGTTCGCTTGAGAACTGGTTGTGAATTAGCGGTGAATATCTAAACGTCATGGGGTCAAGACAGAAACTACTTATAGTCCTAATAACATTAATTAAACTACAGATTTACCCATACTGCATTGTTTCCTTTAGGAGATCTGTATCTTAAGCATGTGTCAATGTAGAAAACTACGGAAATAATACACAGTCTTTGGCAATATTGTACAATTTCCCAGTCTGAGTTACTCTACAAAAGACATTGAGTCTAACCATTGAATTACTCTGGGATAAGAAGCTTAAGAGTTTTTCTATTGCTTTCTAACTACGTTTGCAGTTATATTATTCAAGGTTCATGGCAAAATTATTGTATCTACTTCATAGTTCTTTTTAAGATACAATAGTTTGGAGTTAAGGACTCAATACTCTAGTTTTACCGTATAGTTACAATGTGTCAAAGACAATAGGGGTTATTGAGATCATGAAATAATTATATCTCTTTCTGTGCACATGCATTTTCAGTTTATAAAAGTTTATTCCATGGTTGTGGTGCTATTAATCAGTGGCCAATTTTTAGGGCAACCTTTTAGTTCGCCTACACGTGTTTGATATCTAAAGACAAATTTTCGTAAGACTTGTCTGAAAATCACTCAAACTTTTTCCAAAATGAACTTTCTGTATCGAAATGTGATAATTGGGATTGTTCGCATTATATTGCAAGGTTTTGACATGACGTTGAAATTAATTTTAATTGAATATTACAAACTTATTCGAGTTGAGGTTTTTGTTTAACGAATTAGTGTATTAAAAGCGTGTATTCGTAAATTTATTAACAATCTGGCGAATTTCATATGTGTGTGTTTAAATGGTTAAATATTGCATTATTTTATTTACAAGATAAATAAAAATATTAAAAAATATGTCCTTATTGATGATTATAACGGTGATGATGATGATAATGATAATGATGATTATGATGATGATAATAATAATAATAATAATAATAATAATAATAATAATAATAATAATAATAATAATAACTCTTATAATATTTTTTTCACGGAATCCTGCTTTTAATAAACCACAAGTTCCTCGCAAACTATTAAGAGTATATATTTTCCAACTAGTACTTTATTACAAAAAATGACCATATTCCGATAGAAATTATTCCTTTCACGGCGTACGGTAGCGCAACATTTTATGGTCTAAATTGAAGGTTCGCAGATTTTCACGCCATAAAATTTTGAACTACCCTGTTATTATGTTGCTCGTAAAATGTCGTCTGGGTGGCGGAAAATAAGGAAACGAAGACAAAATATTATAATAGGTTGATAAAATGTTACAAATAGGGTTGTCGCAAAATCCTGCCGTTTTACTGGTAATTGGACTAAGCGCTTTGTATTTAAGTCCTTGCTGCGAAAATGATGTAATAACAGACATTTAGAAATCTAAAATGCTTGAACTTAGTTTTTGCAGAACTTTATATACGAGATCCTAAATGTGCATTCAGTGTATTTTAAAAACCATAAAATTTGAGACACCGACGTGTAAAATTGTGTACATTGTCATGAGTGAGATTTTACGATAAAGTAATGCCAGAAAATAAGTTAAGATTCCGCCTTTATGAGATAATAAAAATTTCATTTCACACTTTGTCACTGAAATTTTATACAATCAAGCAAACAGCGGCATGCAAATGCAAATGGAAAGTATCATAAACCTTAGATTTGTGTATTTTGATATAAAACAGTTTTCGTGTAAAAGTCACCGGTCTTTGTTCGCGCCGGTCGCCATTTTTACACCTTGTAAATTTACACGGATAGATTATTTCGTCCCCTGATAGTTTCGACCGCGTGGCAATTCTAGCTGTGTTTAATAATTCACACCAATGGTGCGTGCTTAGGGCAGAGTTCAGTTCACGTTTAGATTCAGGTTTCTAGTATACTTTCACATAAACATTTCTCCGAGCTGTCACTTGTATGGATCGGTAGTGTCCCGAGGGAAACATTAAGTAAGGAAGCAGAGAAAATATTAACGATCCGTGCCATTATTACGCTGACACCGATTCTAAATCACCTCTTTATTTATCGTCTGCTAATTGCATTAAGAAAATTAAAAAATGCCAAGAAAAATAATAGCAACAACAAAATAGTCCAATGTCGTACAACAAAGCTATTCATAGATTAGCATAATTGTGAAATACAGCTGTATTGAGTTGGAAAATAATATTTTTATAGAAAGCTTAAAAACATCAATCTGTACATCTTATGAAGAATTACCTTGTTTCTCCATTCGACTATTTTAAATGTTTCTACCATATCATTAAACACAACCCATAAACAATAATAAGATCGATTGATAGAGCAAAAGTTGCAATGCATGCATAATTCTTCCAATGTTTGGCTAAGAGTAATTAATTATGTTGCAGACTAGAAAAACAGGAGAAAAAGTAAAAGGGAAAGTTTTGATTGTCTCGGGACTTGCAAGTCGATATTTGTCTATTTCAATTAAATTTGGTCTGTTGGACGCTATATGACCAGTTAATTGCTGGCTAGTTGACACTATAATTTGCGTTGTTACAACGTTCGACACTGCTCGTTTTCTCATCCTGAATGCCTTAAAATGAAAGTGGTTATCATTTTGGCGACATGACCAAATTACCCTCTGCCCACGGCTGGTCATCGCCTATTAGGAGCATTTCACGGACGTGTCCGGAATTTACTATACATGGCATTTAGCACCGCCCATTAAGTAATCACATTGACGTGAAGCAATGCTGTTCAATATAAAATGGCCGCAAAGTGAATGGAATTAATTTGATACGGGGCGGTCTCTAAAATTATGCGTTGTTATGGTCAGACATTTTTGGCCTTTACATTAATTATTGGTTGAGTAATTTACTGTCGTCCATTTTGTATCGCATTGTCGTCTGCTTGTTCATTTCATGTCGTCTGCTTTCGCTTGAATGGCCGTTTCATTCATGTGGAGATGTCGCGAGCCCGTTCCACTGGAAAATATAAATAGTAGTTACCAACTTTAATTTCAAACAAAAATAAACTTTTATGGTGAATTTAAATCTTAGTATTTCGTACCAGAAATCAACCGAATTGAGTTCAACAATACGTTTCCTACTTGTGACAAAACAGTATGGCTCCTATCTAAATATTTAAAGGGAAGTAGACTAAAAGTTTCACACAGCAATGCTAATAGCCTTATTGTGAAACCGCATGTACTTTCAACATATTTCAGCTATGAGTGTCAATCATTATAAAGACAAACCAAGCATAAACATTAAATATAAAGTCATAAATAGTAAACATACCCACTATATTGTCATTTATAGTGCACACGTTACAATATGATAAATACCGTGGCCGTGATATATTTTAACACATAAACCAGTTTCATGTTAAAGGACTTTAAAGACATAATTTGGAGTTTTAATTAAATGCTTTGAAAAGTAAAGAAATATGAAAATATACATACTTTGTATGTAAAGGTTATTGTTTATTTATAGACCTATATGAAGCGTTTGATTACGTATTTTGCAGTCATTGCTTACTTAGCATAACTCGACCACAATAAAAAGAAGTTAAAATATTTTTATGTAAAAAAACTAAAATGCAAACGAACATGATTGTCTGCTTGCAATTAGAGAACAAAACATCAAGAGCAATTTATTTAACATGATTCACCTTTTAAAAATAAATACCAAAAAGACACAAATAACGATACTATGACTTCACATGCTTTAAATGTACTAGATAATGTTTATAACAATATGCGACCACCATAACAACTGACACCATTGCGAGGTTTCGTATGTATTCATCCGAGCCTAGTATTATATTGTACGGACTATTTAAATAGTTTATGCTGGCGCCAGATATGTCGACTAGTATATCATGATCAATAACAGAAAACCAACTTGATTTTCTCCAACAGTTATTTAAAAAAGCATGACTCATAAATTAAAATGAAATATTCTTTGCTGAATTTACGTAAACTCACAAAGACGTTATTGTTTTTAGATGAAGAGAGTTTTAAGGTAAAGGCTAATTGCAAGAAACAAATAGTTCAAATGATCTAATTACCTTTCTACATGAGTGAAGGAGCGGCGATGTAAAATATTCCACCTCGGAAAGATTGTTCTCATGAATCGCTTGTCTGGGAGCAAATTACCAACAGAGACAAGAAAATTAGAAACTATTTTTCTCAGACCGACTACCAGAACACGTTACATACTGATGCTGATGTAAATTGACAGCATAGAACCGAGTAATTTTATGACTATATAAAACCCCGCGCTCCCTGCTCGGAATTCCCCAGCTTTCCTCCGCAAACCTGTGAGAGGGAACACCCATGTAATTCATGCGGGCACAGATATACATGCCAGAATATGAGAAAATATGACTTATATTTCAGAAATGTATTACATCTGACAAATAGAAACGTTTCCTTCTAATAAATCAATTGCTGACAGAATGTTAACATTGTTTTCTTCTAGTTGTGAATACGGAACTTGAGAACGCTAAAGATAATTGTTATAATCGTTTCATGATATGTGTGTTCCAGGTTAGTCGACCACTCACCATGAAGAAAGACGGAATACAGACTAGGAATAGAAAAATGTCGACAAAGAGCAAGAAAAACAAGAAGCTAGCCGCCATGTCTGACCTTCTTAAAGGACCCCTAGATAAGTTTTCCGGTTTCGCACCCATGAACCACGGAATGCACGCGCCAATGCCCACCTACATGACCGGTGGCTCCTCATTCGGATCATCCTATTTATCTCACGGTGCACCACACATGCAAGGATCGGGAGGCCTAGGCGGATACGGCAACTACGTCCCATCATCCTTACAGTCAAGTTTTTCATCTTCATTTTCAAACATACCCAACGGGCCATCTGGCGGATACTCATCAGGACTAAATCTGTCTACGTCATCAAATATGGTGGGCGCTGCAATGGCGTAGGGACAAAATAAGGGAGCTAACTTTTATGTGTAATTTCTTCAAGCCATATGTGGCTCTGTAATTCTCGTGCATTGCAGTGACGTGCCGATCAGCTAACAAAGGGGCAGTCCCTAGTGCCTGACTGTCTGATGTTGGTATTTTACGACAAGACTGTGAGAAAGTACGAGTATATATACTACTTGGCAAAAAGCACACAGCAACTAAAATGCCAAAGGTTACCGTTTAGAGACTTAATTTATAGTTGGGGAAGTTTAAAACCAAAACATGTAATAAAACTACTATTTTGTGTAATTATTCAACACTGAATAGGGCGAGCAGAGATGTTTCGTGACAAAGCTTCATTATGGACAGAGGTTTTGAAATGACGAAAGAATGTGTGTGACAGTATGAATACTGTCGGTGGTAATGTTAAAAAACTGAACCATGTGAAAACCGTATCGGGTGACAGGATGGTTTTATTGGTGGATAATGGAGCGCATACGTTTTTTTAGAAGAGGATCTGCGGCTTGTGATGGGCTCAGTGACTGAGGATAGCTTACGAGTAAAATAACATGTTACGCACTAATAACTGTGTTAAGGAGATGGGTTTGTAATTTTGCTCGACAGTAATATAGTTGACATATATCAGAGTATCGGATTCTCGGAGATAATATTCGCCCAAGATGCATATTTTGTATGAGCAGTCATTCAGCTGAACATTTAGTTGTTTGTGCAGTCATACGATATGAGAAAACAAAAAAACTAAAACTAATCTATCAGTAAATGTTCAGATCGTATTTTGTTTTATAAAGTTTAAGGTAGGGCACGTACAAATGCAAGAAAGAAGAAAAAAAAACTGACGGAATTTGTCTCAATGTTTAATGATATTGTTATCTGTTTGGATGCTTTAACTTACATGATTTGAAATTTTTAATCTGATTGCGGTGCTCGGAAAATATGTTAGAAGTATGAACATTAGAATTGTGAATGGTCAACAAAAATAAAAATCGTGTAAATAATTATATGTCATATGCCCTTCATTCAGGGATGGACTAATCTCCGTTTTAAGTGAGAATTTTTGTTTTGTTTTTGAAACTTACATGTTCATGTCGAAGCTGGAAGCGTAGGTCTGCAAAATGTTACATTGTTTTTGTACATATATTAATTTATTTAACAAGAAATATCAGAGCTAGTTTTGTATATAAATATTGGCTTACAGCACAAAACAAGTTTGCAAGCCACATATAAACAAAATGTCTAGTCCCGGTTTTTCATAGAAGCATCATACAAATAAAATCCACATTTGTTTTGCATGATTAAAGGGTACAAAATACGCATACATCACCGATATCATTCATGTTTTGTAAATTTTTGAAGTGCTTTGTTCATAACTGTACTTTGTAGACGGATCTGCATGAAATCCAACATGGCGTCTCTGCTGTATTTTTAGTAATGGCGGAAATGACGTAGTCATCGGTCATACTAAACTACTGGCGGACGCCATTTTTATGCTTTACGTTCGTATCATTTCTTTACAATGGACCTATATTAGAGACATTCCAATGTATGATCACTCAGTCACAAGTTCATACATTGTAAATGTGTCATTACATGATACTTTTTGCCATAAAGCGTATCTTCAAACTTGATTGTGCATAGAACTTTTTTGACACGAATCCATTGCCTTTATATGAAAAAATATTGTACTAGATTGTAAAATTGTTTTAAAGAATAAAGTTATGAAAGTGACAATGATTTTTATATATTTGCTTTAAAAAATACAAATCAGTCTGTTTCCAGAAAGATTTACGTATATACAATTCACAAGACTCGTTAAGTTTAAAACATCTCAGGGTATGCCGATGTCCAATTTACGAATTTCTGCAAGACTCTGATTAATCTATGGGTTTGGAGTCAAACACAGTGGAACTCATGTTCTTCCAACTCCATGGAAACTTCGAGGATAATTTGCCGCCTTCCGTTTCGACTCTTGTTTGGAGATTTCCATAAACCGGCCGTGAAGTTTACTTGAGAATGCTCAAAACCTGTATAATTTTTCTTTAAAATGAAAACTTTTCCTCGAACAGACAACCTAACGGAAGTCCGTTTTCAAATAAATAAAGATGTATCTGCAGTAACATTGTCACATACACATACAATGGTAATAGAGTGAATATATAAGAAACGTTTTACTCAGATGAGGATATGCGGTATAATGTTTAAAACACTTTAGAAACGGAAAAAAGTAAAATGAAAACAAATATATCGAGTGAAAAAAGTCAAACATACTTATTATCTGTTCCTACCCCTTGAAATCCCGACGTGCAGAAAAAGTAGGCTGTTCACATCCCTCTCACACAAAACGAGGCCAAAAAGGAATACTAGCATAATCTAAAAATAAACTCTTAATATGAAACTCTCATTATATCAGTGACATTTTTTAAATATCTTTTCACATTATTTAATTGTCTCAAAATGCTCGTTGGGAAGCAAAAGTAATGTAAATGCAAAACCCGGCAACTTACATGTATTTACTGCACGAACCTTTTAACTTCCTGTACTAATATTTGTGACCAGTAATGTTTCGGTATCAAAATAATGCCACCATGCTTCGAAGATATAGCGTCTTTTATAAATATCAAAGACAAACGTTTTCGTGGTTTTCAAGAATGAAGTGATTGAATTTTACGAAAATCTATACCTTCCCTGAAATCTTTAATTATTTTATGCTTTGCAGACAGATGGTGCAAGTAGTCATGACACTTGTTTTCTACTAGAGTGTTATTATTTCCCTTTAAATGTTCAAGCAATGTATATAGCTTTTTAGCACCAAGACCCAATATTTCTTTAACAATTCATATAGCTCAATTTATAACAATAATGTTCTCTTTCATATTTACTTACAGGCTTTGCATCTATGAACTGTTACACTATCGTTTGCCTTTTATCATAAAAGTGATAAGATATCAAATTAACTCCATAAGGTCTGGAACTGTTAGACAGCAATGGAAGGCGTGTTTATTCAAATCGGACATCAATATGGCATTGATTTCCTTAGACGTTCATTACAGTCTTTTCCAACCTATCATTTTAATATGGCTAACAATGTAAACTCACAACCTTGGGACTTTTCTATAGTTTCGATTTATTTAATTATGCCGCAAGCTTTACAATTATACTGGTAACTAGACCCGACACTTTTCCTACTTTAGTACCGTATCAACAAATAAATGTCAGACATGAGCTTCTCATAAAAATGATTCTTTCCACCAGACAGAAAGTAATGAAAATTAATAGAAGAATCATTGTCTTCGGGACGCTTGGAAATTGACAAAACAGCTGCCAAATGAAGAGGAATAATAGCATCTACGTCATTTCAAAGTCACGTGGTTAATTCAATCCTGGTGTCCGTCCAATTAAAATTCATGTAATTAGCAGAAAGGAACTAGAATCAGTTATATGACTACCAAGCCAATAGAATTTTCATCTGTCTACTGAACAACGAAAAATTGTGGTCATGAGTACAAATTTTTAAAAAGTAGATTTTTTTTCACTTCAAAATGTCTGCCCCCATCCACCCCAAGTATGAAATGAACAACTTTAAATGGACGTAGTTCCAATTTAAATGTGTGTTTTTCCAATAGTGTTTAAAATTTTAAAATTAAATTAAAAAAAATATTTCGAATTAACCGGGGACCCTTTTAATGCAATATCTGATATACGAAAGTCACTGCCTCTTCAATAAAACTATAATAGCTTACTTACACCATTAAACTAGCAGCCTGGGTGCAGATGGACAGCGCCGCTGGTATTCATTCAGTTCCTGGTTATCAAACAAGGAAGATAATGTTATTGAGCGGTCAATTTAGCACTTACTTAATTATAAAAAAGGCTAGCCCTTATTTAAGTACTAGTATGAAAAGGAAATAAAGTACAAGTTATTATGCAATTATTTCCTGGATTTTAGAAATAAAATCAAGCAAACTATGTTAGGCAAACTTTAAAAATTTCCTGCTAAAGGTTTCGCATTAAGTATCTCATTCATGGCGACAAATTCATAAACAACAATTTTCCCATCTACCGCCATCGGAAAATCTACGAAAATGGAGCGTTGTTGAAAGAACCAGATCATAAAGCACTGTATCATGTATTGAAAACTTATAGAATATGTTGTTGTACACTTTGATTGTCTTTTACTATGTGCATGACAGGTTCACCTTTGACATAAGTAGAAAATTTAATTTTTTTGACTACATTCACATAAATATGTCACGAGAATACTGTAAATCCCTTAATATTTAATGGGTTACTTATTTCAAGGATTTCGTGAACAGGGTCATCAACGAATTTCTAACACAAACAAAACTAAAGATTATACATGAACGTCTTGTACGGAAATTGAAAAACGCGAGTTTAAGAATTCAAGAAAATACCATTTGACGACGAAAACAATAGAAGATCGAGACCATCCGGCACAACTGTGCCGTTCATCTAATCTGATTTAAACTGGTCGCATCTTGGTCAGAAAGAATATATTGAACATAAAAGCGAACAGTGTAGATCCAGTGTAGATCCGGCGGCGTGGATGTATGCCATGGGATAACATCCATATCTCACGGAGTAAAGGGTTAAACTCAAATTGAAACAAAGGTATAAAAACCATATTTAATTGATTGAAACAGTTTCTGCAGAGAAGTTAACTATTTAACTTCATGGGATGTGAGATGTGCTGCCATTGTAAATCCAGATCAGCCTATACATGTGTGTTGTCTTTCTGGGTAAGCTCTCTGTAATATTCATTAGATTTTTATTGCCAGGAAGCAAAGTATGAATCATGATCGGATTAGGCTTATCTGGTACTACACTGGTCGCTCAAGGGAGATTAACCGTATCCTATGTAGTTAATGGACATGATATGCCGAGGATCATCCGGCAAATATTTTCTGATCGGACTGCACGGATGTGCAGGCTTTTCTGGTACTACACAGGTCGCCCTAAATAAGCCGTTTCCAATGGAGTAAAAGGTTAAAGGACATAAAATGCAGTAGGTCATTTGTCAAATATTTCTCTTAGATATTTATTTTTTATATATTTTTCATATTAAAACATAAACTTCGTGTTAATCTGAAATACGTCAATACTTGAGAACATGTGAATATTGATGAGGAATTTCCTATAGTTTAATTGCTGCCTTCCTACTTCATTTGTTTCATCGAAAGATAACAATACATTCTGGAGTGATGATTGATTTTACATGTTAGTGACCGCATGTGAATGTTTAGTGTTTTTAAGTTCTTAAGTAGGAACATATGAGCTGAAGGTTATAAAGCTGAGATTGGAAACCAGTCTTAAATCTTAAGCATCTGATTGGCTGAAATGGCGACCAGTCGCCATTTCAGCCAATCAGATGCTTGAGATTTAAGACAGGTTTCCAATCTCAGCTTTATAACCTTGGGCACTGAACTTGCGCTCCTTAACTAGATAGGTCCGGTCCAGCTATTTTGAAGGGGTTCTCCTCATAATGATCGTACGGCTTTTTTAAACATTGAAACACATTATAATCAATTGAAATGTGTCACTTCTTATCTATTTATTAACTACTGAACGTCAAATGCGACGTTATTCCACCTAATTTGTAGGGTTTTGATAGAATAAAGGGGAATCTGATCTAGATATTTTTGGCAAACATCTCATACACATGGAACCGTGGTTAAAAATCAGTATGAATCAAATATTCACCAAACACTCGTCAATGGTTTATATCAGAAGTGTTGTAGTAGCTCTACTTTTCACTGCTCATTACATATGCTATTGCAGAATACACATCGGGATTCGCTTTGTAACATTTTAATATACACTCGGACTTTGGTTCATGAAGGTGTAGGTTATCCTCCAAACAAAAATGTTCAAACGGTGCAAGGCTCATGTTTGTGAAAGATAATAAGAAACCAATCTGTATTCGCGAGTTACCGCCCTTTGTTTTTTATACTCCATTTGCAATCCAACCAAGTCCACATATTTTGTAGGATTTTTTTATATCATGAAGTGATATCTGAACTATAATGATATTTGTACCGTTATTATTTTAAAGAAGATCATTGAAGTTGAAATTTTGTTTAAAAAATTGGAATCATCGCTCATTATTTCATGTTATTGGAAATATTGTGTTACCTCCCTTCAATTGAATATCACCCTTTGCAGCCGAATGATTGATTAGCAATAAAGTTTTGCTTAATCCGGCGAGGGTCTAAAAAGTGCCAAGCAGCGGTAAGGTAAGCAAACATATTGTGCTCATTTCAGCTTAACAGGCTAGATTGTGACGGCGCCACATCAAATATTCCATGCGCGACTGAGTAATTAAACGTATGAGCCATTGTTCGGTTGTTGCTTGAAACGCCAATTCTACATTTTATTTAAAATTTATAGTTATTATCAACACTTTTTAATTCAGTTGAGGAGGGCATTAGATTAATCAATGGTGGTGAATGCAAGGCAAAATTCCAAAAATATTAATTTTCTGTCTGTCCATTCTTCTGTTCCTGCCAGAAACAGTGGGATGAGGCCCGTGTGCACTCATAACTTTGGGCGAGGTACATGTGCACTCATAGTAGGGTGATGCCCATGTGCACTTATAGTTGGATGATGTCCATGTGCACTCATAGTTGGGTGAGGCCCGTGTGCACTCATAGTTGGATGATGTCCATGTGCACATATAGTTGGGTGAGGCCCGTGTGCACTCATAGTTGGGTCGTGCCCATGTGAACTCATAGTTGGGTGATGCCCATGTGCACTCATAGTTGGGTGATGCCCATGTGCACTCATAGTTGGGTGATGCCCATGTGCACTCATAGTTGGGTGATGCCCATGTGCACTCATAGTTGGGTGATGCCCATGTGCACACATAGTTGGGTGAGGTCCCTGTGCACTCACGGTTGGGTGAAACCCGCGTACACTCACAGATGGGTGAGGCCCGTATGCATCCATAGGGGTGTGACCCGTGTGCACTGACACTTGGATGAGGCCCGCATGCATTCATAGGGGTGTGACCAGTGTGCACTCACAGTTGGGTGAGGCCCGTGTGCACTCACAGTTGGCCGATACTCGTGTATACTCACAGTTGGGTGAATCCCGCGTGCAATCACAGATGGGTGAGGCCCGTATGCATTCTTAGGGTTATGACCCGTGTGTACTCACAGTTGGGTGAGGCCCGTGTACACTCACAGTTGGATGAGGCCCGTGTGCACTCAAAGTAACTTCATTTCCATTTTTATACAAGTTTAAGACCTATTTGTAAACCCATACAAACTTACATTTTTGTGTCATAAATTCACATTTTAAGTTTCAAAATTGTCTTAAGATGTGGGGGATATTTCTGAATTTCTCCATAGACTTAGATTTACACTTCAACTTCATTCACCTAACGAATCATAATTTCGGGCTTCACACACTTTAAACAACCCAACTGTTTTCCATACCCAAATGAAAACCATCAAATATCGATTCAATCCTTAATTATTATTTAAATGATTGATTTTAACCCTTTACTCAATATATACGCCTTTAAACATGGATGACTTAAATGCAAATCCAGGCTAATGGGTTAATGATTTCCGTCAACAAAAATTGAATGAAGGTTAATGTTTTCTTTTCAAAGTTGCCGAAATGACCCAAACAGGAGTGTTGACATTTATAACACGAGTGTGCATATAGGAGCACTCTTCCACTTTTTTCAAAGCATAATTCTTAAGCAGCCACTGAATTAAAAAAGGTAAACTGATTGGAGTCGTATGAGAGCCCCTACCCCTTACGGTTTAAACAATTCACAAATTTTGCACATTAAATGAAAAAAAAGTGTTTGGGTATATCAATAAGGTTGGTTCTTTTCACTTCCTGCCCATTCCCCTTGAAATGATTTTGCCTCTACCTAGGAGCGAACCCGCACCGTCACGGCGACAGTGCATTGCCCTGAAATTCCGACGTTGCAACCAATTGAACTAACTGGGACAACCCCCAAAAAGGTTGTTCGGATAGCCCTGATATACGTTATCATCAATCCACGGCAACGGTAACGGGTTATCTTACTGATAACAGTACTAAATATATGTACGTAGAGACGTTTTATGGCCGCCACACTGCACAAATAGCGCTACTGTGAATTTCAAATGATAAGGCCTCTAAAAATCAACATTATCCTCCTTTAAATGACACAAACATTTTGTGAATTAAGAGAATAGTATCCTTAAACTCTGTGAATTCCACCTCCTAGTTTTTATACTGTTCGAACGTTTAAACTTCACACCGATAAATGAGAAAAATAGCCCTCAGTGGAGTGGAAGGGATTCTAAACACCCAACCCCGCACCTAATTTTCTTTAGTATTTTGCTACCAACATGATTCTACACCGCTCTGCTCGCTTGGTGATTAACCCATCTACACTTTTCGTTATGCTTACTTCTTTGTTTGCATGACGGTAGCAGGAATTCAAGAATTTATGAAGGTTTCTTGAGAAATGTTGAAAAAGAACATGGAATCTTGATCTTTTATTCCTGCCATCGTGTTATTGTTTATTTAATTGCAAGTGCTTTGCTCTCTGTAAGGTAATTGAATACCTGCATTTTTCGCTTGACAATGTCATTTGCTTTCTGTGTTTAATATGTTTGTGATTTTACTTGCAACAATATCGAACAGTGTATGAGTAGGAGTTAATTCATCAAGGAAACGAGTTGATAGGTCGGTTGGAGTTAATTCAGACAAATTGTACTTGTTTGTTCACATGAGAACCTGTTGGGACAAGTGTGAGGTTGGTGCACTCTAGAATCTGTTTTTAAACCCCACCGAGAAGATAATTTCCACTGACCGTTCCAAAGCGTTATTCTCTCGAAAAGACAAAGGAAATTATTAATTCACACAGAATTCAAACACATGATACAGGTACACATTCATGCTAATTACGCTGACCTCATATTTCTCAAACTAGTGGCCGAAATTAAAATCGTCCAAAGAATGCGTGAATACTTTTCCAATTTGACAGTTTTTATCATCATTAATGACTTCAAAATTAATAGCGTCGCAGTTTTATCAATATTTGTTTGTTATTTCTTAAAACTGGAAATACTAATTTTAAAAACAATCAAGCTGTTCGATTCAGAGGCTATTTATGTAATCAAAATTTGGAGTAACGAAGATGAGTAGACATTGTGTTTTGTGTAGCAGCTCATTAACGGACATCATTGTTTAAAATGCTGACATTATGTTAAATTAGGTACTTGTGTTCAGTAATGACTGTGACTGGCCATATGCACGTCAAATACTGGGTAATTATACACACTTTTCTTGTTTTCGGCTTAATGTTCGTCCCAATGTTCTGTAAGTGATTTGGCAACATGTGTAGACTATCTTGAAAAGATGACACATTTACCAAACAACTGATGTCATGTCATTGTCCAAAAATTAAGATGCAGTCAATCGAAAACATGTTAAACATTATATTTACTAAAGAACGACCTAACTTAATTAACACTGGTTTGAAGTTGCACGGTTATTTGTAATTTCCTTAAAATCCCAGTCCAATGATATATGTGTAATGTTCAGCAAGGCTAGACATAATCTATCGATATTAGAAAAAAATCCTGAAAATGTTACTCTAATTTTACAATTTTCGTAACTGCCAACTGATTGGTATATTAGGTATCTGCTAAATGTGCTGTTCCCAAACATTAGCTTTGTTACTTATATGAACTTATACATACTTTTACAAATGTTGATCACGATGCAAACTCTTTTGTCTCAGATATGCACGTACCCTACGTTCTAAAAGACCTGGATATTTCAGTAGTGATGACCATCTGACAATTACAAAGAAAGAACCATTAGCTAATAGACAAACCTAATGTACACTCAGGCCACATCAAGTAAAAACTGCTCCAAAGATGTATTTGTTCCCACGGCCGACTAAGGAAACTCCCTTTAACATCTCCAGCTGCATAATTACTAGTACTGAAAAGAAGTTTGTCAGGTGACAGTTGTTAAAAGAGATCTCATATGTGCAAGTTAAAGAACTTCAGAACGAAGATTAAATGTAGAAATCGCTTTTGAAGACTATTCTAGCTGGAGCTGGGCTATACAGTGAGTTAAATCCCAGAGGCTTTTGGTTCTGTGGAAGAAAAATATTGAAAGATAATTGCGTAAAATTTTGGGATCAGGGTAATTTAGGTTTTCAGTTGTGGTAAATTGAATGAGATCTATAGCAAAAAATAAATAATAGCAAATAAATTAATGATTTTATAAAGGAATATCTCCTTCACCTTCACCTGTCGCATGGCGGATGCCGTATGGGCGCTACAGATGTCCTGGCAATCAGTCCTCTCCATCCATCCCTGTCCTTCGCACATTTGACCGCCTCGCTCAGCTTCAGTCCTGTCCATTCTGTAATGTTGTCTTCTCATCTCTTATTCTGTTTTCCTCTCTTTCTTCCTCCTCCGACTGTTCCTTGGAGCACTGTCTTGGCAAGCCTCTCTCCTCATGTTACGTGGCCGAACCATTTTAGTTTGCGCCTTTTGATGGTGGTCAGAATATCTTCATATGAACCAATGGCTTGCCTTATTCTGTTTTTGACTTCCTCATTTGTTATGTGGTTTTTGTAAGAGATGCCAAGCAGTCTTCTGAAGCATCTCATTTCTGAGGCCTGTATCTTATTCTCTTATTCTGCTGTAAGTGTCCATGTTTCACAAGCATACAGAGAACTGAGTAGATGAACGCATGAGTCTTATTTTTCAGTTGATCCCGATTGCCTTGTCCTTCCAAATGGTGTTCAACTTGGCTAGGGCTGCAGCTGTCATTGTAATTCTGGCTAATACCTCAGGTTTGGACCTCTCATATGAAACTATTGCTCCAAGGTATTTGAATTTTTTACGGTTTCAAAGGAATATAAGAAAAGAGGAAACTAGGCTGAAGGTTATAAAACTGAGTTTGGAAACCAGTCTCAAATCTCAAGCATCTGATTGGCTGAAATGGCGACCAGTCGCCATTTCAGCCAATCAGATGCTTGAGATTTGAGACTGGTTTCCATGCTCAGTTTTATAACCTTGGGCACTAGTCTCTAACATAGCCAAAAGGCAGAGAGGAAAAGAGAGCACGGGTTTATACAATTATCAGTTTCAAATAAGACCTCACCAACAGTTTACAGGAAAGACATCCTTAGGGGTAACCGCATAGAAACGGTCAGTGGCAAAACAATTTGCCGTTTGGGTGTTTTAAACCAGGTTCTATGGGATATATAAAATCTGAAATGCCTGAGTTGTTCAGCATTTGAAATACACTGCTTGAAAAGTTATTGTAATTGGACATACCGTGCCTGCTGCACTTCAACTCTTCTGGGTCTAGGAATTTTATGATGGGTGCCAAACCGTGTATCATTACTCCAATTTGAAAACGTAAGTATAAAGGCTTTAACTCGAATGTCCATATTATTAAGAACCACGTTAGATTGCTTTTGTTCTGGCTTTTTTAGCGGTGATGTTTCCGATATGTGTTGTAATGTTAAAATCTTTGCAGTCTTGATCGAGAGAGAAGCTACTTTTGAAAGTGATTAGATGGTTTTTTCATTTTTCAGAATAAGATTCCGTGAACCAGGTACCCCCCCCCCCCCTTTGACTTTGCAATGCTATTAGCTTCTTATGTTTTATATGTATGTGTGCTTTTGTATGCAACCTTGTTGAGCTGATGGTTGGGTGGAGGTGGAGTTATTTCACCAAGACAACTTGTATTTGTTTGTTGATATCAGAATCTGTTGGGGCAAGTGTGAGGCTTGTTCACCATAGAACCTGGTTTCAAATCCCAGTGGCAAATTGTTTTGACGCTGACCGTTCTAAGGCGGTAACCCAAAGGGTTCTCTCGGTATTTGTTTGTGGTGACTTATTTGAATTTGAAATACTTTTAAAATGGGGAAGAAATCTGCACTAACACGAAATATGTTGTTAATATTTTTATTCCGACGTTTCGACTTCAATAATCTTCATCAGGGAATAACAACATCAATTGCGTGACGTCGTCAAAACGGCGCGTAAACACCACTTTGACGCTGCCACAAAATAGCGGAAAAAACGTGCATTAAATTATGTAAATTTATACACAAAGCAAATCCAAAATATGATAAAATAAAACATTGGATCTAAACGATACTAGCAGTTTCTACATAGAAGAAGAGAAAATTGAAAAAAAGAAACTAACAATATTTTACTATCATAATAGTGATTTTGCTCACATAAAATTACATAAAATATTAATTCAGATCGTAGACGATTTTCGTGTTCATTCCCATCGGATGTAAAGTACCAAGTTTATGGATCCAGTATGTTTCTTTGCATAATCTGTCCATCTTTCCGTGTACCACATCAATAGGAATGAACGAAAAATCGTCCAACGAATGCTGATTTGTATTAAAATGTGTTGCAACATTGGTCGAATAATACGGATTTATGCTAAAATTATTAATATCAAAACGATGACTGTTCATGCGTTTCGATACTTGCTGATTGGTTTGACCAACATATTGCATATTACATTTTTTACAGTTAATTAGATAAATTACATCGTTAGATGTACAGTCTGTAGAGGACCTCAGTTTAAAAGTCTGAGAAGTATTAAAACTGTCAAAATGGTCATTTTCAATAATGTGTTTACAATGTGTAAATACTTTTAAACACATTCTCTCTTTTCCTCTCTTCTTTTTCGCTGCGTGGATAGGCTGTGTTTAGTGAGTGTAGAGATTCCTGATATGAATATTTCACTTTTGTTTCAGATATATGTGATAGAGCATTATCACGAAGAAGACTAAGCATTAATCTTTACACATTGCGTTGTTTCTGATAATACTTCTTGAGCGTTTTGGTACAATATATCGGTAATATCGTCCTGTAACACTTTTGCCATTGGGCAACAAAATTTATAGGGCTATACCGTCACATGAGAAGAATATGAAAAGTGGCTTTTTCGACCGCATGGCCTCTTGGCAACTACAGGCCTTCTACCGTGTTTGGTTAGCCATATTTTGTTTTCAATTTTCTGACTGGTTCGAAATAGTAAACCCATGTTTGATCAACGGTAACAATGTACAGTGCAAATTGTCTTTGACTGAAGTTCGGAAACATTTTGAGCAATTGCTTAGTGATTTGTACTCGTTATAAGACACCTTATCAGAACTATAACCCCCCAATTCAATAAAAATCCGCATTATCGAATGGACTTGTGTGAACCTTTATATAGCACTGATTTCTTCAATATTCTCAGCCAAATTTTCAACCAGTTTTACAACAGTGGTCAATGACTGGCTCTATTAAAATAACGACTTCTTGAAAACGGTGTTGGGTTAAAGGCTCATGGAAATGGAGCTATTCGGGCGTATCAACATCCACTAAATCGTGCAAAGCGTTATTGCGCTGGGGTTAAATAAGCATTACATATCAAACAACCCTCGTATTTTGTAAATCTTAACTCCCTGGTCTAGAACGCATTCTTTTCCGTAACTATTATGCTGGTTCTGACTGAAAATAGATACTAACTGCTTACTGACCTAAATACTTTCCTTTTCAATGTATGTCGCTGTCTTCAACAGAAACAGTGGTTGCACTCTGCACAAGTTGCCTTTATTAGCAAACGATCCCGCATTGATAAACTAAGCTGTCCAACGCTTATATATTACAATGCTTCCACCCTGGCGTAGATCGCAGTCCTTACAAGCAATTGGTGTGCTCTGCCAATGATCAACAGTATTAAGTCTTCAACCAAACAAGCTGCCGATGGTAGTCAATCTTATGTGCGTAGATGGAGTGTTAACCGCGACAATTGCTATATCTTTTATCGTCGCTATGAAACATCACATACTGACCTCATAAGCTAAATCATAATTACCATCAATTAAGCTGTCACACGCCTACCATTCCAAATGTTTTCTATCCACTGGTTCCTATGTTCGGCCCTGGTATTAAGATATCGTACACTGACAAAATAAGCTACTACATAATAAATCCTTATCCCGACGGTAGGTCATTTAAAAATGGATTCAAACCCCCAATAAGCCACCATTGTCAAGCCATCTCCACTGACTAAATACATTGCAACACACACACTTTTCTAGTTCACGCCGTTTCCCGCATTTGATGACAGGATATGTTGCTTTGCTCTGAACCAGCTGTCGTTAATATCAGTTTACCAATGGTCTGCCACACGCTCACCAGTCTACATCATTTCTACTGAGTTGATGACACAGTTGATCTCCGGATATTTTTGTACTTTCCAGTTACCGACCGAAATGCCCAATACGCTGCCACAACTAGAATTGACACGATGTTTTTTTCCATCGTTTCTGCTTAAACTCTTATTCAGTTACTTACAAAATATTCTAGCGATATTTCCAATGTTCGTTAATACATATATAGATTTGAACAGTTAAATTCACGAAACATGACCAGTACGGAATTAATACAGGTTCGGTTTGATTGGAACTGTTTACGCGCAGCGATATCAATGGAATTACTACCTGTCATTTAGCGCATCGTCAAATGTGCAAAATTAACAAGTACAATTTAAAACTATTCCGAACTTAAAATCTTAAGTTTCTTATTTATAACTCAACGCTCTCATAAGCCAAGTATTGTCCCTTAAGTAACAAGGGGTTCAGCCTCAACAATTATATCACGATTGTAGCCAAACACAACATAATTTTTTTGAATATGTTGATATTAGTCCTACTTTTCAAAGTATCATCAACGTCTTGTCCTAGTGACATCAGTTTCTTGTCCTAGTGGCATCAGCGTCTTGTATTAGAGAAATCAATTTCTTGTCCTAGTGACATCAACGTCTTGTCCTGGTTACATCAACTTCTTGTCGTAGTGAAATCAACTTTTTGTCTTAGTGTCATCAATCTCTTGCCCTAGTGACATCAGTTTCTTGTCCTAGTTACATAAACTTCTTCACTTTGTGACAGCAACGTCTTGTCCTATAGACATCAACTTCTTGACTCAGTGACATCAACCTCGTGTCCTAGTGACATCAAAGTCTTGTCCTGGTTACATCAACTTCTTGTCCTAGTGTCATCAACTTCTTGCCTTAGTACATCAGTTTCTTGTCCTAGTAACATCAGCTTCTTGGCTTAGTGACACCAACGTCTTGTCCTAGTGGCATCAACTTCTTGACTCAGTGACATCAACCATTTTTCATAGTGACATCAACTTCTTGACTTAGTAACATAAACCTTTAGTCCTTGTGACATCGTCTTCTTGACTTGGTGACTTTTTCCTCTTGTCATAGTAACATCAACTTCTTGACTTAGTTACATCAACCTGTTTTCTAAGTGACATTAACTTCTTGACTTAGTTACATCAACTTGTTGTCCTAGTGACATTAACTTCTTGACTTAGTGGCACCAACTTCTTGTCCTAGTGACAACAACTTCTTGACTTAGTGACATCAACCTCTTGTGCTAGTGACCTCATCATCTTGTTCTTGTGACAAATACGTATTGTCCTAGAGACATCAAAGTTTTGTCCTAATGAGTTTTTCTTTGCAATAGGTGTTTCCGTTATATGCTAGAGGCGTCTTCTTTTATTTGTTTGTGCGATAATCTCTGTTCTTCATTAAAATGGCTTTTTGTCGACTTGACATTATTATCTTACTTTCATATCACTCGTTTGATGAAATTTAGATGTTATTTCCAAATATGTTTAATTTTCGCATTTATCAAACTTGCTATAAAAAAGTTGGAGAGCGATTCTATGTCTACATTCTAAATTTGCTGTTGTTTGTTGTTGTTGTTGTTGTTGCTGTAGGTTTTTGTTCTCCAGACAAGTGTTAATATTAATTTGTCGAGACTTGATCTCTTCCTACCCTCCCACCCAAAACACACTTAATTTGTTAACTTGGTTTGAGGTTATGATAAACAAACCTAATTCTGACGAAGGGTAAAAGAAAATGTTCGGGTTAGGGTTAGGTCTTGTTATGGCTTGGACTAAGTATAGCTCTTTTACTGGTCGGGAAGGAGCAATAGGATAATTACAAATTAGTTTTTTAATTTAATTACGGTTTAGTCGAAATATTGCGTATGACAATACTACCCCACGTGCCTGTGTACGAATATATTACCCAACGTACTTAGCCATCAGATAAGACTGCGAGCTTGGAAATATATGTATATGATGAAGGTCTTTGTTGGCAGTTGTTTAAAGTTTCAGGTGACCTTACTGCTGGCTGATTTTAATTAACTTGAGCAATATATCTTTTTTTTTTCAACTAATGCGATGCGGGAATATTTAAATGTTCAACAGAATGTTAATATTAAGTGTAGGCGTGGTTGTTCAATCTAATACACAGCAAGTCTGACAAAGAAATAACATCGCGTCTAGAAAAAAAACAACTATTTACACAAAAACTGTTTTAAACAGCAAAACACATTACAAAAAGAAATTATTCTTTCCAAAAAGTTAAACCAGTTTTAGATTATATAACAAACACTGTAAGCTTGTATGGTTAAGGAAGGTTTCATTAACAAAACAAGGCTGAAATGCCGAAACTGTTTTTGCTCTCCAGTTTGTAATTACTAACTTGGTATTCTTGTATTAAATATTTTCTTGACATTTACATCTTGGTAATGATGTGTAATTAAGCATTAATTTTTACAGTGGCGTTCTTGGACTTCAAGTTTCAATCAATATACTCTGACGAAAACGGCTGCTAAGCTGGGCCCAAGATCATAAAACTAAGTTTTGAGATCAGTCTCAAATCTCAAGGATCTGATTGGCTGAAATGGCGACTTGTCGCCATTTCAGCCAATCAGATGCTTGAGATTTGAGACTGATCTCCAGATTTAGTTTAATGATCTTGGGCACGGGTTACTAGTCTAGCAAAGCGTTTCTCGAAACGTTATTGACGAAGGATATCACTAACTGACATATATTTTGGAAATATACTTAATTTGATCTAACAGTTACTGGTAAATAAATCAAAATTGTCCAAATGTTTTGTTTCACTACATGTCTTTGACCTCTTCGTTTGCATGTTTGCATATTCAAGAAGTTGTACAAATTGCCTGTAGACGTTGAAATCCACGAAACCCGGGATTAATAGAGCAAGCGAGTTTTAGTCTACAGAGCTATGATTGCTATGATTTGATCAATCATGTTATGGTGTATATTGAATCATATGTCATTTAAAATTAAAAGAATATCGTGTGATAACTTTCTTAATAATGACGCTATGACATGAAACGAATCACTCGAAGAAATAAACATTCTCTCGATACCATTGGTGTCTAAAATTTTTTTCCAAATATATGTTACATGTTCAAATGCACTTGGCAGAGTTAGAATCTTGGCTTTAAGTTGACATGACAGATGCTCTGACTCCCTTCAGCATTTCAGTATATCTTGAGGTTGTGGTTGTCTTTATAAGGTTAAATACATTCGACATTTTTCACAGTTTTGCAGTACAGTGATACCCCTCTATTAAGAACAGCTAACGGTCTGAGGCTAAGTGACCTTAATAGCTGGGTGACCTTTATAGTGAGTTTGTATCACAGGCCTTTGTCCAATACATCTTCGGTTCGACATCCCTAATATATTGTTGTTTGAACTTTAATTTATTTCACTTGCTCTAAGCTACAGAATAAAGTTGAAGGTTACTGAATATTCAGTATCACGTGACATATGTCACGTGACTTTCTTAGTTAGCGTACTCACTGTCTGATTCCAACAGTCGAATAGGCAACAATCCCTCTTTAATCGATTTATTATATTAACCTTATGTGTACTTGTTGTTGTTAAATATTTGATCATTACGACCGTCTAGGGAGTTCTAATATCGTTTTTGAAATACTTTTTAGAAGGTATGAACCTTTTTCAATTTGCTACAGATTCATGATGGTTTTATGTTAACAAATGAACAGATGAGTTTTCAGTTCATTTCTGAAAATTCCTTTTATGATACATTTAAATTCTCAGTGAGGCGCAATGTTTTGGCTGAGAACCTCGACAATTCCTCAAGGTCAATGTTGCATAATAAATATTCTCTAATACCATTTACTGTAGGCTGCAGAATAAAGTGTACGTTTAGTGAATATTCAGTATCACGTGACATAGGTCACGTGACTTTCTTGCTAAGCGTACTCACTGTCTGATTCCAGCATTCGAACATGGAACAATCCTTAGATCGATTTGTTTTCTTTACTTTATGTGTGATTTTTTGTTGTTAAATATTTGATAATTATGACTGTCTAGGGAGTTCGAATATCGTTTTCGAACAACTTCCTGAGAAGGTATTCAGTTTGTTCTATTTGTTACAGATTCATGATGGTTTCCTGTTGCCTTTGATCGCTTTTCTAAGGTATGCAATGACAATAAAGATTGTAATAAATAATTCATACATAACAACAAAACATTCGAAATTGGATTATCAGTAATTACACAAGAATGTATCAAGATAAACTTGTACTTTGTCTAAAGCACTGCAACCGTGTACTTCTTTAATAATTGTATCGAGTTAGTCAGTAATTATCCAATGCTACTCACAAAACTAAATTTGGATTATCGCCCAACATTTCAAAAGCTGTCGGTTCGAAAGAGGTCGCAACAAATTGTTGTTTGTTTTTAAAAGTCTTTTAGGATCATATAGCGATACTATAGCATTTTAGAAAGCGATGAAGGAACTTTTCCTTTCAGTTGTCCCTAATTGCTGCCGTGTACTTAGTCACTGGACTTAAAGCTTCCTTTGTTTTGTATATTTGCCTGCTTCTTTCTCTGCAATATTTCCGAGTAGTTTGGTTATCTACATTATCAAATCAACTAGGTTTTGTCTGTTCTACGAGAACCTAGATAGACATTTGTATGAATTTACACATAAGAACCTGGTTGAAGTTTTCTGTCATGAATATGTTTTGATATTGACAACTGCATGGCGGTTGACTCACGTTTTCGTGTTTATCTGCTGTTATGCTCTTATTCCATATGAATGCTTTGCTTTTTGTCATATATGTGTTTTGTCAATATTTATATCCATCTTTTCATTTTTAAATAAACAATAACACGGAGTTGACTCTAAAAACGCCCATTGGCTTCAAATCAGTTCTTGTTATTATCTTTTTATCGTCTATTCCTTTCTTGTCATATTTTGACGTAAATCTTAAAGATTTACTTTTCCGTGGCCGTTAAGATTGTTGGCGGTTAAAGCACCCCTGACGAAAAATATTTTAGTATACACTGGAGGTTGTAATGTCTGTTCAACTACGTTTTATAAACAAAATGTTGGCATACAGGAACGTTGAAAGACACCGGACACGACAAATATGAAAATATTGCAGGCTCAGTTTGATTGAGCGCGATCATCCGCAGTAATGAAACTGCATCCCGAACGATGGTTTGCATTTGGCGGTGACAATGGAACCTTCAAAGGGGTATCTTCAGATTATTACAATTCATTCAGATTATTATCATTCATTGATCAGCGACGTATAGTCCCCTGATAAAAATTACTTTGCACTAAACGAGAAAACAATGGGCGAAACGAATAGAATATAATTTTGACAGGGGATCTGAGAATATAAATCCTGCATATCACAGTGAACGCCAAAGGCAAATGTTAAAAACCAGGAAGTATATCTAGTCTTTTCTATGTACTAGAATAATGTTGGTACTTACCAGTTCGATGACTGAAATTGTTTTGTTAGTTCTTTGATGCTGTTCACTTATCTGCTAAGCTTTTATTTTCTCATTTTCTTTTCTGTCCCGGGTATGGTGGTGCAATGCGACTTTAGAATGTGTATTTATTTATTTAGCTTGAAATAAGTCATTACTTGTCTGTGATTGAAGACTTACTTTCTTTTAGTTATGTTGCACTTTAGAATGAATATTTTATATGATGTTCAGTCATTAGTATGCAGTGAAACAGTACCTGTTTCATTAACTACCATTTTCGTTATGAATAATAGATTGCAATTTGATGTTGAAGGGTAAATCACTGAACATTTTACAATGATCGTGTATGAACCTATGGAGACTAACACTGCCTTCTGGCACTAAAAGACGAGAGTCCAGTAAAAACAGATCTTTATTTCATAAAAAGGTATGAGCGTAAGAAATATGAGTGCCTGGGAACTGAGAGGCGGAAATTTTCTCGTAAATTATGAGAAGAAAAACTGTTCAGTATGTCATACATAGTGGCATTAATAGATTTAAATTGTACTCTGGAACACATAACATGGTTCTGTCAGCGAAGGTGTTTTAAATGTATTAGTTTTTATTAGGTCGAGAGAGCATGACATATGAATTAGACAAATGACCTGGTTAGTGTTTTCTGTGTTGTGTCAGCAATCCTTTTAACAAAACCTGTTAGTTTCAATTTGAAAAACGATCTGTTCTTTTAAGTGCTATGTAAGATATGTTATTTTGAAGTAATGAAAAAGGAACTTTGAAAGCCATCGAACAGCTCAACTGTAAAATATTGCAGGCTCGGTTTTATTGAGCTTGTTTATAAGTAATAAACAGAAAGAAACATAATGAATACAAAATCATGTAAGAAAGAAAGGAAAATTATGACTGCTAATATGTCAGCTAATTTGGTACAGTCGTGCTTTATCTGATCCAATCGATTTGCGGTCTAACTCTGCCGGGTTTGACGGGTATTCTGTATTTTCGGATTTACAACATGGCGACCTAAAGCAAATGGTGGCAATGTCTACCAATGGCAACAATCAATGGCTACCATATCTGCCTTCAGATTTGCGCGGTGCCAGAAGGCCAATTTGTCGGATCAAGATGGTGTTCGTGAGCCAGCGTTGTCGTGGAAATGGAACTGATGATACCGTTTCCTTGTGACCGGACAAACAATAAAGTTTATTTTATAAGCAGTAAACCTTTTGTTCGGAATCAATAACCAATGGCACTATTGTTGGCCAAAGAAAGCCAACGACACTGATGATCGGACCATTGAAAAACTCAGAACACATTTATTATTTGTCATGCAGATAAACATAGTAAATTTGTGGCTTACACCGTTTGTTTTCTCTGTTTAAGGTTTTCCCCTGGTTCCATTGACAATTCGGACTCCGATGAGAAAAATATAAATTTCATAAAATCATATATTTAAATTTTTATATTTTTCCCCGATGGACTCACAAATGCCATTAAGAATGTGTAATATATAGTTTTAGGTCGGTTGTATATGCATTTTCAAATGCTTTGTAAGAGTTTTGATCTCTGAAGAACACAACGGGAGTCCACCTTTAACTTTATATGTTAAGCCTACCAGAGACTATCACTTCCAAAGTGTTAATATGACGCTGTTGAGCCTACGGGGCTTGGCTTTTGTTTCATACCTCTGGGAGCCATCTCAGATTACAGGTAACGGTTTTTCTGTGCAAATCATGTCAAGACACTTTCTGAACGATGTCATATTGCTTTTGTTTCAGTATCGATTGTTTAAATAAAGCGTCTGTGTTGGCGTTAAAATTGTCTCTGTATCAACAGAATAATATCGTGTGTGTTACTTTTATATGGTTTGATTCGAACACATCAAAAATATACCAAAAGAAAATACATAAAAAATAAGTTTTTTTTTGTCTTGTGTATCGCAGGTACTTAGGTCAAAAGGTCGATTGCCTTCTTTGATTTATAAAAAAGCCTTTTTATATTTGATTTGTTTTTATTAAAAATGTACCCTACAAAAAGAAAACAAAAATTCAAACAACAAAACAGTACAACATTGTTCACGAACTTACCTGCATATCAAGTTATTGACGTTAAGATAATGTAGAACTGAGCAGTTTACTGGACCCTGTCAAAGTTCTTTTCTGTTTAGTTCCACATATTGTGTTTAAGGGTAGTTATCCCATTCTTTTTATCTGGCAACAATTCGCCGCTGATCGTGGAATCGTATTTATCATTAGAGGTTCCATGATAAGTAAATATGCAGACTGTTTTAAGGTAAAAAGGTGAAAATGCTTATCAGTAATTGCCACATTCAGAAAAAACAGCCTCCCCACACAGTCAAGAGGGAGCATGGTTCATAAAATGATTAGTTTCAAAAAGACACCACAAACAATTAACAAAACTGAGAACCCGATTTTGTAATTTATGAGTCGAGCACAACCCGGGCTACGTGGCATTCGCAGCAATGCAACCGTATCGAGTTGATGAGTGGTTTAGAGTTGAATCACTTAGGAAACTTGTACATGTTTGTTCATATGAGAACCTCCAGGTGCAAGTAAGAGGCTGTTGTACACTTGAACCTTTTTTTAAATCCACAGTGGCATTATACTGTGCTTATGAAAATACCAAAGTGATAACCCATTGGGTTTTCGTTTTCGTTAATTGTGTGTGGTATCTTCTTTAAATCGGTCATTTTAAAGACATGCTTTATTTTACTCTCTGCTTTTTGGCTATGCGTGGAAGCTGTGTTTTCTTTTTCATGCACAATTGACATTTTTTAAATTAAATATACATTCTTAAATATTATTTAGATAATTTAACTCACAGCACGTTCTTTTATTCGTTGGCATTGTTTTTCTATTTTTCTCTTCTAGTTGGCTGCGCTGATGTGTTTTCTGTGTGTGGCGTTTACTAATTTTCTAATAAGACCTTTCTATTGTTCTGAAAACATGTTTTGATAATACTAGTTCTGGGAATCATGCTTAAAGGTCTGTGGCCATGTCCTCTTTTACGTTGGCTTAAAATCTTGGGTAAATTTTGTTTGGTATCCTAATACTAGAGATGATCCACAATTTTGCGTCATTCTGCTAATTTGTTGTATTTATTTTGTTGCATTATATGTATATTAGTCAAAGTATTCTCCAATTTTTCCCCATTGATAAATAAGTTTTTTTAAATTTTTATATCTGAACTAAATTCTAGAAGTTGCCGAAAAAAAGGATAGTTTTTAACTTTTAAGTGGCCATTGTTAGCCATTGTAAAAGTTTAAAACTAAAATATTTTGCCTTAATAGATTATTTAAACAAACCTCCGGTTACTTAAGATGACTTGATTTGAATGAACGAAAAGTGGCATGTTAAACGCTTTTTGTGGTGATCGGTGCACATTTAAAAATAGTTCCTTAAACTGTTGAACAGTACTGAATTATATATAAGTGGAGTTATATTTATGAAATTTTAAAGTATTGTGTAAGTAGTACGAGGTGTGGTAACCAAATGGAACTTTCAGCACAGTCACAATTGAAACATTTGGAAAATCACTGTAACCTATAAAGCAGTCAGTACTGTTATTAGTATATAACCGGTTTCCGGAAATACTTAATGACGAACACAATATCAGGATTATCCTCGCAACCTTTTCTTTGGGTTGTCCTGGTAACACAATCGGTAGTGTTCGGCGTTATGTGGCTAGGCGCTAGTGACGTTCGGGTTAGATTCCCAGCTTAGGCTTACAATTATTTAGAACTAATTAAATTACAATAGATTTTTCTTAGTTCGAAGGCTTCAACAAGGACTAAATCGATGGTAGAAGCTTAACAAATGGTTTGAGGTCGTTAAAAGCGATTTTTGAACTTCTTCAACTAATAAAAGGTTGTTTACAGCAAACATAAAACTTAAACCAGTGCTTGCACCATGTACTCCTATTAAACACTTCTATTTTACGTTTTTGGCTCGTTTTTAATATTTGGCGGTTTCAATATCTTAGCCAATATAGCGTTGAGCAATGTTTAAACACCATTGTTTGGTATAGCTGTTTTTCGACTCGAATTTATATGCTGTTGCAAGTGCTAAATGTCTTATTGCGGCAAAAGGTATCCAGAGAATTTTTGTTCAGTTTAATCGTTTTAATAATATATGTCAATGGCTTGTCATTAGATCTCCTATATGCTCCCAGTGAATGATAATCCTACTAATATTTATAACTGCCAATTTGTCTTACTTTCATAGCTTTAAACATTATAGCATATCATAATTACCATGATTATAATGATGAAAATAATTATATTAATGATTACAATTTTCACATAAGTATTATTATTTGAAAATTAAGTAAGTATTATTATTAGAAAATATTTTTCCCGATTATCGATCAGTTACAAAACAGTAGATCTAGATATTCTGGGAAATAATTTGTGTACCGTAGTTGTTTAGAAAGAACCAACGCTAACGATACCTAAGTAAAAAAATCTCGTTAACGTCACGGTATGTTTTATTTAGAAACGCAACAATTCTAACTGTAACTAGTTATAAACCTACAAACGAAGTTAAGGGATATATAGGGGTATGTAAACTACATAATCGCTAAAAGTTAAACACAAGTTATAAATACTCATTTTCACATTGTAACGGAGGCAATAAAATTAAAAAAAATGAACTCGGGGTTGTCCGGTTTAGCTCAATAGGTTGCGATGTCGGAATTTCAGGGCTTGGCGCTGTCGCCGTGACGGTGCGGGTTTGCTCCCAGGAAGAGACTATCATTTAAAATTCACAGTAGCGCTATTTGTACAGTGTGGCGGCCGTAAAAAGTCTCCGCCATACATATAGTCAGTACAGTTATCAGTACAATAACCCGTTACCGATGTCATGCAGTGACGGTAACATATATCAGGGCTATCCGATTAACCTTTTCTGGGGGTTGTCCCGGTTAGCTCAATTGGTTGCGTTGTAGGATCAGCAGGGATAGGCGCTGTCGTCGTGACGTTGCGGGTTCGCTCTCAACTAGAGGCAATATCATTTCAAGCTGAAAGTTAACACAGAGTAGCTTAATTTGAACAACTAGACACTGTAGTTGTCCGTAGGTAAGGACACTGGCTTTGACGTGTCAACTCTGAAACTATCTAACGAATGAAAAGAATAAGGAATTACCAAATATAACACTACAACAAGAAGATTAAAATTATATTTGTCTTATAGGTAATATCAGACGGAGTCAGTGGTATATTTGTTTTCTTTTCTCCACGAATTGTCTCTACTTGATTGCTTTGTAAAGTGTTGAGGGTTTTCAGATTGTTACTCGAAATTATTACCTTTCAAGAAACTGTACATACGAGGGTTGTCCCAATAAATCGTAGTCAATTTGAATAAAAAAACTACTCAACATATGTTTATACAAATTTCAAACTTTTTAAGATATCATTTTGCACAGTAAGTGTACCGTTTACACTGAAGAGTACTTCAGGAAGGAGAAACGGTATGCTGCGTGATCATTGTAATGACGTTGCGACGTGGGCCGCTGGTCGATAGGTAGTCTTATAAACTTGTTCACAATGTCTTTATGATAAATAATTTCTTTTTCAAATTTCAAATACCAAATTATGTCTTTAAGAACAGTGAAATTTGCTCAAACATGTGTCCTGTAGTTATTTAGAAATTACTCGCTATTTTGGGACACCCTTCCTATATTTAGTATTTGCTGAAGGTGAATGTCACACTATATATATATATATATATATATATATATATATATATATATATATATATATATAAAGGTATTGCTCCGTTGATTATTGCTAAGTCATAGACAAAAAAATATCAAAATCTCTTCAACGGCACAATGTATAGCTCAATAAAACTGTCCACAAACCGATGTCATTAATATATGTTTGATTTACATATGCTAAAAAAAGTTAGAACAGTGAAGGAAAATAGTTAGACCTAAAAACCTAAAATTGTATTTGCAATTAATCACAAAAACGAAGCAACACTAAATATGAAGTCTTCATTAGTAATGAATAACTGACAACAGTTTCTAAGGTCCTTTGGTCTTACAAATGTATACAATGTTATTTGTAAAAGTGTTTTTGACTTTTAATTTCCTGGTCGCGAAAATGGATGAACAAAATATAAAAAATGATTTCTCTCTTCATATTTGAAAGTTCTTTTTAAGGACCATAGATGTTGTTGTCCGTATCATTTCATTCATGTTGGCATTTGAATTGTTGTTTTTTTGTGTTGCTTCATTTTTGTGAATTGCAAATATTACTTTAGGGATTTTTAGCTCTAGCTATTTTTCTTTACTGTCCTAACATTTCTTAACGTATGTAAAATAATCATACACTTATAGCATTGATTTGTGCAAAGTTTAATGGAACTGCATTGTGCCATTTGAGAGATTTTGTTATTTTTCTTTTTTATTTATGACATAGCAATGACAAAAGGAGCAATACCTTAATGCATTTTGCACTAATATTTTCTGTAAAAATCAAGGTTTTGCGCATAACACCGATGTATACATGTGTTTTAAGGTTGAGGGTCACAAATAAAATCTATCATGTTTGCGTCTTTTTTTCAATGAATCTGTGTCTGATTCTTGACATCGATATGTTTTCAAATCCCTAAAGGAAGACAATTTTCCGCACTAAAAACTCGGACCTCTAACTTTGAAATCAATATTATACTATAAGTAAGTAATTTGTGCCACATAAGTAGCCACTGTCACTTTAAATGTTTAATGACATTGTTTGTGTTCGTAATTTGGCCTTGAGTAAAGTTGTTTTTAATAATTTAGCACATTTGGCACATACGTTAACGACAACAAGACCATGTTTTGCAAATACCACCAAGTATGAATCTTGTAGAGCTTGAACTGCCAATAGGTCCTTATTTCCCCTTTGGAAAATTATAAAGATATGTGCTTTTCGGGAAGCCTGCACAATTTGTTTGCAGCCATAGCAGTGGTTTCCTTTACCCTATACGCCAGTTTAAATATATAACGTTTTTGAAAATTTGATAAAAGTATTTAATATTTGACATTTAAACAAGATGTTATCTAAGCCTATTTTTATTCATCGGATAAATGTTACCCAAACAACTAATGCAATTAAACATCTGCAACCTAATATAATGTTTCTTAAAAAGTCATTTAGTTGTGTTATTTAAAAGTAAAAGCTAGTAAAATAAGATATACTAAGTATTCATATGTATTGGTATGTTATTTATGTTTTCATTTTTGCTCAGAGTTATACAATAAATCTTATGTTAACCATTTTGAAAGTTTTATAGAAAAGTGAAATATGCATATTGGGTATGGCCATTTTCCAGACGATACAAACTCCCTACACAGCCAAAGAGAGGAAAAGAAAGCATGGTTTAAAAATGATCACTTGCAAAATAGACACTTATAACAATTAAGGAAAATGATAACTCGAGGGTGTACCGCCTTGATGACGGTCAGTTGCAAAATAAACAAATTGCCACTGGATTTAAACAAAGTACCAACCTCACACTTTCCTCAACAGGTTCTCATATGAACAAACAAGTGCAACCCATTAACTAAACAATGTTGCACGCAAAAGCACACAAACATATATAACATAATAAGCTAATAGCATTGTCGAGCAAAAGGGAGAGTACTCAATGACCTTACAGAGACCACAACCGATAGAGTCAAACCAGCAAGAATACAATAACAGGGATAACATAAACACCATTTATTTTACAAGATTTCCCTTTAAACCTTCATAAACCCCTAAATAACCAGTTATGAATTAGGGAAAGCTGGCGTATTCGACAAAGACAAACTACATCCGTACAAACTGGATAAACTTTTGTTAATTTAAAATGATGACATTCATTAGAGTCAAGCATTTTTGTCTTTATAAAATCCATCTCCGTATCGGAAAATAAATTTGGTAATCGCACCCCATTAATGCGACTACAGAAGGGGTTTAAGATTGTGCTGTGGATGTTTCGTAAATAAGTGTTTCCGGATGAGGAATGACGTCGAACTCGACTTGTAACACACTTAATTTAAAAAAAGCGAAATATACATATCTGAATTAGCCACGTTCATAAACACGGAATAAGCAAACGGTTAAACTTTCTTGTTACGTTAGACACGAACTTACAGCATGCGTTTCTTATATGGTAATTTTAAAAAGACACCACAAACGATTATCAAATATGAATGCCCGATAGATTATTGCTTTGATACGGTTGTTTGCCAAAAAAATTGCCGCAGGGGGTTTCATCTAGGCTGTAAGCTCTGTCTCTGCAGCTTATCGTATTATCGAGTACAAGATGTCTTGGTGAGTTATCAAGCTAACCTTTATTGTGCCTTGTCTTTTTGATATAGTTCAAAAGAAAGAAAAAAGAAAACATCAGTTTGTCGATTAATAATCACTAAGATAATTACCAATCCGAACTCATTTAATAAAGTGCAGCATAAAACTTAAAAATAAAATAGAAACATATACATGCGCGCTTTTAATAAGTAAAACGTAAAATATGCATACGAGAAATGGCGACATTTAGAAAGCTCAGCCTTCCCAGACCGCCTAAAGAAACCATTGAAAACATACTTTCATAATTTGATTAATTTTAAAAAGACAATACGAACAGTAAGCAAATAATCCAGAAACCTACCGCATTAGAAAGCTCAGTGAAAAAACTATATTGCCACTTGGGGTTTAAACCAGCTTTTAGTTTGCACTAATCCTATATGCTTCATCTGCTTCACATAAAAAAGAACACGGACAAGTTGGCTTGTTGAATGAGCTTTAATCTACCTGCTTCATAAAGTTGTTAGACCTAGAGCAACTAAAGCACTTTGCTTTTGCATATGTTAAAAATGCGGGTCATGCATTTAACGTTTTCATAAATTCCATTCTATCAATCATTGGCATTATTAAGCTTTAAAATCCGCATTTTATCTGTTGTAGACGTAATATAATGTGGGCATACTCGAATTTCGAACTAAATACTTCTCACTGTTAAGTGTCACTTTTGTAATATCTTATTTACAGAGTAGCAGAAGTTATACTCGTCTTTTACAAAAAAAACAACAACAAGAACTTAATATATAATTTGATTACAACACGTTTGAAAATCACTTCTGCAGATGATGTTAGATCGATCGACTTAACTGGTAATATGCTAATTTCAAACCATGCAGAATGTCAATTATTTAGGGCGGCAGTATATAGGTAAGCTTTAGCTTTCGGAGGATACGGATTTGATGTACTTTGTCTCTTGTATGGTCGGCTAGGCGCTTCCGCCGTATATGAATGGCTTTGAGGTTTACTTACATTTATAGGTAATTAATGTTGATGTTTACCGCACCCAGCGTTACCAAAGGAGATAATAAGGTGCTTCCTTAATATCTAAGAGCACTCACTAACCAAATGATGCAGGAAACGGTTTGAACAAACAGATGCAAATGGAACGTTAAATGTAATCGAAATTATTACAGTTTGGTTGAACCTGTTCATGGACCGTAATGGAAATACATACTCTTCACGAGATGTGCATTAAGTTACTAACTTCAGTGACGGCAATCCCCCAAACGGATCTTAGCATATAACATTTATGTACTAAATAAATTATCTATTAGTTCCGTGATTACAAAGCAAAATTTTATGTAAGATATCATCAGAAAGAGTCAAGAACACCGACCTGTTAACAGAGATTATTTGAAGCACATAAGAACATATGCGTCTGTATATCATTGCAGTGGACAATCTCAGATCCGAATCGGACACAGATTCCGGCGAGCGAACTCTGACACTTAGGATGGCACAATATCAGTTGTCCGTTATGTTACTGATAATTCTGATTTAGCACTTCGATTTCGTCAGTATCTAAGTTGCATTTCCGTGCTGTCTACCCCAGATAAGCGCTTATTCAATGCAGCCTATCTCAAACAGTCAGATGGCATCCTATGATCGAATTCGAACTTTCAATACTCAAGTTCCGGTTAATCTAAAAATAACTCTAAGCTGTTTGTCTGTCTGGGACCCCTGTAAAATTAAGTTTGTTTCCTAATACCATAACTCCAAAATTCTTGCTTAAGTCGCTCTCCGACTGCCCACAATTAATTTGTACAACCAACCGTCAGATGGCCTCAGAATATATCTCTGTCTTTCTTTATATCGCCAACCAATGATTTTATGTGATGCAAAAACCTTTCCTCAAACATCACAAAACATTTCTTTACCTCTAACCCTAACCTTTCCATAACCCATCTTACCCAAACCCCGCACCATTTACCAGAATTTGCAGTCAGATTAAAAAATAATCTCCAGAAAACAGTTACGCTGTCAGGATCTAACGACGTGTCGATAAAAGTTGTTTTTATTCACAACCTTCTGAACAATAAGGTTGTTGTCTTCAATATCGCGAAATCTACATGATGATCGGGCCTTCCGAATACTATCATGTTTCCATTTATATAACCCACGGAAAGAGTTAACGTCCCTCGTAAAACACATTTTACTGCGTTTTGCATTCATTTCCACTGTAATGACATCTTCAGATCGTTGGGCGGGCGTTTTAAATCATGCTTCCTGTATTGACTGTTTCTAAATATAGTTTTCGGGGAAAACCACTGTAGTTAATTAACGGTGTTTGCGGACTGTCATAAGATCTAACATTTTGAAAGATCTGCCTTCAGTGGGCTTACAGAATTCGAAAGGTCGTTCGTATTAACGATTTCATATGATCAATTGCTTCTTATCTAAAACCATTGCTTTCATATCCATATAAGTTTGCGGTAGCAGTTAAGCTCCCGACCTACCAACCTGTTTAAGCACAGTTAAGGGATGATTAAACTAATATTTTGAAAAGATTGCCTTTTAATTTATAAGTGTTAAAGGTTGATTTTATCAGTTACAGTTAAATTCAAAACAACATTTCTAAAACCCAAACGTTGATGAAATGTTATTGCTACAGAGGTTAAAGTTGGTACCGCGAAGCCATTTCCGCATAAATGTAAACCGGCTCTCCATGACTGAAAGGTCTTTGTAAGATCCTCCTTCAATGCTTTTTGGTATTACTAAAAATGTGAAATATGCATATCAGGAATTGCCACACTGAAATAAAACACGACGCAAAACACAAACGCTGCAAGAAATGAAACCAAAATTAAATCATGATATTGCTGTACACGTGAAATAATCAAGGTCACCATTCTATAGTGTTTGCGATTCGAGCAGCATACTCTGCAGACTCACCGACAATCAAGAACTGTAAACTGATCTAAAATGAAAAGAAAACTTACATGACATGATAATCGTGATGTAACAGTACAAATTGTGTAGATTGATCTAACTCTAAGAAAAGAAGATTCTCAGTAAATACTAATCTTCATGTAACAGTGCAAAGAATGTCAAAGAAAAGAAGACTATCATGAGAGAATGATCATGATGTATCAGTGCAAAGTATGGAGATTGATCTAACTCAAAGAAAGAAGACATATAGAAAGTAATTTCCGGGATAATCAAAGTAAATTTAGTGTAAGTTTAGGTTGATCAAAAGCGAAAAATTTTATAAATTCATCAAACTCAAAGAAAAGAAAAAAAGTGAAATATGCATATCAGGAAAATGGCCACATCCAGCAGACACAGCCTCCCCACACAGCCAAAAAGTATAGAGGAAAAGAGAACATGGTATTACAATAATAAAAAATGGACGTCACAAACAATTAACGAAAGTGAGAACCCGATGTGTTACCGTTGGACGGTCAGTGGCAAAACAATATGCCACTGGGGGTTTAAATCAGGTTCTAGGTGCACACTTGCCCAGACAGGTTCTCATATCAACAAACAAGTACAAGTTGTCTTGGTGAAATATATATATATATATAAATTCATCAAACTCAAAGAAAAAAAACATACAGGACATACAACATAGAATGTTCGTGATGAAACATTGTGAAGTATTTAAACTGATCTATATTATATGCGATTCGAGATATATAATTGACAAGATATAAATAACAATGTTATGTATTCAATGTAAATATAATTTAAGGAAATCTTTAGGTCAAGCTGTCCTAAAAGTTGTTGTATTTGTAAAATAAAGAAACGCAAATATTATTTATTTCTGCAAAATTTTATAAAACTGCATTTAGGGCGTTGGAGAGAGTTTGATATTATGTTCTTTTAATCAATGTTAATGCAGTGACAAGTGCAAAAGGCCATAAATTTTCAGCAATGCCCATAAACAGGCTCAATCAAACCTAGTCTTTTCATATTTGTCGTGTATGGTGACTTTCAAAGTTCAATTTTATCTTTTTAAAATTGACTCAGACTCCTCTGATTAACTTCTTTTTGCGAACTGTCTTGTAAAAGTAAAAACATTTCAAATTCACATTTCCATTTAACCTACTCCTACTTGTCGCCATTTCAGCCAATCAGATCCTTGAGATTTGAGACTGGTTTCCAATTTCAGTTTTATAACCTCCAGCCATGGCTAGCTGTAGTTCATTGTGAAGAGTGTGCCTGTATCATCTAATGAAATTGTCGTAATGTAATGATATTATGTTTACCGTTTTAATAGATAAAATGGCAAACTCGTTTTTTTCCGATACTAATTAGCCGTGTTTTCATCAAAGAAAAATCTAAGAAATCATTATAGAAAACAAACGGTGTAAATCACTTTGATACAAAAATGTTCAAAGACAGCCTATTTAATTGGCTGGCACCCCAGAATCCATGTGGATTCTCACTTCATCGTTTTCCCATCAAACTCTAAATTATCATGTCATTACACGGCTAGTTATACCAAATTCAGACCAGTCTGTCGGGTTCCTACGGAGCGCAACAAATTTATTTCCACACCAAGAGCAACTTGGCTGCACCAAAACGTCTTGGCTTTATTACCCCAATGTTCCGCTCTGTGAAATTCGGAATGTAAATATTTGATGATGGGTTAATAAAGACCCGCGCTCCTGCGGGGTACCTGTAGCTCATTTCAAAGGGAACATGAATATAATTTGACCCCTCGGACAGTTGAAAATCTATTTATTACCTTATCAGATAAAAGGGTGAGCTCATCAATTCGCCATAGAGGTTTGTATATGCCCCAGGAGGACCACGGTTTCGCGTATAAACTGGTGATTTATGAGGTCCCTCAGCATGTTAGCATGTATGATAAAATAATTTCCGTTGAAAAATAATTAATAGGGAGATATTATATTTTTAAACTAGGAAAAATCATTATTAAGTTTATATTCACTTCTGCTCTGATCGAAATATTAATTACAACTTAAAAAAAAACTGGTCCCAAGGTTAGTAAACTGAGCATGGAAACCAGTCTCAAATCTCAAGCATCTGATTGGCTGAAATGGCGACCAGTCGCCATTTCAGCCAATCAGATACTTGAGATTTGAGACTGGTTTCCAATCTCAGTTTTATAACCTCCAGCACTGATCCCCGATAATCATTATTCAAATTGTTCAGGGTGATTTGAATAAGTAAGTAGTAAATAATGCTGTAGATTTAAGTAAATTTACTCAACATATTTATTAAGAATAAATTACTTTAAGGTTGTTACATGAAATGTTTGGACGAAGAAATACGGTTAGGAGTGTTTTTATATATTGGTTGTCATATGTGTATAGCAATAGATAATATGTAGCTTTGAAAGGCATTCAACACGACAATTATGAAAATATTGCAGACTCGGTTTGATCCTGTTCATAGGAAGTTATGGAAATGCATACTATTGCCCACAACGCATAGCCTAGCCCCGGATTGAGCGAAACTCAATATTTACATTTTTATCTGAAATGTTAATTTCCCATATATTTAATGTTTCTAAACAGCAAGATAATTGTGTTTCTATCGAGATCTCGACATCACGACACTCAAATCAAACACATTGGTTAATATTCGTTTTTTTTATATATTTTATACAGCAGTATTATCAATAAAAATATCATGATACCCGTATTGTTAGATCCTAAAAACCACGTGAACAACAAGCTTTCATACTCCGTTTGACGGAGGGTGTTCATTAGCTCTGTCATTTTTACGTTGCATGCTGCTTGAACCGACATACATGCACGCAATTTCCTGAAACAATCCTCAATTCTTTTTCCAAACACATTACCAAATGATATAATTACTTTGATGTTGCACAGACGCAAACGAGACAGTTTATATCCACGGACTACAAGAAAATCATATTTGTTTTATTGAAATCCCATAACATTATCACATGTAGATAAGACGAAAGACCCTCTATCAAACACCTCACACGTATTTATAGCTACCAAAAACATAAAATAGGTAACACCTAGAAATACACGATATTTAATACGAATGCTTATCTCAAAAACATAGTTATGGAAGCTTTCTACAACAAGTCTGCTCATAAAGAACGGTCTAAACTTCACTCATGGGTCTATTACGAAGCCAGTGAGTCTAAGCAGAGATTATTTATGATTTTGTAGATCTGTTATAACAGGTGGTATAAAAAGAGAAACATTTGAGACCAAGATTTTGACATTTATTATTTTATATAAAAATATTCTAATTGATATGTAATAAGTGTATTGCTTGTAAAACGTATAAAATCAGAGTCTGTCACTGGGACAAACAGCCATCGAATCGGTTTCTGTAAAAAAGCTCTATTCAAAATATGCTTTTTATTTTGTTTACTGTAACAGAAGATAATGTTTACGTTCCTGTTTTTTTTTGAAAATGAAAGAACACTAACAGCCAGTTCCTTTAAAATCTGGATTAAAGAATGTTAAAATTTCATTAAAATGCTGCAAACAAATTGAAATGTACAAAACTTATAAAAAATGAAAAAAGCTAATAAGGAGCACGTCACATTCTTCCAACTTAAATTTGGTATTACGCGAACATAAATAACGAAATAATATTCAGTGGGACGTTGTTGATAAAGCAGCGATGGCCATCGCAGCCACCCTAAACCAAACATCTTAAGGTATGAAAAGGAATGATTGTCTGCAGTCACACAGATAAAAATTCTTCACTCCAGGTGCTAGGCTGTACCGTTGAAAAAGATGACCTGTTAATTGCAAATTCTAGCAAAACTCTTTATGAATATATGCACGTTGTTCGCAGTTTGATCTATACTCCCTCAAACACTTTATGACCGTAAAATGTTGCCACTGACCGCTAGACTGATGTTATCACCGCATGGTAGCGGCCAGTGCCGATGGCAAACTTCAAAATTTATACATTGAACAGATAGATCAAAGACAGGTTATTATCACTGCAGAACTTTATTAAAAGCAAGTGAGAAAATAACAGAATATAATGAGGTACGCGTGGATAGAGGAATGCATGTGTGTGCGATTTATTTTTGCCGTAGTCTATAGAGAGATGGCAATAATTTACTAATGATTATTGTATTCCTATAAGGAAGCAACGTTTATTATTATAAAGGTTTTTAATAACATCTTCTGCGAAGAAATATTGAAATCAATTAATTTTCCACTCAATGACAGGTTGAATGTAAAAATTAAAATAATGCTGAAGTAATGCATCTATTACTTGACACCATTCATATAATCAGGAATCTAGTCTAGATTCCGGTTATAATGTAGAGCAGAACTTCAAAAAGAAAACACAATAAATGACATTAACATGACTAATTAATGTAGAATTAATCTCATTAATTTCAGTTAAACGTCAATCAATTGCGCGGCCTATGCTCAGCTGACCGTAACCTTACCTGGAAATGCGGGGTTCTGAGAGCGCCTTAGCGCGCCAGTATTAAAAGTTATCTTGTCGCGCATGATTATAGTTTCAACTCTGCTAAATTTCCCATCCTCCACACCCTTTTTTGTATTATTTGTTTTAGTTATTTCACCTATATGTTTCTTCAATGACTTTGATTAACTGGTTTTCTTTATTGATGTGTTGTATGCTGGACGAATTTTTCATTTATGATTTCAGTACTATTGTTTTAGGATTTGATATTATTGTGATGAGTATTGTATATTTGCCATTCTAAATGCTTGTACGAATTTGTAAAATGTGTCATATATTACTGCGCTGATCTATGCTATATATATTATATGCGCGCTTACTCGTAGTTTGGAGCTGTAGCTAGTTTATATAGTTTAATAAAGCTCTCATTATCCCCCTATTTGCTCTTGATTGTTTGTTTAAATATGCAAATTATTGACCTTAAGTAATTATATATCACGGTTATAAGAGGTGCCGGAGAGCAAGCGTTTAGATTAGCTAACAAGAAGTATACAAAGATTAAAGAAACAGAGTACAATTATTATACTATCTATTGGTATATTATTTAACAAGATTTTACGTAATAAGGATTCATTTGGTTGTATGGTATATTCATTTTATGATGAAAACATTATCTTTTTTTGATAGAAAAGAAAAATAATTTCATATATAATTAATGATTGTTGATGATATTCAGAAAATGCAATGTGAAAATAAACTTTTAATTAATAGAGAATAAGGCATCGATTTTACAATTTAATTATTCTTTTGATCGGAATTTGATTTTATATGTCAACTTTAATTGTCTTAATTGTCTAAGATATAAAAATGATGTTTAATTATCGAAAATTTGTCCTAATAATTGAACTTATTAATCAGAATATTTGTAATCAATGGTAAAGTTGTGTCTTAAAAAATTCGAAGCCTATATTATCTTCCATAATCTACACAGTCGTTATGAAAATAAATTTCCTGTTGTGTTCGAATGATACATATTAAGTAATTGTCGTTGTCGTTTTAATTACAACACTGTACCTACAAACTTTGCTTTAAAAAATATGAGAGCATTTACATTTTAAATTTATACCTAAATTTCAACATAGAAAATATGATACAACAAGTGGGTAAATTCTTTCAAAGGGAAGTCAGTAATAACTGTAATTATTGTAAATTTTCATTCTACTATTAAATTTTTGGACTCATTAAATGATATAACCTTATGGCTTTCCATCGGGAACGGTCGGTGGCAACGTATTTTAAAGACTGAGTATTTCATTCCATTCAAACTTCCCATAGTTTATAAGTCAAACTTTAATTACGAGGTGCTATCTATTGGCCTGTTTTTAGATATTGCGTATGTCACAAGTACTTTTAATGGGTGATACATATTCGATTTTCAGTTCACCTATTTGAAAATATATCTCATATTTGACTCTCTTCTTCAACGGCTTCGCCGTTTGCATCGCAGTCACGATTGTGGTTAACACTTTCCTACAACCTTACGAATTTCGATAGCTTGGGCAGTAATATGCATTTCCATTACAGTCCATGAACAGGCTCAATCAAACCGAGCCTGCAATATTTTCATATTTGTCTTGTTCGATGGCTTTCAAAGTTCCCTTTTCATCTATTTCAATATCACAGCAGCGTTGTTTGCGCCGTGTGGCGGCTGTAAAAAGTCTCCCCGTACATTCAACCAGTGCTGTTATCAATCACGTCCTTTGAAGGTCGTTGAGCACGATACTTATGTACTATGTTAATAGTACTTCTAAAATTACTTTTGTTTAAATATTTCGGCCAGTTTTGAGATGGATGGTTTCAATTTCCCAGCCAATATAGATTTGGAAATTGTTCAATCACCCCCAAGGATATACTTCCTGCTTTTTAAATTTTGCCTTAGGCGTTGTCTGTGATATGCAGGATTTATATTCTAAGATCCCCTGTCAAAATTCTATTCTGTTTAGTTCCGCCCATTGTTTTCTCGTTAAGGGCAAACCCATTCTTTTATCTGGGGACCATACGTCGCTGAACATGGAATGGTATTAATCTGAAAATACCGCATTGAAGGTTTCATGTCCACCGCCATATGCGCACCATCGTTTGGGAAGGTCAAAATTGTACAGTTTATTGGTGTAAATATTGAATTGCGTTCAACCCGGGACTAGGCGGCGTGGGCAGTAATATGCATTTCCATTAAGCCCCGGTCACAACCCGCCGTACCTGCATGTGCGTGCTGTCTACGTGCAAAAACGTGGACCAAATTCAGGGATCTGTACGTGGTGAGTACCTCCTCCGTACGGATTTGGGAGCACGCAGAGACGCCGTAGCATTTTTAGTGCATGCAAAACTATCTCTGCGTTAGAGCTGCGTGCGGGCTGCGGATTGACCACCCGTACGGGTGACGTGCGTGCCCTGTACGTGCACGAGCGCATAACGCACTGCCTCTGCGAGTCTTTGCGTGGTCCGTGCGTGGTTCGTGCTTCCTCAGTTCAACCGTCCAAAACGCGCACAGAACTCAGGCGGACCGTACAGAGCAAGTACGTGCTCCGCACTTACAACGCACGGTGTGCGCACGGGCCTCTGCGGTATATAAAATATTTCGAGTATCGATAGGTCGTCCTTATATATATCACCCAACAGCGACCGAAATAAACGCACGTTAACCGCACTTGCACCCACTTACAACAAGCGAGCAGGTAAGAACACCGTACGTGAGCAGTATGGCCTCCGTAAGTTGACATGGAAATCGCACGGAGATCTTGCGTTGTAAGCAAGTACAACTCACTTACCACCTACGGAACGTACAATGCACGCAACCTTTTACCCCTAGACGTGGCGTGCGGACCACGTACTTACACCTTACGTGTGACGTGCTTCCTCTCTGCTCTTACCACGTCCGAACAAAAAACGCCTCGAACGTAACCTCCGCAGAACACGTACGGTCAAAAAAGACGCACGGCGGGTTGTGACCGGGGGTTTACTGTCCATGAACAGGCTCAATCAAACCGAGCCTGCAATATTTTCATATTTGTCTTGTTCGATGGCTTTCAAAGTTCCCCTTTCATATATTTAAACCCAACCACTACATCTGTTTTTGTTTTCAAAATCATTAAATCGTCCCAACTTATTTCAGATAATAATTGCTTTTCTACTTTTACTTTTCAACTTAATGTTTCTGAGTGATTCCTTTCAAATTCAAATTTAAATTGTTCTCGAACCTCTATGAACACTTCTTTTTCAACGGCTATAAAAAAATTGAAATATGCATATCAGGAATCGCCACACTCACAAAACACAGCCTCCCCACGCGGCGAAAAAGAAGAGAGGAAGAGAGAGAGAGAGAGAGAGAGAGAGAGAGAGAGAGAGAGAGAGAGAGAGAGAGAGAGAGAGAGAGAGAGCATGTTTCTTATAAGTATGTCAATTCAAATAAGACGCCAAAAAAATTTACCGAGAAAGAGAGCCTTTGGAGTAACCGCCTTGGAACGGTCAGTGGCAAAACAAATTGCCACTGGGGGTTTAAACCAGGTTCTATGGTGCACCAACCACCCAAGAGGTTTGTCGCATTCTGTCGTTTCGGACTGGCTTGAATACTGTAAAAGGGATCATTCAGTATAAAGTTGGTAGAATAGCGATGGCCAACAGCTTAAGAAACCTCCGCTATAGCAAACACTAGCAGAAAAAATGCTCTCTCCAAAATAGTATTTATAATAAGTCAAATGCTTATAAAATGAAGTTGAAATAAGCAAGCTATAATTATCTGGTATCATTTAATTTTGCGCGGACATAGTTTCGTGCCAAAGGCACAACTGATGATTTACATGGGTATTAATTATATTCGCACAATTGTATTTTTCTATGAAGACATATCACTAAAAGGTTTAATTTCGATGGGGTTTTATTTCGCGCATTTACTTAGTGAAAATACGCGAAATTTAAACCGACGCAAAATATAGTCGCAATAATGGCCATCATTAGTAGACTGGAGATGAAATACCGCCGTGATGAATTGTATTTTCCCGCGGCGCCTAGAGGTGTTTTTGATTTGCATTTATTGTATGGCCATTGTCATCATCATTTTCACCCATGACCTCTGTTCATATTTACCTGCTCAAATTTCAGCCACAAAATATAAATTGTACCCTCTAACATCCATAAACAATTATTAACTATAGAATTGCAATATTCTCATACGGAATTAATTAAGAAACTTTTCTCTATCGCGGTTACTTAAATTTAAACAGCTCTGTCAAGATGTGAAATTCATTTACTAATAGTATACTGGTAGAATTAAAAACCGCCATGGTAAATTGTGTTTTCTGTCATTCAATTGATCTGAGAATACCGATTTATAATTAGTTGAAAATAATTTTTATGCAGTTCGTGAAAAATTGAATGATAGATATAAGCTGGAAGTATTCACGAAAATCCGTACTTAAACAATACACGCAAATTTAATGCAGTTTACAAGTAATTATTGAAACTTGTTGAGCGTAGCCAAACAACCCAATAAAAGGACTCAACGAATGGTACAACATATTTTTCCTCAGTAAAATATTTACATATAAACAAAAAAAAAGAAACCTTACAATAAATAACTTTGAAAAAACTACAATGTATGAAAAAGCGAAATATGCATATCAGGAATTGCCACATCCAGAAGACACAGCCTCTTGACACAGGCAATAAGAACAGAAAGAGAAAACATGGTAAATACAATGATCAGCTTCAAAGCAGACAGCACAAATAATTAAGAAAAATGAGAACCCGAGGGGTTACCGCCTTGGAACGGTAAGTGACAAAACAATTTGCCACTGGGGGTTTAAATTGGTAAAACCAGGTTCTAGAATACATATATTATGCACACAGCAGTTCAAAAACACATTCAGTTTTCATTTCCAACCACAGTTCAAATAGTTCGTCAATCAGATGCCGATAAAAAAAATTAGGACAACTATGCATTGTCACGTTTCTGTTTTGCGACATATATTTTATAATACACTTATACGAATAGATTTATATTTAAATATGATTACCTTTATTATGCATGAAATTAAAGTAAGGTTTGTGCTACCAGTAATAGGATGTGCTTGCGATGACATCTTTCTTTATAAATTCAGAAATCCAAGATGTCCTGAATTCATCAGGTTTCTAAAAAGTTTGGCTTAATCAAGGGTGATGAATCAGCGTCCCCCCCACCAGTGGCAAATTATTTTGCCACTGACCGTTCCAAGGTGGAAACCCCAAGTGTTCTCATTTTCGTGAATTGTTTCTGGTGTCTTATTTAAATTTGACATACTTATAAACACATGCTCTCATTTCCTCTCTCCTTTTTTGCTGCGTGGTTAGGCTGTGTTTTTGTGAGTTTCCTGATATGCATATTTCACTTTTTAGTATTTTCGAAGCAGCATGAAATATTTATATTTTGTATTTTCAAAATTAGCGCGCTATATGAGTTTCTAGTTTATTATTTCATATTTATCAGATCTGTCATCATGTGCCATTTTAAATTGAAATTTTACAAATTTCGAATTTAAGAATTACCTCGAGCAACTTAATAGTGAAAAGTTTTAGGACGGCACGTAAAAGATTCATTTGAAGTGTCTTCCCATATACGTACTTTGAATAGTAACTGGAAGATGTTAACAGCCAGTAACCACTGTTTTTCCAGCGTCATGTCAGAGTTGCTGAAAACCGGAGGATGATATTCACTTTTTGATTGAATGTCCTTTGATCGTATATTATAACCTTAGAAAACAATTTTTCAAACCAACATATCTAAACAGAAGTAATTTGTTAAATGCCTAGAACTTTTGTAGAATAGACAATAAGAAAAAGTATAAAAAGTAGCAAAGTATTTGTATAAAGCTTTTTCTCACAGAAACGCCCACCTTCAGACATAAGACAAAGATACTCCACATTGATGTATAGTCAGTGTTATAAAGTCTTTTCCTAAATGTAATATTAATACAAAATTCACAAACATTCTTTGTTAACAATAAATATTTGTCGGTGAAAATACATAATGCTTTGCTGTAGAAATCGCCATTTTAACAATGTTTTAAACCTGCTATTGATATATGAGCAGGATATTGATTGATTATGGGTCATTTTGACTTACTTCGAATGTGTTATAATGATCAGAATGAAAAACAAATATTGTCTGTTTCTCTGTCTGTTTTTGTCCAGATTAAACCTGTTTTGTTTGGTAGCTCTTACAAAATATGTGTAGCTGGAGAAAATTTAACGTAAAACCCCCCGTAGATTCCTTTTAGTTTATTATTTGTGGTGTATTTTTTAAATGCTATGTATTAAATTTACTTTCTCAATTAAAATTATTTTAAGATTTTAGTTTTTGCTCGGAAAAGATGAATTACAGCCGAATGTCGTATACAGTTATGACCTTATTTTATAATTAAAAGCACACTTAAATGTTTTGATATCTGCCGTAATCGAATCTTGTATGTCTCCCCGAACGTTGCCACAGGCATTGCAGTGGCCGCTCTATTCGCCATTATGATGGAAAAAAAAGATGAGGTTGTTTGCTTGCACAACACATCCGGATTCACCTGGCTTTTGTTTTTGTTGATCATTATCTACATGTAACATGCCAATTTAGTGTTTTACAACCATCTTTTAATGGCGTGTTAAAAGTACTAACTGGTACCCAGCCGGTAAAACCGTCCACCTTTTGCTCTCTGCCTGGTACAAAAGTTGACACATACGCCGATAAAACAACCCCTTACAAATTGTTTTCAAAACATGCTGCAAAAATGGAAATTATCTTTATTTTTGTCAGAAAGTTTAACGATTAGATCGTGTAAAACGATATTTGTTTAATAATTTCCTTTCTTATCGAAATGCTAAATTCAATTTTAAGATAGCCTTCTGCTCATGTTGTTGTGTTCTTAATGGTGAGAATCCATTTTGACAGATTTATTGAATTTGCAAGTTCTGCGGTTCGAAAAAAATGTTTCATTATTCAGTTTCGGTTATTATTTATTTCTGGAATGATATATATTTCGATAAACGTTAGTTCTATGTGTGTTTTGGAATATTCCGTGTGCTTAAATACATCAACATAAGGATATTTTGCGCTTTAAATATTATCCAAATTAAACAAAAGTACCAGAAGACATACGCGAAGTGAATAAAAGAAATATGGAGTTATGTGTATGGTTTATGTCTTATTGTAAGGATCACTCAATTACTTTATCCGCGATGGAAAATAGACGGTTTTCTTTTTCTTGGTACAGTTGGCCAGTTTGGATGCATGGTTAAAAGACCAACGCCTATTTAAAAATAACTAACCTTTCGACATAAATCTGTTCCGTGTTTTCTCGGCCATGTTGTTTTAAAAATATAATAATCACTAGACGTATAGACTGGAATTATTCAAATAAAATGTATGTACGTACGAACGCACAAATACACTCGCGTCCGAACAAGTGCACTTTACGTAAGTTCGAATGCACATACTTAAGTACATATGAGTAGTAAGTGTTTTTGTCAAATGTATTGGTCTTTTATGGCAATAATTGTATGGCATTGGTCAGTAATTAACTTTTTATTAGCTAAAACGTAAGTAGACCTTAGGTAAATATATTCCAAAATGATTCCAGTGATGCAATATATTCACTAAAACAATGAAAACATTTTTTTTTCGTTGATTTGATAGTCGTATGAGTAAATAATGTGTGTTAATAACTGCTGGAATCTTAGTTATAAAAACATCGTTCGTTGTTGAAAGTGTCAAAGTCTTGCAATTGGCTAAGCGTTGTGTACAATCATCTCTATGTGAATGCTTATACCATATCTTATTCCGGGTACCTATGTACTGTTAGTCATGTAGAGTTCTTTATGTGGAAAAAGTTATCGGAAGGTTCTATGATCATTGTCGTAAGTTTACCTGCTTTGAGATGTTGTTAAGGGTTTTTTTTTTAAAATACTTGGTCAGTTCAACTTGACTCGAGGTTTGCGATATTAGGAGTAGCATGTTTGATGGCTTTGAGATTATCTATACATTTCATAATAAATAATATGTATACAAATATGATGTCAATCACTAACATAACAATTATGTTTTTGTTGTTTTTTTTTTCAATAAAAAAAATCTGATAGTTTGGTCAGTAATCCATATGATAGCCTAGGCACAAGTATGATGATATGTTTTTGGTACAGTTTCAATTTTTATTATTGCTATTCTATTCCCTATCGAAAAAAGTATGTAGAGTAGCCACAGATCTTTTTTGAAGCTGGAATGTCATCGCTTGGAATCCAGGTTATCCACAGGATTTCTTTCGTAAGAATATTTTGCTATGTCGGTGTTTATCTTCTATAGAGTCATTTTTGAATTAATGTGAATTGAGTGGGATGATTGTGTTTTCGAGATTAATTAGGATCTCTGTTGTAAAAAAGTTGCAATACTATACAGAACAGTTTACGTCTTCCGTCTTATTAAAATTTGTAATGTTTTATGGTTAAAATATTTAGTTGGTCATAAACCTCGGCGTGGGCAGTAACACGCAGTTTCATTACTGCCCATGAATAGGTTCAACAAACCGAGCCTGCAATATTTTCATATTTGTTCTGTTCGTTGGCTTTCAAAGTTCCCATTTCGTGTCTGATTTTTATTTGTTTTTTAATCATGATGTGCAAAGATCTTTTGATTGTTATGCCTTTATAAAAATGCAACTGTTTTAAGCTAATGGTTCACGAAGCTTATCTATACGTTATCTTTTCCTTATCGAAATCTGTCAGTTAGATTCCAACAAGACACACTTTCTTAATAATATGATACTATTGCATAACATATTTTGTCTGAAAAATAATCTCAAATATCAATGTGTCAGAAATATTTATATTCTGGTTAGTTTCAAATGTGAAGGGCATTGGGTAATGTCATATCACCACAATCACTGTTTTTCATCAACAACTTGTTCATGTATGAGTGTGTTAGGTGTTGTCACTTTTGATAGATTTCTGTTCCTTTTTATAATAACCTACTTAGCTTTTGACAGTTTTGTTTCAAATAGCAAGCACACATTTTCCTAAAAATTTCGAACAATGCCAACATCACTGTAGTTTTCTGAATTCCTTATAACTGAGGTAGAATATTAGCATCATTTGAATAATTATTTTTACAAGTTTTGTATTTAATTAATTTTTTATTGATGAAAGAGTTCTTAAGCAATTTTTTGGGAGAAAAGTATCAAGTATTTCATAATATTTTACACTAAGGTGGCTTATTAATAAAATATGAAAATATAGAAGAATTCGAAAGAAAATCTTAGCTACACATACATAATTCGATATTTCAATGAATACTAAACCTGAATGATATGATGTACAAAAAATTTTAAGGAACACAAAGTTCAGTTATTTTAAGATAAAACTATACAAAAATGGCAAAAGAAAACCTGCTTTAGACATTTAATTTTATAAATACCTAGTCATTATAAAGAGAATGAGCAAAATAATTGGTCGAGTGATTAGTTATTAGAAGAAAACATTTTTAACATCATCAACAAAAAATTACGATTGAAGTTTCGCTCTCAAAAGTTTTCATCACAAACAAAATAATAATAATAATAATAATAATAATAATAATAATAATAATAATAATAATAATAATATAATACCTCGCTTAAATAACAGCACAAACACAACCATAAACGTCATAATTTATAAAGAAAACATGGTTTAGATATATTGCTGTAATAATAATTGTAAAAATAATTCTCTTTAATTTACTGCAGGCAAAGTGTTGAAATAAGTAAAAATAGAGACCGTGTCTGATCAGTAAAGTACATAACATATTTAACGATGTAGACAGATGGTACAGAATATTTTTTTCCATTAAGGAAATAAAAATTTGTATCCTTTTAACGACATGTCTTGTATATTAATATTTATACTAATGTGAATTGATAATTATACCTTACAAAGTCCGCGCATTTCAACTATTAATGCGGGTTGCTATCTGCCAGGAGGATCTGGTTGAAAATATCAAAATGATGACGAAGTCATTTTAGATCTTAAATTTGACGTTTCTAATATTAATCAAAATTACAGATACTGCGATTCATTTTAAATCATCTTAGTTCGTTGACGTGATAAATAAAATAAAAAATATAAAAATGTAAGCTCGTGAAAGATCAAAAACATATAAATAATTTTAAACTATTGCGAAATTGATTTGAAATAAAACTGTTACTGGCCGCTTATCTGAATTAACACAGTACAGGCAGGTCTGTGAAAGAAACACCGCATCTTTGCAAATACAAAATATTCTGTGAATATTAGGTAGAGCTCTAGTGGTTCCCCCTAAAGTTCTCTTTTTCGTTAATTGATTGTGGTGTCTTATTTGATTTGATCGGATCATTTTATAAATACATGCTGGCTGAGTAGGGAGTGGGGAAAGACTGTATGTTCTGGGTGTGGCAAATTCTTTTTTGCACAGTGAACACACTTTCTTGAGTAACAGAGCCTCATAATGGTGACTATTTTGGCATTTTCAGAATGTATCTCACTTTGTAATCAACAATATATGATTTACTGCATTATATTATTTATTTATTTTTATTTAATAAGCACTGTTGCCTGATCAACTTTATGACGTCATTTCGAGATATGACTGACGTCATTTTGAGATATGACGTCAACTTACCGAGAAGCCTTTTTTGGTAAACATTTTATTTTTTTAACGAGGATTAAAATTTAATGATCATCGTGTGATGAAAATTACGAGAAAGCACTAAATAAGGCTATTGTTTCATTTGAAACCGGGTTTATTAAAAAATAATAATCAACCTAAAAATCGTTATTAAATTAAAAAACGACTTTCACGTATACTAGTAATTAAGTCGATTAATGATTGCTTAATGCAGATAAAAATAATATATACGTTTAAGTAGATCAAGATAATGGAAGATAGAGTAAAAAATGCTGATCTGTTTAGGATAAAACATTAATGCCATATAACTATGATGAGTTAGTCACATCTAAATGGATATGTTTTTTTTCTGTGATTTACTTTAATGGTTAGTCGATACAACAGGTGGCGTGGAAAACTATTCGCTATATAGTTAAGTCGTATAGAATTTGACACACATGTGCTGTATCTACATTTCTGTACTAATGTGTGGTTCAACAAACTGGAACCTCAGCATTTTATTTGTACATCTTCCTACCATTGTTCTATATTTTACGTTCTTATGGGTATTTCTCTGACAGCGAAAGTTTGAAAAAAAGCTTTAAATTTAAACTTGTGCTTTCAAGTTTAAAAGCTACGTGTACAGTCTAAATTTAGTTGTCGGCAGCAGTTTATTAGCTATGTTAATGATGAAAATGATAAAGAGGTCATCTGCCATTTGACATGGAACTTTTAGGAGGCATTAATGCTAGTATTATAAAATGGTTTCCATATTTAAACAATTCATATTCAAATTTAAATGTTTATGCGAACGTTTAGGCAACATCTTGATCAGCTCTGGTTTCAGAAAAACAGCAATGATAATAGTTAATACATTTAACTCACCCTGACAAAAATCAACCGGTCCTCTTAATTTTGTTCATTTAGATAAAGAGTTGAAATGAAATTCCAGGTTAAATGACTGGCAGTAGATAACATATAATGCCTTATCAAATACCCGCCTGACAACAACAGCAAAAACAAAACAACAATAGCAACAGCAACAACAATAACAAGGAAACATTAAAAACGACGACGACGACGACAACAACAACAACAACAACAACAAAGAAACACAACAAAAAGCAACAAACAACCACACATTGACTTACACAAAATATCAAGAAACACCCACACACTGATTAAACACCAAATGCGTTTATGCGGTTAAAGACACCTCGCTATTGACTAAAATCAATTTACAAACCCGCTAAGTGAAAACAACAAAAAAAAAGAACAAGGAAAAAACAACAAAAAAAACAACAACATTTTTACAGAAAAGTATGAAGATAAGAAACAAACAACACATTTGAATATGTTCTTAGTAGAATTGTTCAAAGTAACGAGATGTCAAATGTTAGACAAAAATATCTACGACAATTGTTAATTATGAAAGGGAAATAATTAGGCTTGTAGATATACAATATTTTGAATGAGGAGGAATGTTGATAAACGATATCATTTCCCCTCGAAATTAACGTGTTTTTTTTTCTCCAAGTTTGGTAATATCGTACTGACATTTTCATTTATTATATTCAATAAGTCGTCCTCAAGTTTATAATATTTCCTTTCATAAATTCTAGTTCCGTACTATCCAGTACAAATCTATTAGTTGTCTACAGTCATGTCACCGATTGAACGCCTTTTAAAGAGATATCGAAACCTTTCAGATATTCGTTAGCTTTTGTTGATTTATTATACATAGGTCAAAACCTTAACGAGGCTATGATTGACAGAAAGTCTGCAGATATGTCTTGTTTACACAATTAGAAGAAACTTGCCCATCACAACGGGCTTATCTGCTTGACCTTGGGACAAGAGCCTATTGCAAGAAGTCACTTTTTACACCTAAACGACCGCACAACTTGTTTTCATAAGTATTATGCAGTGTTATCATAATGAAATCGACATTCATGTTTGTGAAAGATTTATGCAATTCTGCCTATGGATTACAATTTAAAAGCGTTTTCACTGGCAATGAGCATAGAATCAGATAGAGAGTGCATTCACTGCACAAAAGTCGCTACCATTTATGAGCTTTCAAAGACCGAATTTTTGCTATTGTTATACGTTTTAACGTCACACTTATCGCCGTTATATTGCTGAACAAAGTATTTTTACACAATGTTCACAGATGGAAATAAAAACAATAACCAAAAACAACACCAACAATAACAACAACAACAACAACATGAAAGCATAGCATTTTATTTAAAATAAACCTTAATATGGTCCGAAGTATAAAACAAAAAAGTTAGGTCGAAGCTCTAATGGACCCGCAAATTAAAAATGTTTCAAAAATAATGCGAGTATTATAAAGCAGCTTTTGCTTTATTTTCCAGTTTGTTTTGAAAGGTCAAGTTTATGAAGCATTTGCTTCAGTTTGCAGTTTGTTTGGGAAGTTCAAGCCCGTTACGAACGACTCGTTTATTTTTTGTTTAAGTGTTTAACTTGTTTAAACTGTTAAAATACGCATATAAGAAAATGCTACACTCTGGCAACACAGCATCTCACATATATTTAAAAAAATAACGAGAGGGTGTTTGTTTTGTTTATATGTTTGTTTGTGCTGTCTGCATGGGTATGTCTATTTTTTAGGCCCAGTCTGCTTTGGAAGATCGATTTTTCTTGGGAAGGTAAGATTTTCTGTGTTGCATGCGAAGGTCAAATCGATGTGTTTGTCTGTCTGGTCCTCTTAACTAAATTAACCCAATTTTTTTACATTTGTCTGTTATATTAATTAAAGTCGGGTTTCTTGTGTTTGTTTGTCTCTTCTGCTTTATAACAAGTATTATATGTGCTTAATTGCCCTTTCTTGTGATATGAAGAGCTCCAAATCTCAATGTATGTTATCAAGGAAAACATTATATTTAATCATTTTGTTTGTTTCGTATTGTTGTCCATTTTACAAATACACATCGACAGACGGTCCTCTTTAATTACTTTAGGTTATTGTCTACATGTATGTAAATTTAATAAATTTTAAGAAAACTTGCCTGATATCCGCGATGGTTCTGATAGTTTGGATGTATATTTTCCTGTTGATCTCAACAGACAGCAACGTATCTTTCATTGAATTTCCTTTCAGATCACAGTTCTGAATTTTGCCGGATGCTCAAAGATACATCTTTCAAACCTTGCTAGTTATCTTCTTCCGTTGAATGTGTCAAGTAAACAATCATTTAAAGTTTGTGTTAAGTATAAACTGCTTTAAGAAACAAACGTCGTACGGGGCCACTGACCTTTACAAGGCGGTCCCAACTGTTGGTGTTTGTTAACGGTTTGCGAAATCGCATTATACAAAATAAGCCATAATATACACTTGTGTTTTGTATATTTCTTCTCTTTGCTGATCAGGAAGGCTGTGCTTTCTGGATGTGGCTTTTCTAGATATGCGTATTTGACATATTTGTCTATAGTAATAACTTGAATATTTAAATAAATATTTTGATAGCCACCAAAAACGACAAATAGGAAAATATTGTAAGGGCGGCTTTATCACCCTGTTCACGGGCAGTAATAGAAACGCATATTACTGCCCACGACGGCTTATTTATTTTGTTGTTCATAAAGTTTTTATGAAAAAAAAAAGATTTTCTGAAAGTTCAATAGATCAATTAATATTTTTGATTGTTGATGATTGAAATTGAAAACAGATAAACACGAGGTTTAGACCACAGGCCGTGAATTGTAGCAAATATTTTCATCACGTTAATAAAAGCGGGCTTTCATTAACTGATATCACGCAAGCAATTATAAAATACAGAGACGATATTGTTTCTTTTTGTATTACAAACATTTTACAAGCGAACGTACAAAGAACTGTTGAAAATAGCAACTTCTTGCAAATAAATTATTTTTTTCAAACAAAACAACTTAATGTGAAACATAGAAAAGAGAGTTTTTTTATTTAACTGATGTTTAATGTTGCAATAGATGAAAACGGAACTTTGAAAGTCGCCAAGTAGAAAAAACACTCAAAATATTGCAGGCTCGGTCAAATGGAGCCCGCTCGTGGACAACAATGGAAATGCACACATCTGTCCAAGCCGCCCAATCCATGGTTGAGTGCAACTCAGATCTGTAATTTACGGAACAATGGTTGATTTTTTTTGTTTTTGTCTCTGTTATTACTGTTTTGTAATTTGTTAATATTTTTTACGCTTTTGAAGAGCAACTGGTAAAATTTGAACTTATACATGTTGCAACACAATAATAAAAACTATCTTGAACTTGTGGTCGTGTGGAAAATGACTTTAATTTTAAGAATATTTTGACACTGCATGTCACAGGCTTTTGTTTTATTGCTGATAATTAAAATTTTGTTTAAAATTTTCAGCTGTGTGTTTGTCTTTCCATATAACTTTTACTGTGCTTACATCGGCGTGTGGCAAGTTGGAAAAAGTTCTACATGACAACTTGTAATTTTAAAAGCTGCAAACATTTCGCCACTGTCCGATCCCGCTTTTCCTTTGTATATTGTTTGCCTTTAATTTAAAATATTATTCAATTAAATCCGATGAATTAGAACCGGGAGTTTTTAAACACTTATTAATTATTTTATTGCTGCATACTCAAGAAATCGTAATATTTTTTATTTTTATTAATATCAGATAGTTCAATTATAAAATATATTAAATGGAAATATTCAGAGTTATATTAGGGATATTTGTGTTAATTGAAAGTGTTGTCAAACACAAAAAGTTTTAATAATCATTATGTTATAAAAACTGGCACTATTAGACAGAACGATCAAACTGTGGAATAATTCATGATGCAGTGGGGAATATTGTATTGTAATAAATTTCGACTTATTGAATCAAAATTAAGATCATATCTTAAAAATGGGGTATGATTCATTGAGCACGGATATCTTTTCCAGTAATGACTTGATTATATTATTCCCGTGTGATTAAAGTATTGAAACTATTTTTTTTAATTATTTTGTTTTCAATAAAAAAAAGGTTTTAATGGAGCAACCAAAGTCAAGATTGAAAATAAAACTTCGTGAAAATGTTTATAAGCCCGCACTGAGAATCGAAAGAGAAAAAAACAACATTTATGAACCACGGCCTTCAACACAGCTAAAAGATTTATATTTGAGGGTTCCCACCTCCCAATGGCCTGTTTGCTTTTAACACTAACCATCCAATGGCCACCTTTGGATTACCCTAGTTTAAATGGCTAAACCTTTAAATATTGCATCACAAATAAGACAGAATTCTTAACAGGTAAACGTCACAACATTCATAATTTATTATAATGTTTGTAATTATAATTACAAAAATAAAACTACTGATCTATTATGATAATGTTTATGCTTTTTACATGCGTTATGATATATCTAAATATACTGTGGCTATAAATTTGCAATGTGCTGTTTTATGCCGATAAAGTTACGTTATGTTAAATAGTTCGTGAAGTCTAAAGAACATTTTTGAAGAAACCATTTCATTGTCGGGTAATTCTCTGCCAGTGTTGTTCAAAATAATGCTTTAAAATGTACTTTTTTGAAAGTTTTCTAGGAAAGCCTCGATCTACAACAGTAAACTCATATCTTACATTATTTTATGATAATCCTACATAACGAAAACGTTATCTTAAAATATTTAAATAGAAGTAAAATATAATGTCTTGCAAATTTAATAAGATTTTTTGTGAGTGATCATATTTGTTAATGAGATAATTTTAGTAATTTAAAGCCATTGTTTCCCAGTACGAATTCTAACGAGTATGTAGTTAAAACTAATGTTTTCCTAAATGTTCCGAAAGAGTTCTTTTATCTTCAAATCACTGATAGAATTCTTTGATCTTTGATAGTTTGTAATTGTTCTGGCAGAACTATGTTAGTGTTTGCCATCCTGAAACAACTGTTTGTAAACAATACTGACCAGAAGCTCCAGCGAGTAATTGCAACTGTCATAAATAATTTCTCCTTGTTAGATTTTACTGATAAAGTCTCCTGACACACCCTCTAAGCACAAAAAATCGACTGTTTCAACTTGGACGTTGGTCCCTTAAGTCCCAGTAGGACAAAAGGCAAATGTCGGAACTTTTCGGACATACAAAATCCTCAAAAATATATCGTGGAAATCATGAAAACTATTTCTATAAGTCTAAAAGAAAAGTTGTATAAAAACTAAAAAAGTATTTGTACTTATACACAGAAATGTATTACGTTATTTTTTTCTGTATATGTAGGCAATTTAGATGCAGTTCCGAATTTTCTGTTTCAGCTGCCTTAGCTGGCTTTTTTCCTTGCATACGAGATTTAGCACAAATAGCATAGTTACATTACATTCCCATGCTATTTTATTTATCTGTCTTACTTGGCTCTTTACCGGGTATACACGATTTTAGCATAAATGACATAGTTACAATTTATTCTCAAACTTATGCAACCTACTAACCTGTTTACCAATTTCAGCTTGATTCAACATTTCAGTTGACTTTTGCATGCTTCGTAACATTTTGAACGTTAACATTGTGATGCCCGATGCGGATAACAGACAACAGCCTTCCATTAATTTTGATTCTTTTTGGATAGGGTGAAAATTCGTGTGTCACGAAACTTACGGGAATTGTTTTATCTCTAGGGAGCTGTTTTCGTCAATCTTTTTAATAATCCAGGTTTTAAATGCTATGCTCTGTCTATCAAATTTGTTCTCTATGGTACGTCCTACATTTAATGCATTCAAAATTTTAATGAATTAAAAAGTTATAGGATTAATAATTTGTATTTGTTATTTGTGAATTCTACTTTATGCTCTTAACCACAGTTGTTATATAATGTACCTCATGCTTGTTACACTGTAACACTTGACGTTGTGTGTGTGCCGTGTGGTGGCTGTAAAACGTTACCCCGTACATTCAGTAAGTGCTATTGTCAGTTACGTACTAATGATCGTTGAACACAAAACTTATGTATGTTAAAAGTACTTCTAGAATTACTTTTGTTTTAGTATTTCTGTCAGTTTTACAATATGTGGTTTCAATATCATAGCCATTAAAAATATGGGTATTGTTTTATTACTTAAGGCTTTTAAATGTTTGTCTTTGAGTTCTCTATGATATTTTATTTATTTTCATAAGTCAAACGACTTAAGCAATAGCATTGTGCAGTCACTTTTAAGATGCAATTTATTTCCCGTGTCATTATTTTGTCAGTTCATTTAAAATATTTCTTTGCTAAAACATTATTTTGTAGTTCAATTTTAGTTTTATAGCATTTCAGATTCCATTCATGGGTTTGTGATTAAAAAAGTAAGTTGTTTGGCAACTTGAGGCATATTGTTTCAGCTGAGATGATCATTGACGTGTATTTGTTTTAATTTTCCTAAAAACTCATATAGTTTTTTTAAGTGTTATCCTGTCAACTTTGCCTTGAAGTTTCCTTTTTTCATTTAATTTTATTTAGATAGGTAAGATATCGAGGATAACACTGTAATAACTTCAATAAAGTAAAGCATGAGTAACGACGAGCTTGCTTGCAACCCTAGATATAACAATAAGACAAGGGCTGAAGACTATAAAACTGAGATTAGACACAACTCTCAAATCTCAAGCATCTGATAGGCTGAAATTGCGACTGGTTGCCATTTCAGCCATTCAGATGCTTGAGATTTGAGATTGGTTTCAATTCTCAGTTGTTTAATTTTGGGGCAAGGAAGCACGTACATAAAGCTGATGAGTACAAACTTAGTTGCCCAAGGTTATATAACTGAGCATGGAAACAAGTCTCAAATCTCAAGCATCGAATTGGCTGACATGCAGACCAGTCGCCATTTCAGCCAATCGGATGCTTGAGATTTGATACTGGTTTCCAATCTCAGCTTTATAACCTACAGTCAGCATATACCATAATATTCATTGTGCGATAATAGAACAATTGCACAGGGCGTTGAAGCTGTTGCACTTTCAAATAGCAATTGCTCAACTCTGAGATGCTTAGATAAAATTACTAATCATTCATGTTCACTTTTTAAAACCTTGTACTTTGTGTAATATTTTGTAATAACGGTTGCATATCTGTCGGTGCACCTTTCAAATAGCAATTGTTCAATTTTGCAAAGATGCAAAGATAATATTAATAATGGTACACAGTCACTTTTATAACCTTGTATTTTGTGTACTATTTGCTTATATCAAGGCCAGTTCGCTGTAGACCTTTGTGTTTTCTATCATATAAAATTATAATTAATATAATCGAGAACTCATGCATGACATTAATGTTTACAGTTGGATTACAAAATTATAAATTCCATTAACATTTTGTTATTAATCATTATGATATGACAACGAAAAACCAGTTTTATGCTATCCCCAAATATTCTCATTTTAAACGTTTTTATATGTTATGTCAATCATTCACAGGTCCCCATATGATAAAACCATCATTATTTTGAAATGTTCTCGCTTATAATGCCTATATATTAAAGCCATATTCGCACATTTTAGTACAAATTAATGTATTCCAGTGTCCCGAACGAATACTACCCGCCTTTATGATGCTTTATTTACATAATATAATATCCATTAAAGGAAATTTCATTCATTTGTAACACGTAAATAATTACTCGGCAAACCTCTCCGCCAACATTTATGCTGAAATTAATGACTTTTTATATTACTTTGAGACGCCAATGGTGTTAATTTTTATTCAAACTTCAGAATAAATTTTGCTCCATGGCTCGTATAAAACCATGAAATTTGATGGTACAGGCTATCAGAAACTAAAGGTTTTGATAAATTGTCATTTCAACACTTTAATACCGAGTTTGAGAATACAGTAAAACGTACGCGATGGAAAATAAGAAAATAAAGTAAAATTAACAAAATTGTTTGAAATGGACTTTAATGATTGCGCTGAGTAAGAGGTTAGGCGGCGTGGGCGGTAATATGCATTACTGCCCATGATCGAAGGCCGAACCTGTAATATTTAATATCTGCCATGTTCGGTGACTCAAGTATTTTCAGCATGGACGGTAATATGCATATACATTACTGCCCATGAAGAGGCTCAATCAAACCGAGCATGCAATATTTTAATCTTTTTCGTCTTCGTTTGCTTTCAAAGTACCCTTTTTATATATTTTAATATCACAGAAACGTTGTTTGTGACGTGTTGCTGCTATTAAACAATTCTTCCATTACATTCAATCAGTGCCAATGGCTATCTTTGAAACCGTAAACCTCGATACGTATAGTTGGGTTGTATATTGAGTACCACTCATCTTGCAACTAGTCGGGGTGGAGAGTAATATGATTTTCATTTCTGCCCATGAACAGGCTCAATCAAACCGACACTGAATATTTTTTATATCTTGTTTTTTCGTAGTTATCGTTTTTGCTGGTTTTCACAGCAATGTTTGTATCTTTTTAAATCGTAATTTGAATAAATCTGTTACATTTAATATAAAACAGTTCAAGCGTAAACTAACAATTTTGTCAAATGTCTTATTTGTTGTTTCTGAAACAAAAGTTTCGTGTAATTTTTATGTAACTTAATGGCCACCACAAACAATCGCCTTGTGAAATATGAGATCCCGTATTCGCATTGTCACCATTTTAAAGCCCATATTTTTAAAGATTCAATCAGAGTAATGAAGTTACAACATAACCATTGTGGAGATCAATGTACCGTATTTTATCTTGAAATGTTAGCATAGATAACCTCCAAATGCAAATGAAAATTGATGGCCCATTTCATGATGTTTCAGATAAGACCATTCCATCCTGCAGTGGGATGCAAATGAAGTCAGAATATGACTTTGGGTGCTTAGAGAAATGGGAAGCCAGCAATAATAAAAACGAAAGAGTAATGGTAAAAGGTTTGAACCTTACGAGAAATTAAAGGGGGAATTGCTACAAAGATTAACTGAATATCCAGACAAAATTACATTAGAACGCAATTAAAAGCTAGGATGCAAGAACAGTATTACTGAAATGATCTACCGTACAGCGGGTTATCTGCGGTCATCAATTTCTGCGTTTTGCCCTCAAATATGGATGCAAAAATTTCTGCGTTTTTTTATTTCTGCGTTTTGGGTCCCGTGAAGGATAAATTTCTGCGGTTCATATTGGGTAAGGTGTCGTAAGAATAACACGACTGTGAAATACACATACTATTTGTTTTCACAGATATTTTTATTAATGGGTCAATACCTGTTACTCAATTAATTTTTACCCAAAATTACAAAGATATTATTCATCGATGAATAATAATTCTCAAACAATTATTCAATTGAATTGAATGTTTGAGAAATGTTTGAGCAAATGTCGCGTTTATACTATGCCTAGACGATAACAATGTGCGGTAATTGATCGTAATTATTTACCCTGTCTGTATTGTGAAACGGATTATCTCAGACATGGCCACTCTGGCGATTTTCGCTTGAAAATGAGATAATATTTTGCGATTTAAATTTCTGCTGTTTTTTTTTCTGCTGGATATATTTCTGCGATTTCATCCAAAGACCGCAGAAACGCAGAATTTTGGCACCCGCAGAAATTACCCGTTATACGGTAATAGAAGCAAATATGCAAACTATTCGAATTTACTGAGTAGGTCGGTTAGTAGTTCAGAAAATATTAAATCCTCTCGTTCACATAACATTTACAAGTGTTCATGAACTTTTAATAGAAATTATTACTCAGTATTTTCACCGTTCAGTTTTCAAAATTTGATAAAAAGTAACATACATGGAAACGCTTTGAAAACGCAACGACTAAGTAACATGAATTAATTTCTTCATTTTAAGTGGTTTCAGTTTCAGACTGGCAACCGCTGTAATTCATTCTATTAGCAACAATATAAATGTTAAGTTTTTTTTCAGGTAAAACCAAGACATCACTAAATGGAGACACTTTAAAACACTGACTGACTGCAAAACTGAAACTGACTTACGCCGTTGGCAGTAATTTGCATTTCAATTAGTGACCATGAACAAGCTCGATCAAATCGAACTTGCTATATTTTCGTATTTGTCGTGTTCGATGGCTTTAAAATTTTACATATGATACACTAGGTAGACCGAGATCCATCAATTTGCACAATTCCTTCTTTTGATTATTAATGTGCCAATATTACGTGGGGCCGCAATCGCATATTTGCTTTTTTCAGACGGACACGATAATTGACAGTAATATTCCTTTAGATATACCAACAGTGACAACTGGGAATTGTTCCCTTTTTTCCGAATCGCGACAAGCATGCGGAGACCGTGGCAGTTCAGCATTTAGGAACACTAATTACTGTGGTAGTCGTCAGGATGTCTGCGTATCTATACATATTATGTCTCATTCAATAAGCTTCGACTTCGCGTCGCTTTTGATGTTACATATCCTGTCACAGGCGTTAACGAAAACATGTATCTAATAGCATGCATTATTTTATGAATCGGACACGAACAACCTTGCTCTTAATTTAGCGTGTGAAATTAAGTGTAGGTCAGAAAGACCGGACTCAACGATGTCTGGTATCGAAAGTGACTTTGTAAGCTGTGTACATTTTGTATAAAAAGGGAAATAGGCATATAAGGAATTGCAACACCCAGAAAACAAGCCTCCAACGCAGCAAAACGATAGAGGAAAAGAGAGCGTGTGTTTATAAAAATATCAATTGCAAATGAGACACCACAAACCATTAACGAAAAAGAAAACCTATGGAGTTAGGGCCATGGAACGATCAGTGAAAAAACAATGTATAGTTAATCCTATTTTAAACCACCTTCTACCAGTTATTGTCTTCACAAATTGTTTTGATTTCTCTTTGATAACCTTTTTTACATTCTTTTATGGCCATAACCACTTTACAATTTGATTATGTGTTTTCTTCACTTGATTTGGTATGTCTTTTCGTCAATCGTCAGGTAGTTTATTCAAACAGTCTCAGAGACTGCGTTTCAATTAATGGAATGTTAAAGTCGTGATTTTTCTTTAATTTTTGTTCAGAAACCGATTTTGTAGCAATTACAAAAAAACCTAAATGCGTTTTGCTAATATTTTAGCAAACATTACCTTAACAGATCGTGAAAGTTTAATCACATTATTTAAAATGCACACTTCAGTAGCTGATAACCAATACACTTTTTTTCGACTAACTACCAAAATATCATTAATAAATAAACGGTTTCTATATTTTTAATGTTTAACTTCCAATCTTAAGAATATTAATTCCTAGATAGGGCCAGAGATGCTTTCATCTGAACTGTTACGTCGAGAGCTCGGTGCTGTCCCGGCGTGAGCTAAAGTGTATGTTGTGATAAAATTTATTGCTTACTTTTTGATCTACTGATAATCATATACGATATAATAAAACCCCAGGTCTATGTAATGAGCCATTGAGTCTAGTCATTATTCCGTCATAATCAAAAGCGGTGAAATCATTTGAAATTCACAGAAGCGCTATTTGTGCAGTGTGGCGGCCGTAAAAAGTTTCCCCGTTCATATAGTGAGTACTGTTATCAGTAAAATAATTAGTTACTGATGTCATGTAGTGATGATAACGTATATCAGGGCTATCCGACCAACCATTTTTGGGGTTGTCCCGGCTAGCTTAATCGGTTGCGTTGTCGGAATTGCAAGGCTAGGCGCTGTCGCCGTTACGGCGCGGATTCGCTCTCAGGTAGATATAATATCATTTTTATGCTTGTTGTTTTGGACTGTATTGTAGGTCGATTTAATGTTATCCAGATCTTTTAAGCAACGAATGATAAGCAAAATTAATTCTAAGGGTAACAAAACAGATTTCGTATCTAGTGCAAGTCTACAGAATGTGAAAGGTTGTCGCAAGTTAAAAACTTCCGGGATCGCTGTTTGTTACTTTAAACAAATCAGTTGTTATTTTAATTAAAAAAACTTTTACAAATAACATGGGGACTTTCTTTAACGTTATTAGAAATTACGAAATCACCATCAATATGTTTATTTTAGAAGTTGGCGGTTCAGTTCCTTTCAAATAAAAAACACAAGATTCCAATAACTCATTTGTTTATGGCGAACTTGAATTTGTTCTGTCCCCAATAAAAAGGGAGGTATTTGCAAAAGTAATATTTACGTAACTGGTTCTTTGCATCAGTTGAACCTGACCACTGTGCTTTTCATTATGTACATGTCATACACTTCGAAAGTATAATTCGCTGTACTAATAATATAAATTCAAAATATGTACCAAATAAAAAAGTAATAAAAATTGCATGTTCTTTACAAATATTGTAAAACGTAAAAAGTCAATCAATAAATCGAAAAAACATTTATCCGTGACGACCGAACACACATTTAGATCACTGCCGGTGGAATTTCATATGCAGGCATTTAGAAGTTGAAATTTTATTTAGTTTTACATGGAGAATAAATTTGTACATCTGTTGATTTAATGGAGATAACAATATCTTTCACATTTGATTTCCTTTTTTTGCTGTTAAACATACTGTTATTTATTCCCCAAAACTAACGCCACATAAAAGCATGCGTTCTTCTAGAATAAAGTTTATATTACTGAATTATTATTTGCAATCCTTTTAGCACAATACTACACCATGACAAAATTACAGCTTTAATCTACTAATGTATCTATACAAAATGCAACATTAATCTGATAAGCTTGTTGTTGATCCAAGATAGAACTATAACTATCATACCATCACTATACGGTCGAGAAAAAATATGTTAAAATGATTTGCTTAATGCTACATTTTCTATCTTCAAGATTTTATCGTGCCCCGTCGCATTCATTGTATTGTCGTGCTAGAATGGTTTTTATTGTTACCAAATGTTAAGTTGGTTACTCTAATTCAATTAATGTTATCCATTTGCATTTTGGTTGTCTAAGGTGTAGATTAGATTATTAAAATAATTCTATAATTTGAACTTGACAGTATGCCGCAAACTTTCTGTTCCTACCATTTGTTTCTGTTCGTTTGTGTGGCAATTTTCCGTTGTTTTAAATATGATACTACCTACTAATCTGGTTCTTTTCCTGCAAAAAACCCACACTTTTTAGGAAAAAAATATGTACTCATTTTAAAGCAAATAAGTCAGTTACTAGTATTTTGGTCATTGATATTTGATTTTGTTAAAAATATTCAAAGTCAGTGGAATTGACCAAACAATAAAGTAAGATACATTTTCACTACAATACCAGGCGATTTCCTATATTGGTAATATCTTAATGTAAATATAATATATTATATTAATATTAATATAAAAACTTTAATAATATAATTATTAATAAATTTAACAAAGTCTTTTTAACAAAGAATTTACTAGTATAAATATTGATTTGTGCTCAACCCGGTGCTAGGCGGCAAGGGCATTAATATGCATTTCCATTAGTGCCCATGAACATTCTCAATCAAACCGAGCCTTCAATATTTTCATTGATGTCGTGTTCGGTGGCTTTCAAACTTCTCATTTCCTTCTATTACATGTACAATGCGATATTTCTAAGCTCCAATATAATGCTGTTGCCATAGAGAGAAAATTAATTTCTAAGATGTAGTCATCTCTCTTCAGTTTTGAGAAGGAACTCAGTTAATGATATCTTTTAAATAGAGGTCTTATCAGCAGATATGAAATCTTGTTTTATTTGAAGTATTTGTATCTTACGTTGATATCTCCCAAGATTACAATATATGGTTAGGTGGAATCGTCCATGCACCTGTTTCGCCCAACCAACTCCACAAATATATTAAACGTCCTCCTTCAATGCCCGTTGGCATCCGCAAATAGAACGATCTTCACTTTTCTTTAAGAGGTTCTTGCTTTGATTTTGGTACTGTTTTTATATGTTGTTAAGATAGCATCGAGGTTATTATTAATTTAAGTACCTCTTCTGTATAAATGAGGGCTTGCAATTCTCAATGGCATCATTTGTTTGTTGTTGTTTCATAGGCATAATGTTGGGAGGCAGGCATCATCTTACAAGATATTCTTAACGAGTATGCTTGAAACTCTCAAGTGTGAGCACTTGTTTCTAAGTTCCGATGTCAAATTTATTATACGAAAAAAAAAACCTTAACGTAGAAGCCTCTAAAATACTAGTAGCGAAAATAAAAGTAGAAATTAGAAATAGTTCAAATGCGATTTAAGTTTGTGTAAAAGTGTATAAATAGAGGATAAAATATTTGAAACGATTAAAATAAAGTTTCATTGCAAAATCTCTGCCGCCAGTCGCTTGTTCGGGCGGTATTTGTTTGCCTGCAAAATGATGAGTTATTGTGACGATTCTGTTTGATGTAGATTTTAAAATGATACTGATGACTTGATTTGTTCCGATCCATTTGAGGCAGTTACAGAAAATTATTAAGAAGTTAATATTTTATGATATTGAATTATTTAGCTACAATTGAAATATTAAAAGATTTTACCAAGGATAATCTGTTTGTTTCATCGATAAGAAAAGATCATGATCAAGATAGCCGAAATTGGCCATTAAAGTAGGAAAAGCTGGATTGAGGCAAACAGCTCGCTGGAGTCATCTGTTGTCTTCAAAGAGGACATACCATATGCAAAATCCATTTAAATACCCATCTTTAAATAAAGCAGGATTCAAATACCTTCAGAAACATATTGTCGATGAAATAAACTCCAATGTCACATCGTCAGCTTTGTGCAAAAACAGTACAACTTCTTATATTTTCAATATTACTAACTTTAGTATTAAGTATCGGTCTAAAACAAGTTTAGTGAGTCCCTCAGTAAAGACAACTTCAAAGACTAGAAAAATGTGGTCTTAATAGTAAGGTGGCCTTAGCTCTGGGGCTCTAGGGTAAAAGCTCATTAAAGGGACATTGAAAAAGTGATGTTATTGTTGAAGTGGTCTTAATTTTGGCTAGGTCCTTTTACGTTTTTTTGTGTAAATATTGTAAGTATTGATTGCAGCGCCATGAGAAGTTTGCTTAGAGACTATATGGAATGCAAGTTCTGTACAAACTCGTTTTAAGTAATGTCTGTGTTTTAAGAATCTGATTTACATGAAACATATGGTATGGCAAAGTATGGTCTTATTAAGTTTCATTCTCTTGAATCCCATTAGTCCTATGTGATTAGATTCCATGGCTGTTTGTGAAAAATGTTGGTAGAAATGGTTTTCTGATCATGTACTTCTCCCTGATTGCGGATAGCATATATAGAAATCTCTATCACAGATAGGTTAAATCTTACAATGAACGTCTATAGATAGGAAATAGTATTAGTTGGTCCGGGGCTTGCGTTTTATAGAAAAATGATAATTTTCATATTAAAACGTGTCAAAAAATTAACCTAAAAACCCGTGGATTACCGTCTTGACATGGTCAACTAATTAACCATTCAAGGTTGAAACCGCGTTTGGTATTTTGGTAGTCCTATGTTCATAAAAAATAGTGCTGAATATTCAAGCGTATACAACGTGTTGTTTATGATATTGTTGGCAACTTGTTTTGCCCCTGACCGTACTGGCCGGGCTATTTTGAAATTGTTTATTACACATGCTCTTTTTTCCTCTACACTTGTTGGCTATTTGGAGAGGCTGTGTCTTCTTGATGTGTCCATTCCTGATATGCACATTTCACTTTTTTAAGAGATCTACACAATATTAAGGACCGATACAGCATTAATACAGTATTAATTCAGCATTTGTCTCTCCACCTGTGTATTCTCTACATTAATGAGGTTAACATTATATGATCAAAACGTATTCTACAAATGAGAAAGACAACAAAAATATCCATAAAAGAGTTCCCTCGTAATTTGACATTGACAAATGTGAACTTCCTAAGACTCGTGTTGAGTGCTATACTTTAATTAGTGTCGCAAAAAATCAGTCAAATGGCAAGCATTTTTGTTCTATTATGTATTCGATTTCATTTTTCCTTTTGTCTTAAAACATGTTTTGAAACGATATATGGACTAAAGATGTGTGAACAATACCGATAGTATGTGATTTGTAAAACGATAAAATATTGATATAGATCGAAATTTGATGCTAAATGACCCGTTGACACGTGTATGTTTTGTTTTAATACATTCAGAAATTAGCCTTAAGTCAACCTTTAATGACGTCTGACGAGCAAAAAGGTTTTCTGTAATTCGCTTCGATTACTGTCAAAAGCTGGGAATTTCGGTGCATGTCATAGGGCAAGGTAATGTTGGGTATTCGTTACATTATTCCACTCTTGAAAGTCTTTGTCTGAATTCTCAGCGCGGGATTTGTTTTCTGTTTTGATTTTTTACATGTCCAAGGTTGACTTATCTTGTTAACTTTGATAAATAATGCGCAAAAAATTCATTTTTCCTTTTTTTATTGGTACGTTATTGCATTGACCATTTTGTCTATCCAGTGTAGAACTCATTTTTATCTTGAATTATATATATGCAAAAACAATAGAAACGCCACTTATTAAAACAAGAAATACATTTCATGTTTAATGAAGTTGCGTTTCTCATTCTTTCAGTAGCCTACATAATATATTGTAAAAGAAATAAAAAACGCAACTTCTTTAATCACGAAATATATTCAGTGTTTAAAGAAGTTGCGGTTCTAATTTCTTTAAGTATATACCAAAATAACATAAATTATTTGCGAATAACGAACTAACTGTACAGATGTAATCAAGCAGACAAATATAGGCTAATGATATCGACTTTAATTTTCTTTGCTTTTAAAAGAAAATCACAAAATTATAAAAGTGAATCGAAAATTGGTGTAGTTAAGTCTGTCAAATTAAAATGCAGCATTGTCTGACGCGGAAGCCAGTACCAAGGTCTGGAAGGAATTCGAATCACAGGAGTCCCCAATTAGGGTCAATATTGATTTAAATGCGCTTTCGTGAACCTATATTTCACTATGAACACAGATATACGGGAAATTTGACATCCATCTAACATCATACTTTTGAAAATATTACAGGTTATAGGTTTTAGTGAGCCACTTTAATATACAAACATGTACAAGGGAAAAATGTAGATACTTGACCATTGATCATTTTATCACCGGCGTGACCTCAACTTATACTAATGAAATACATAAGTGAAAAGCGATGTCGGATAGAGGAAGGATCAATGATAATAGAATCATATAGGAAAAACACAACTTCGTTTTTCCATTTATGACCTTATTTATTTTTATTTTTAAAATAATTTAAATGACATGGTTCGCGTTCAAGACTGGCTTATTTTATTTTATCATCTCGAAATAATAGAATGTGGAATCAGAAACCATGTTATACAATGTCATCAAAATTAAAACGGAATTCTGGACTTTCATAACAAATGCATTTTATCATCTGCTGTTGAGGTTTCTAAAAAGTCTTCGCGAACGTCAATTTGTTATGAAATTGACGTCATGAAGTTGAGCAGACCACATTGGCTATTATGGACTTCGCTGTAAAATTAACATCGCAGAGTTAAAATTTGTAATAAAATCACATATTCGTATGAGAAAGCAATAGATAGTGTTAGTTTATTTCAATATAGTAACAGCTAAAATGTCAGAAGTATAACCGAAGACATAATTTTCTGATACTTTTACAATATCCGTATAATCATTTTCGGCTAATGATTCCCAAATTGGAGACCATCAACTTGACGTGAATCTTTTCTTCGATTTTAGAAAGATTTTTTAAATGAAAAAATACTTCTTTTCTTTGGACATTCTATCCTTTTCCAATTCTTATTATAAATGTGTCTACTTCTCATCTAAAGTCTCCAAGTCTTATTGCCAATAATCCTATGTTCCGGGCTTCTTGATCGTGTTGTAACATCCAAATACGTCTTTTTCCGAAATTTCCTTCCACTTTATACAGTGCTCTTCAATATCATGTGAAGTGTTGGCTGTCCATCCGAACATTGTTTTCATAGCTACCTTGAGGTCAAGGCCACACAAATAGGTCACGTCATCAGAATATTAGCGACATATTGACATAAGAGAACAGGTAGTTTTGTGCACTACTCATATTGCTGGTCCTTGCAAACTTTTTGCGAAGTTGTTTGAGTTATTTAAAACTATTTGAAGAACAGTGCGAAGAAGCTGCATTTTAGGGCGACAAACACACGCTATCCAAATGATCTTAGTTTCAATTAATACTGTTATTCACTTCTGCATGTGAACATCGTCTTTGAGCTGATTGATTTTGTTATTTTTAAACAAACATTCATAATTCTATTTTTGTTTTGTCCATGGTATTTTTATTAAGCACAAACTACTGTTTTATGCGATGAACATGAGAATATGGAATGCCTCTTGAAAAAGTTGATGATTATTGTTATATTCAACCTTCGGTTCTGATGAATTGTAAAAATTTCTGCACAATATTGAGATGCGCTCAAGTTGCTTTTGAGAATTTTTTGCAAACTCATTTCTCTCCTTGAACTGGCTCGGTCAAACGTAGCTCGCATTATTATCTTCTCTCTCCTCGAGTTCGGTGACTTTCAACGAAGTTTTGTTATTTTCTATGACGCCAAGACCGCCTTAATTCGGAAAAAATAAGGATTTTATTTGTGTGTATGGACGGTCAAATTGATACAAATATCTATATGTGTGAAATGTTTTAACAACTGTTTATTAGTTGTTTTAATTTTTTTGTCATAAATTAATTGCAAAAGATATATACTTAAATACCTTCAGTTAAAAGTGATTTATGAGTTTTTAACACTTTCGGCGATTATAATGTTATCTTATAATGGCAACATGGGTGATTGACATTGTTATCTTAAACACTTTTTAACGTTATCAGAACATTTCGCCACCGAATAGCATAATCTTGGTATTTAGAAGTGGTTCAAATGCAAGAGTATATAAGGGTCATACCTAACAAGACAGGAAAAGTTTGTAATATCTCGAAATCAGCCCAATCTTACTTGTTATGTGTGAAAGCGTCAAAATGTAATAGATATCGAACAAAAGCGAAGTGGTATTTAAGAACCGGTATTTACCATATATCATGCATTATCAGTGTGATCTTACATACATTTTGCGTTTTTAAATCTGTGTTTTGTTAAATTGTCAGATCTTATTTTGATTACAATAGGTAAAGTAATCAAGCGGCGATATGTTTATATAGTGTTAAGGACTTATATATCGCCAGTTTATTGCAAGACACTGTCCAAGATACCAGTTTATTAAAAAAAATTATATGATACCAATTTTATTGAAAATCTGATTTGAAAACAATTTTATTAAAAGCTTATTTGAAACCAATGTTATTGCTTTAAAAGTTTTTCTGTTATGTGCTTATTACGTTCATTGAAATCATTAACATCATTGCAAGCTCTAGAGAAGCGAACAAGCCGTGAGATATAAACCCCTTAAGATGTTGCACGAGGAACATCGCCGTCTAATAACGGAAAATGTACTATATTAAAATTAAGATCATCTCTTTTATCATATATTTAAGTAGTGACGTTTCCATTTTGAATTGAACAGATTAAGATCAAGAAAGTTTGCCTTCTCATCTGAAGTGTTTGCTTTATTAAGTTGTAATTTATTAGTATAAATTTTATCAACCAGAGATGGACAATGGTTATTATCTATATTCAAGAAATCATCAAGGTATCTCGAGGTGTTGTTAAAGGCTGTAATAATGTCATCCTGATGTTCGGTAGAAAGAGACAACATAAAATCTGTTTCATAACAGTATAAAACAGATCAGTTACAAGGGGTACACAATAAGTACCCATTGGAATGCATATTACTTGCTTATTAATAGAGGTTCCAAATCTCACATAAATATTATCCAACAAAAATGTGAGCGCCTGTATAAGGTCTTGACAGGTCCATGAAGTATAATTATCATTAGAACCATCAACAGTTTTATATTTAAATATACTTGGATGGTCAATTAAATCTATATTTAAAAAATGAAATTTTCAGAAATGAAACCAATTTTATTGAAAATCTTATATGAAACCAATTTTATTGAAAATCTTATATGAAACCAATGGTATTGAAAATCTTATATGAAACCATCAATTTTCTGACACAAACCTTTGATTACATGACATGAAAATTATGGTGTTTGTGCTTGTTAAAAAGTAAACAAATGCTTATCCAGAAAAGCCACATTTTTAGAAAACTAGACTCCTAAATCCCAGCGGCACAATTCTTTGCACTGACAGTTCCAAGGAAAAACACCCTGATTCTCAGTTTTGTTAATGTTTTTGTGGTTTCCTTTCCTGTCTACTTTTTAAATGTGTGGAAAAGCAACGTTTTCTGGATGTTGCCATCCCTGATGAGAATATTTCAACCTGTTTTAATTTTAATTTTAAACATTTTATTTGCATTTTGTTCTGGTTTGGGTGTGATGTATGTTAAAAACGTGTGTATATGGCAGCTTTTTGCCATTTTCATGTTTACAGTACTTTACTCTTTTAAATATGTATGAGCGTTCAAAATCTATTCGACATTGTTCAAGATAAATGTTGGGCACCTCTCTACGAGCTTTATTGGTAGAGAGTTTCGAACCACAGTATTGAAATAAAACATGAGCAAACTTGTTCTTGTTTATTTCAGTATCAAAAACACAACTGTTTTATAAATGGTGATATGTATGACATGGTGCTTAACTGTATTGTTGAGAAAACACCGACCGACTGACCAAAGCCAGGTCGAATAACATTTATGAAATCTGGCTTTAACAAGACTTCGTTGCTAATAACCTTGATCAATAGTCTTTCATTTCAATTATAACAGTTTAAGGATAGACAAGAGTGCCAAATTTGAAATGCGGTCAGGCATTGATTTAATATATTTGCTCTAGAATTAATATGTAAACTGACCTTGACTGTTTGTTAAAAATGCGGGAAACATGACTTACACAAATTACACAGGGTAATGTCAGAAATGATGATAAAGAAAGAACGATAAAGTGTGCCAATAAATGGCTCTGGTGTTACCTATACGTTTTGTACAACCTTTTTTACAAACTTTATTTATACTCCTTTGCTCCAATTCTTTCAGCAGTTACAAATTATTTTCCACTACTGTTTTCATAGCAACTTATTTGATTTTCATTACTGTGTTCCATTTCTTTTTTATGTCATCTTTTTGAATTTCATTAATATCTGTATTCTTCGTCGTCCCAAGATTGACTTTTCAATATCCCTTCAATCAACACTGTTAATAAATTGAGAGCCGTTGAGCACCATACATAATATGGGGCGCGTCACGGGAAAAGGTACCTTCGGACAGTTGACGTTATTTCTTGAAATGACGTCATAAAGATTGAGCAGACGACATTACTTATTATCCATTTTGCGGTTAAAAATAATATTTTAATGTCAAAATGTGTAATAAAATCACTTTTATGTTTAGAAAAATTAATAGATATTAATAAGTTCTTTCCAAATAAAGTAAGAACTAAAATGTCAAAACATATGACTGAAGACACCTTTTCCCGTGACGTCCCCCATATATGTGCAGATATTGAAATAGATGAAAAGGGAACTTTGAAAGCCACCGAACACGACAAAATTGGAAAATACTGCAGGCTCGGTTTGATTGAGCCTGTTCATGGGCAGAAATGGGAATGCATATTACTGTCCTTGCCCCGCATTGAGCGCAACTCAGTAATTACACCAATAAATAGTACAATTTCGATCCATCCCAAACGATGGTATGCATATGGCGGTGAACATGGAACCTTCAATGAGGTATTTTCAGATTAATACCATTCCATGTTCGAGTTGCGCTCCATCCGTAGATAGGCAGCTTTGGCAGTAAAATGCAGTAATAACAATGAAAAGACTCAATCAAACCGAGTCTGTATTATTTTGAATGTCGTGTTCGATGTCCTTCAAAAGATCTCTTTTAATGTACGCACTTTTTGATTCCCTTAATTTCTAGACTGACATGTCCAAATCATGAACAAGTAATCATGTTCATTCACAAGTAATATGTATCAAATGTAGGGGTTCTCGCTTTCATTATTTTCGCAAAAGTCGAGCTAGCACCAACTTACTCTAAAACTCTTTTTGTATCGGTTTGATCTCGTAGTTCATGTCAACTAACATTAGTTCATTCAAACGATGGATTTAAGAATATGTATGAATACAAAACTGGTTCGCTTTTTAGTTTTAAACAATGTAAGTTCATTACACTAACCAATGTTCTTCATACAAAGATAATGCATTTTTTATTTCTCTGCATGGAATTGGAGTAAACAGCTCAGGCTTGAAACATAATAAAATACACCCTTTCGACTTTTTTATGAAAATGCTTTTTTGCCTTTGACTATTACATGGTGGTAACCCATCGAGTTTCGTTCATTGGTTATGGCGCTATTTTGAATTTGATCATTGCATAAACATGCTCTCTTGTCCCCTCTACTGTTTGGCTGTGTGGGGAACCTGTCTGCTGGATGTGCCCTTTTCTGATATGCTCATTTCATTTAATTGAAATCCCCCATGCCTTCGTAGCCAACGGACATTTAATCGAGATGGAGGTAAAGCCAAAAGTAACAGAATCGAGAGAAGGTAATGTAACATATTTTGTCGGACAGCTTATCAACCGTATTAATGAAATGCATAACATGTTTAGAATTACTGTTGAATCCGCAATTAAACAAAGAGACAACAATTTTTATTAAAGGAGACAATTTTGCGACTTCCGTTTTAACCCCCATGTTGATTAAATAACATGAAGTTCTAAAAGCATGAAAGAACTTAAATAGTTATTAAAAAACGGATTAAAAATGATGGTTAATCTTATTATGTTTCGAGTTTGAAGAGTATACTCTTATTCCATGCTGAGAAATTTAAATAATATAATCAGTGTAGTTAGAATATTGGTTAAGTTTATTTCTTCTTTTTTTCTCTCATTCAATGTAAGTCTCATTATCGTTTTAACAAATTTATATATGACCCAGATAAATTGCCCGATTGGTCTAAATTAACTCAAATGTTTACCAAATGTACATTTACTCAGTTGATATACAAAAGTAAATTATGTTCAATTGTTGAATTGTTAAAGAGTGAAAGCACAAATGGTATTGTTTATAGAAAATATGTCGGAAAACATGGATACGATTTTTTGTAGTCAATGTTCTGTAAACTGAGCTTTCAAGGCCTACGGACTTGTATCTAGAACGTTAGCATTGACAATAGATTCATTTTAAATGCATGTACTCGACCGACATAACTTATAACTTTTTTATTTTTAATACTCGGGCACATTCAGACTTGTAATTAGTAACTACCCTGGGCGTGCTGTCAGCTAATTATATTGTTATTCAATACCAGCGTACATTTCAATAATACAGATAATATTTCCATCATCAAAGTTACTTTTTTATTGTAAGGGAATAAAAATGGTTTTGCACTTTATTTTTGAAACAATGAAATAAGGTTAAAATTTGCGCAAGTGTCATCTGACGGTCTTTTTGACAGAAAATTTTGTGCATACCATGTAATTAAGTGTGAAAGTGCACATGCATTTGAACAATAAGTTCACAGTGCGTAGTAGACATAATATATAGACAATTAAATAACTGAATTACACTTACATTGCACTTGTCAGTCTCAAAAAACAAACAAACTCGAAACCAAGGAGGTTTGAAGGAACTGAGCAGACAGCTCTGATCATACGGAAACTTTACGGAAACTCAGACTTAATACATGTTCACGCTTAAGGCAAATCCTCATATTCACACATTAAGAGGATTAAAAAATCTGAGCATTTAGCAGATTCTAAAATTTGAGCAAAAAAACAGATTCTTAAATCTGAGCATAAAGCAGATTATAAAATCAGGGCATAAAGCAGATTAAAAAAATTGAGCATAAAGCGGATTTAAAATCTGAGCAAAAAGCAGATTTTAAAATCTGAGCATAAAGAAGATTCTAAAATATGAGCATAAAGCAGATTCAAAAATCTGAGCATAAAGCTGATTTCTAAAATATGAGCAAAAAGCAGATTCTAAAATCTGAGCATAAAGCAGATTTCAAAATATGAGCATAAAGCAAATTTCTAAAATCTGAGCATTAAGCAGATTCTAAAATCTGGACATAAAGCAGATTCCAAAATATGAGCATAAAGAAAATTTCTAAAATCTGAGCATAAAGCAGATTCTTCAATCTAAGCACTAAGCAGATTCTAAAATCTGGACATAAAGCAAATTTCAAAATCTGGGCATAAAGCAGATTTCAGAATCTGAGCATAAAACAGATTTCAAAATCTGAGCATTAAGCAGATTCTAAAATCTGGACATAAAGCAGATTCTAAAATCTGGACATAAAGCAGATTCTAAAAGCTGGGCATAAAACAGATTTCAAAATCCGGGCATAAAGACGATTCTAAAATCTGAGCATAAAGCAGATTTCAAAATCAGAGCGTAAAAGCAGATTTCAAAATCTGAGCATAAAGCAGATTCTAAAATCTGAGCATAAACAAGATTTCAAAGTCTGAGCATGAAAAAGATTCCAAAATCTGAGCATAAAGCAGATTCTAAACTCTGAGCATAAAACAGATTGCAAAATCTCAGTATAAAGCATATGTAAAATCTGAGCAAAAAGCAGATTCTAAAATCTGAGCATGAAGCAGATTCTGAAATCTGGGCATCAACCAGATTCTAAAATCTGGACATCAAGCAGCTTGTAAAATTTGAGCATGAAGAAGATTCTAAAATCTGGGCATAAAGCAGATTGTAAAATCTGAGCATTAAGCAGATTCTAAAATCTGGACATCAAGCAGATTGTAAAATCTGAGCATAAAGCAGATTTAAAATCTGGGCATAAAGCAGATTCTAAAATCTGGGCCTAAAGCAGATTTCAGAATCTGGGCATAAAGCAGATTTCAAAATCTGAGCATAAAGCAGATTTCAGAATCTGAACATAAAGCAGATTTTAAATCAAGCATTAAGCAGATTTCAAAATCTGAGCATAAAGCAGATTTCAGAATCTGGGCATAAAGCAGATTCAAAAATCTGAGCATAAAACAGGTTTCAGAATCTGGGCATAAAGCAGATTTCAGAATGTAGGCATAAAGCAGATTCTAAAATCTGAGCATACAACAGGTTTCAGAATCTGGTCATAAAGCAGATTCTAAAATCTGAGCTTAAAGCAGATTTTAAATCTGAGCATAAAGCAGATGCTAAAATCTGAGCATAAAGCAGATTCTAAAATATGGGCATAAAGCAGATTTAAAATCTGGGCATAAAGCAGATTATAAATCTGGGCATCAAGCAGATTGTAAAATCTGAGCATAAAACAGATTCTAAAATCTGGACATCAAGCAGATTCTAAAATCTGAGCATAAACAGATTCTAAAATCAGGGCATAAAGCAGATTGTAAAATCTGAGCATAAAGCAGATTGTAAAATCTGAGCATAAAGCAGATTGTAAAATCTGAGCATAAAGCAGATTTAAAATCTGGGCATAAAGCAGATTTAAAATCTGGGCATTACGCAGATTTTAAAATCTGAGCATAAAGCAGATTTAAAATCTGGGCATAAAGCAGATTGTAAAATCTGAGCATAGAGCAGATTTAAAATCTGGATATAAAGCAGATTGTAAGATCTGAGCATAAAACAGATTCTAAAATCTGGGCATAAAGCAGATTGTAAAATCTCAGCATAAAGCAGATTATAAATCTGAGCATAAAGCAGATTGTAAAATCTGGGCATCAACCAGATTCTATAATCTGGACATCAAGCAGATTCTAAATCTGGGCATAAAGCAGATTCTAAAATCTGGGCATAAAGCAGATTCTAAAATCTGAGCAGATTCTAAAATCTGAGCATAAAGCAGATTGCAAAATCTGGGCATCAAGCAGATTCTTAAATCTGGACATCAATCAGATTCTAAAATCTGAGCATAAAGCAGATTCTAAAATCTGGGCATAAAGCAGATTCTCAAATCTGAGCATAAAGCAGATTTAAAATCTGGGCATAAAGCAGATTTAAGTCTGGGCATAAAGCAGATTGTAAAATCTGAGCATAAAACAGATTCTAAAATCTGGGCATAAAGCAGATTTAAAATCTGGGCATAAAGCAGATTGTAAAATCTGAGCATAAAGCAGATTCTAAAATCTGAGCATAAAGCAGATTGTAAAATCTGAGCATAAAGCAGATTGTAAAATCTGAGCATAAAGCAGATTGTAAAATCTGAGCATAAAACAGATTCTAAAATCCGAGCATAAAGCAGATTGTAAAATCTGGCTATAAAGCAGATTGTTAAATCTGGGCATAAAGCAGATTCGAAAATCTGAGCATAAAGCAGATTGTAAAATCGGAGCATAAAGCAGATTGTAAAATCTGAGCATAAAACAGATTCTAAAATCTGGGCATAAAGCAGTTTGTAAAATCTGAGCATAAAACAGATTCTAAAATCTGAGCATAAGCAGATTGTAAAATCTGGGCATAATGCAGATTGTAAAATCTGGGCATAAAGCAGATTGTAAAATCTGAGCATAAAGCAGATTGTAAAATCTGAGCATAAAGCAGATTGTAAAATCTGGGCATAAAGCAGATTGTAAAATCTGAGCATAAAGCAGATTGTAAAATCTGAGAATCAAGCAGATTGTAAAATCTGAGCATAAAGCAGATTGTAAAATCTGTGCATCAACCAGATTCTAAAATCTAGACATAAAGCAGATTCAAAAATCTGAGCATAAAGCAGATTGTAAAATCTGAGCATAAAGAAAATTCTAAAATTTGAGCATAAAGCAGATTGTAAATTCTGGGCATAAAGTAGATTCTAAAATCTGAGCATAAAGCATATTGTAAAATCTGAGCATAAAGCAGATTTAAAATCTAAACAAAAAGCAGATTCTAAAATCAGGGCATAAAGCAGATTCTAAAACCTGAGCATAAAGCAGATTCTAAAATCTGGGCATAAAGCAGATTGTAAAATCTGAGCATAAAGCAGATTCTAAAATCTGAGCATAAAGCAGATTCTAAAATCTGGGCATAAAGCAGATTGTAAAATCTGGGCATAAAGCAGATTGTAAAATCTGGGCATAAAGCAGATTATAAAATCTGGGCATAAAGCAGATTGTAAAATCTGGGCATAAAGCAGATTGTAAAATCTGGAGATAAAGCAGATTATAAAATCTGAGCATAAAGCAGATTGTAAAATCTGGGCATAAAGCAGATTGTAAAATCTGAGCATAAAGCAGATTGTAAAATCTGAGCATAAAGCAGATTGTAAAATCTGAGCATAAAGCAGTTTCTAAAATCTGGGCATTAAGCAGATTGTAAAATCTGGGCATAAAGCAGATTGTAAAATCTGAGCATAAAGCAGATTGTAAAATCTGAGCATAAAGCAGATTGTAAAATCTGATCATAAAGCAGATTGTAAAATCTGGGCATAAAGCAGATTCTAAAATCTGGGCATAAAGCAGATTGTAAAATCTGAGCATAAAGCAGATTCTAAAATCTGGGCATAAAGCAGATTGTAAAGTCTGAGCATAAAGCAGATTGTAAAATCTGGGCATAAAGCAGATTCTAAAATCTGAGCATAAAGCAGATTGTAAAATCTGAGCATAAAGGAGATTGCAAAATCTGAGCATAAAGCAGATTGTAAAATCTGGGCATAAAGCAGATTCTAAAATCTGAGCATAAAGCAGATTGTAAAATCTGGGCATAAAGCAGATTTAAAATCTGATCATAAAGCAGATTTCAAAATCTGAGCATAAAGCAGATTCTAAAATCTGGGCATAAAGCAGATTCTAAAATCTGGGCATAAAGCAGATTTAAAATCTGGGCATAAAGCAGATTCTAAAATCTGACCATAAAGCAGATTCTAAAATCTGAGCATAAAGCAGATTGCAAAATCTGGGCATAAAGCAGATTTCAAAATCTGGGCATAAAGCAGATTGTAAAATCTGGGCATAAAGCAGATTGTAAAATCTGGGCATAAAGCAGATTGTAAAATCTGAGCATAAAGCAGATTGTAAAATCTGGGCATAAAGCAGATTCTAAAATCTGGGCATAAAGCAGATTTCAGAATCTGGGCATAAAGCAGATTGTAAAATCTGAGCATAAAGCAGATTAAAAATCTGAGCATAAAGCAGATTTAAAATCTGAGCATAAGCATATTCAAAATCTGAGCATAAAGCAGATTTCAGAATCTGAGCGTAAAGCAGATTGTAAAATCTTAGCATTAAGCAGATTTCAAAATCTTGGCATAAAGCAGATTGCAAAATCTGGGCATAAAGCAGATTCTAAAATCTGGGCATAAAGCAGATTCTAAAAACTGGGCATAAAGCAGATTCTAAAAACAGGGCATAAAGCAGATTCTAAAAACTGGGCATAAAGCAGATTCTAAAATCTGAGCAAAAAGCAGATTCTAAATTCTGAGCATGAAGCAGATTCTCAAATCTGAGCATTAAGCAGATCTTATCATATGAGTATCGCAGATTTTGAAGTCTTGGCATTAAGACGATTCTAAAATCTGATCATTAAGCAGATCTTAGTATTGTATATCCATACACTCTTCTCTTTACTTATTTACTGTGTGGGGAGGCTGAGCATTAACGTATTCTTAAATCTTAGCATTATGGAGATTCTTAATTCTGAGCATCAAGAATGTGGCGATTAATGTGTGTGTAGTGTTTGCTATATCGAGCCTTATTATTTATTAAAATTCAAAAATGAAATACACACAAGCCCCATTCAGCTTACACAGTATAAATACAAATAAGCATTAGCACATTCTGTACATCAGTGTGATTTTAATTAAACTTTGTAAAGCGCAGCTGTATTCGAACCAAAGCATATGCAAATTCGACCATAGCTCCCTATGTTGGATGAAACTGGTGATATGACGGATTATAAAACATGTAATCCGAAGCACGTATACGTGGTATTGAGTCATTTGGCCAAAATGAAAGTTTTATCTCCATTCTGAAAAGAAGCTCTCGCCATTCCCAAAATCTCAATTTAAATCACCAAGACTTTAGTTTAGAGTCATAGATCGAATACTGGGGTCAAAACCGAGATTATTAGGTCAAATAATTTCTCAAATTCTGTTTGGAAAAAGGTACAAGCAACTCGAATGCTGCCCTTATTGAATACGGGAGATGTATTCGGCGAATAGACCCCCTTGAGAGCTGTATTCATAAATGTACACCAAATACAGCTTCCTCGAAAGGTGTATTCGATTTTAGCTCCATCCTACTTGCCTACATATATATTGCCAGCCCGTTCATATAATCCCAGCCCCTTGAATAAACAACCATAAACAACAGGGTGTGTGAATTTAAAGTATCATAAAGGCAAGAAACATGATATTGCAAAGTTTCAAATGTTCTGAATGAATTAACTGAAATTTTACTTAAAATTATTTGCATACTGTTTAGCTGACTAAGAAATGTCTCAGAAATTTTTTTTAGATGCAATTGCCAAAAACTGATCAAAATGCATTAACTGTGTCTTAAACTCGTTTGACTGCAATAACAAGTCTGAAATAGTGAAAGCACCTTTCTTCCACAGGCTGTTGCTGCATTTGACATTTTAATCTTGATAATTAGATAGATGATAAGTCTAAACTCAAACCTCTCAAATGTTAAAACTCTCACAGATAAATACACTTCTTTACTAAAATCTGTCCGGCAAAGTGATTCCGCCTAAGTTTTAGCCTGTTTGCCTACAATGTTTGCGTCAACTTAACAGCAACATTGTAGTGGTAATATCATGGGTGAATAAGAAAACATTTTAAAAATATTTTTGAGATTTTTGGTGCAGGCAGATTGCAAATGGAGTGCATACATCCAATGAGTTTTAATTTATGTATTTCATGTCAGATTGTAAGTCAGCAGAAGCTGGGGTATCTCATTAAAGCAGTCCTTGAGCCCATATCATTATGACATGATGTCCTTCATGTGCTGGTGTTTAAAGAAGACGAAAAACAATATAAAACAGAAATGTATATAAAGTGAAGCATGCTTATCAGGAATCGGAAAACACGGAATACGCAGCATTCCGAAGCAGCCAAAATAGAGAGCCAAAGATAGCATGAGTTTTAAATTAATCAGTTTCAAATAGGACACTACAAATAATTAACAAAAAAGAGAACCTTATGGTGTATTGAAACGGTCAGTCGCAACCGAACACGACAAATATCAAAATATTCATTGGCAGTAATAACAAGACAAGAGACAAGACAATATTTTATTCAAGATAAGTACAAAGTACATAGTCTAGAAAATTATATATAAATACAAATGCAACGTGGTCTAAGAGTTTTGAGAGTTACAATTACACTATTTCACTGTCCACTCCGCCTAGCCCCGGGTCGAGCGCTAATTGGCTCAGCGTAGCCGTGGATGCATTCTTTTTATAATCATTGCCCGTTAACATTTTCTTGAACTTTTGAAAATATGTCACATATAAATAATCATAGTGTGAAGATCAATAAAGTCATATGGGACGAGTCTGAACCAAATAGATTACACAGTACATTAATTAATAATGAGCAATCTTTTAATGAAATAATTACCGAAGACAACATTAATGAACGCATGGAAATGTTTTCCTCCTTAATTTACGATATTTCATCGAATTTACATGGTAAATCTTACGTCTTTTATCCAACAAGAAAGAAAAAGGCTAAAACAGCGCCATGGTTTAATGATGAATGCAAACGCCGTAAAGATGACTTTTATAAAAGTAAACGACTTTACAAAAATAACCCTACCGATGAAAAACGTCACATATTTTTATCTAGTAGAAATAATTTTTGCTCAGAAAAACGAAAAGCGAAACAAATATTTAACGCTAAAGAGAAACATACAATGTCTAAACTTAGCAAAGTAAACTCTCGAAAATTTTGGAAATATATAAACAAACTGCATATATGACTCACATACGTACCCTGAATCGTGGAGTAAAGGTGTAATAGTCCCCATTTATAAAAAGGGAGATCGTTTTAACCCCTCAAATTATCGTGGTATCACACTTATAAATGTTATTGCGAAAATTTTCTCATTAGCATTACGTAACAGAATAAATAAATGGTGCGAACAGTCGAAGAAATTTGCTGATGAACAATTTGGATTCAGGGATAATCACAGTACCACAGACTGTATATTTATTCTACATTCTATTATACAAAATGTATTAGCAAACAATAAGAAAATGTATTGTGCTTTTATTGACTATGAAAAAGCATTTGACACCGTTATACATGATGCACTATGGGTAAAACTTGTACAATCAGGTATGAGTTGCAAAATTTTAAAAATGATTAAAGCAATATATCTAAATGTTAAATCTTGTGTTAAAGATGCTGCAAATATGTGCTTTTCAGATTTCTTTGAAGTATCATTGGGCCTAAAACAAGGTGAACCGCTATCTCCTTTGTTGTTTATTTTGTTTATCAATGATATAAAAGACTGTATTGATGTTAATAACTTAACTGAAGGTGACCTGAATTATTTATCTGTGTATATGTTACTTTTTGCTGATGACATTGCTTTATTTTCAACTGATAAGGTTAGTCTGCAGAGACAACTTGATAGCATAGCTGAATATTCTAATAAATGGGGTTTAAAGATAAATGTCAACAAAACAAAAAATTGTATTTTTGAAAAACGGAAGACTGTTTCTGATTTTCAATGGTATATATACAACAAAAGAATCGAAATAGTTGACAATTTTTGCTATTTGGGTGTTGTATTTAAACACAAAGGAAATTTAAAAGATGCAGTAAAAACTCTTCACGTTCAAGCTCTGAAAGCATATAACAATTTATTATCCGTTTTTAATAGAGTAAAAATTGATTGCAAAACTAAACTGTCAATGTTTGATACACTAGTTGTACCAATACTTCTTTATGGTTCAGAAATACGGGGTGTCTATAATTATAAGGAAATTGACAAGCTTCATTTGAGATTTTGTAAATATATCCTAGGAGTAAGACCTCAAACATCTAACGTAGCGGTATTTGGCGAACTTGGTAGAAAACCTTTATCTGTGATTGCAAAAGAACGTGCGCTTAAATATTGGTTAAAAATCATGCATAATAATGACTCATTGATCAATAAAACTTTTCTAAAACAAAAATCAGTCCTAAGACAAGGATCCTGGGCTTTCAATATAAAATCAACTTTTGACCGATTAGGGCTAGGATTTATTTGGCAAAACTTCGACGCGAACAATAGAAATTATTCTGCATTAATTAAACAACGGCTTCATGATCAATATGTTCAGAGCTGGAGTGAAGAATTATCAAATCACCATAAAATGGAATATTACAGAAAATATAAGATTGAATTTAAATTTGAAAACTATTTGTATCTGGTGAATAATGATAAAATTAGAAAAGAAATGTCACGTTTTAGATTAAGTTCACATAGTCTTGAAATCGAACAAGGGAGGTTCTTAGGAATTGATAGAGAAAATAGATATTGTAAACTTTGCACTCAAAATGTCATTGAATCGGAGTTTCATTTCTTGCTGTGCTGTCCAGCCTATAGTAACATACGAAGACAATACTTTGAAAATCAATCCTGGCCAACAATTCAAAAGTTTATTAATATTTTGTCTTGCACAAATCCACGTAAAATCAGAAATACAGCTAAATTTATTTATAATGCTATGAACATGAGAAAGGAAAAACTAAAAACTTGACCTGCTTCGTAAATAATTATTCATGTCATCTTAAAACAATTTTTCTGCCTTTGTGTCTATTTTGTGATTTGTTTGTTGTTTTTTGTTTGTTTGTCGTTTTTGCTTTGTAAAATTGTAACTGTTTTGTCTCATTACATGTGTATATGCTTGTGAAATGTCTTGGCCATATGTATTTCGTTATTGTTAATGGCCATAGGCAACATAATGTTTGCCGATTTGCCAGTAAACTGGAAACTGGAAACTATAATAATACTTTCAAGTTTGCGCAATAATGCATTTAATTAGAAGAGAACATTATTGTAGCAGGCGTTTAATGTTGAGACGAATTTAGAATGTTTAAATGTACAAAAAATAAACTCGTACAAGGTCAATGTTACTTTTTAAAGTGTTTCAAGCATTTTGTCCACTTGCTACATGTAACTCAGACATACCTCAATATGTTTTAAAACGAATTGAAAGGTATGCTAATCAGGTGGAAAGTGTGTGTCACGTTCATGAATTGGACTCGAAGCAATGCCAATGAACATAATACAGTTCGGCTAATCAGCGTTCATGCCTCAATTACAGTACTATGGTTGTTGATCGAACTCACAGTAGGCGCAATATGATGTAATACTGTTTAACTATAGTAAAGTACTATGGTTGTTGATCGAACTCGCGGTATGCGAAATAAGATGTAATACTGTTCAACTATAGTTAAGTACTATGGCTGTTGATCAAACTCGCGGAATGCGAAATAAAATGTAATACTGTTCAACTATAGTTAAGTACTATGGTTGTTGATCAAACTCGCGGTTTGCGAAATAAGATGAAATACTGTTCAACTATAGTTAAGTACTATGGTTGTTGATCAAACTCGCGGTATGCGAAATAAGATGAAATACTGTTCAACTATAGTTAAGTACTATGGTTGTTGATCGAACTCGCGGTAGGCGCAGTAAGATGTAATACTGTTTATAACATCAATCAGCCCATTAATGGTCGTTAGTGTTTGTAACACACACATTCACACTCCGAGAGGATACAAATCAATGGTCTATTTTCTATATCTGTAGCCGTTCCTAAATTGCTCTTTTGAAGAAGATTGCCTTTACCCGCGAGACTGACGTGAAAAAGTGAGAAAAGTGAGAAAAATCAAAATATGCAATTAAGACGTTATTGATCAAAAACAGTGCGGCAATACATCAAAGAAGTAATTTCAACCTGTTTGATTGGTGCGTGCGATTGTTTGTAAGATAAACAAGGGGTTAAGATAAATGAATGATAAAGATTGTTAATAATCATTTCCTACAAGAAGCTGTTTACACCTCGGGATATACTGAAACAGGTTGCTTTATGGTCTAAGGAAATAGTAATAAGTAATTAGTTAAAGACTGGAGATAGTTACTGAAGTATTTTAGTAATCAGAATAAAATGGTATCTTCTCAAAATTTGTTTAAAGTCTTGTTTGCATTAAAAGCTGACTTTTCACAGTTCAGGGTGAAATAGTCCAATTTCTCAGAATTGGTAATATTCATAGCACTATATAATGTCTATTTCGCCTTAATTTTGGAATAGTGAATACGTTTAATGGTCTGTTGTTAGTAAAGCTTTAACAATTAAGATTCAAATATATTCACTAGCCTTTATTCTGTTTAAAAATACGACAACACAATTACTTTGTTTACAAGTCATTAACAGTTGTTTATTTATAAATTTTGATATTTGAAAAGAAAAAAAAAACGTTATAAATTTTCGTCTTAATACGTGTCTAAGCAACATTAATAGGACCGAACAGCGCGTAGTGTAACATACGAATAGTTGACCGGAACAAAAGTATGGAAGGAGTTATGCCGAACAAGGGGCATCTCTTGAAGGGGTTGCAAAAGCAGAGCGTCAAGTATAAACGTCCATGTTGACAAGCTTATCACACCGACGATTAACTAGCATATTGCAAACATAGCTCCAAGGCATCTCGTAATAGTATTACTGATTATGAATAAGTAGACAGTCACGTGATACTCTGTTTATATAAGTATTTATGATGTCATTGCAAAGATGAGAGAGTTGAATATTCTAACAGTGAGTATTTCTCATGAGCGGAACTTTACGATGTCAATTTTGTAAAATTATTTGCTAATAAATGATAAATTAATATAACGTGTTGATCACGTGACGGCCTTGTTATCGTTAAACGTACTAATACTTTAACAGAGCTATAAATAAACAAAAATATGGAGGAAACAACGTCAACAAAAAAAACTATATTTTTGTTAATTTCTTCTCCATTGCAGTTGAAATAGATGAACTTGCCAAGCGCATTCAGATAGATAGTGATAAATTGAAGTTGACATATTTTCACAAATTAACAAGATTTTTTAATATCAATAACATAGTCCCTTTACAAAATATAATAACAATTGTGTGCTCCGACCTATAGACGCTCAGTTCATAAATAACCTCCCTTATCTAGACAGGAAAAATGATTGATTATAATTATATTCATGAAATATAAACCATCATTCACCTCTTTCAAGAAAATTAACTTTCAAAACCAATAAAGACTGAAAGCAAGGCGAGTGAGCCGTATTTAAGAGTTTCCAATGACATCGTGTTGCGAACATCATTTTCATATTTCGCCGAGTCTTAATGCAAATTTTATCAAATTGATCTCCACAATATGCGGTAGGTTTATATAACGTCTCCAAAATCTTTCACAAATAAATTTTCTTTCTGAACCCGGGCTGTGCAACTTGCGCTATTCAGATAGCTGATTGTATATCTAATACAAGAACTCTGATACAAGACGATTTGTATCATTGTACAACAATCAGATAGCATTATTTTCGGCAAGGATCAAGAAACGATGTTTTTGATATCGGTGATTTTCTTATTGATAACTTTGGTCAAAGTTCGCCGAGATATGATAGTTACAGGCATAACAATAATAATCGTAATTTTGAGGCAGTGAAATCGTTTATCGTCGATCATGATATAAATTGGATCACTAAACATTCGCCCGAGATCGTCCGTTATGATCAAGATATGACATAAACAACAATAAAGATAAAACTAAGTCGGTTTATGGACGTTGAAGTTGGACATGGAACAACTCGCAGATAAAATATGTAAACGGATGTTTAAAGGCGTTTAATCATTTTTTCTGATATTTCAAATTGCATTACAGAAGTAAAGCCTGCAACGGCTTTATCCAGCGGGCTGACTTGTTCATGTGCACAGTTATTTGTTTTACTAAGGTGGAAAAATTGACCACCGGTCTTACACTATTCCATTTGCATTGAATTTATTATCATGTAAGTTTTATCGCGAAATGATATATTCGTTTCTCAACTTTATGATATCATTTCAAATATTGACGTCAGCTATTTGAAGACAATTTTCTCGTCATTTATACGTATTTTAACGTAGTGATTTTCAAAGGAAGTCGCATCAACATTTATCAATAAAACATCTTCAAGCCAAACTAATCAAATACGTAGCTACATGTATTCATTTAAGAATTATAAGAGATTATAATAAACAATTAAACATTTGTTATGTATATCATTTTAAAACAATAATATTAATTCACTAAAACTTAACTTTGCCTATTAACATTCCTAAAATGCTAAATTAATGTAACCCATGTTTTGTTTCCAGTATATACAATGTACCTGTATAAAAAAGAGGGTAAACTACTTTTAGGAGGAAAAAAGAGAGACACTATGTATGGTGTGAAGTTGGCATTTCTAAATACAGCAGGTGTTTAAGTGCTAGTGCTTTGTTGAAGAATAAACTAACAAATATGAAAGTATTTAAACATATCATATGTTCTTACATCAAGTTTCAGTGTCATAGACGAAAACATCATTTTATGAACACGTAATCTTTTTTCCTCACTACTTCTTGGCTCTTTCCAACTGTGGCTGTTACTGATATTCATATTACACATTTTAAAAATTATTTTTGAAATATATTTCCAATTCTAAAACGATCCAAGATAGTCCCATAGGCATTGAAACGACCATGATAAATTAACCGATACTCGTATATCCGATACGCGCCCGTATTCCCTGCATACCGTCTTTTAACGTTTTGACGACGTCATATTAATTTTTGATGTCATTTTACTTCTTGACTCTCTGAAAGCGAAGTAGAGCCAGCAGTTTTAAAACTGTATAATAGAAGTTCGTGTTAAATTTCAAATAATTAATAACAGAATAGAACTGAATGGAGCGTCGTTCAGATGCGTAGATATATTTCACTCGAGGCTAAGCCTTGCGCATCTGAACTGCGCCCAGTGATAAATCCTGCGATATGTCACCGGCTGATATTTATTAATTCATAAAACAGTCGTCCAATCTCAAGTTCATAGCACTTATCGTTTTAAGAAATTGCAAAACTTACTGAGGTGAATACAAGATGAGTATACATCTGATACACATCTGAACTATCTCAATGTTGTGTGATACGGGTGTGTTTAATTTTCCAAGAATTTCACTATCCCTTTATCATTTTTTGTTATCCTTTACTTTAATTAGAAAGATAATAATCGGTGGTCTAATCAAGATGTACAAGTTTTACACTTTCATGTACTTTGACATTGATATATACCACTATCTCACCTGTTCTGAGCTGTGTTTGAGAGCTGCTAATTAACTGGTAATTTCTGAAAGTAGCGTCAATTCCAACGCCACAACAGCGGACACTTACAAAATAGTTAATTATTTACTCTGAGAGTTAATATCTGCCAAAAACCGCCATCAAAACAGGCATTTAGTGCATTTCCCGTTTACTTCGAATATTCACATTTCTTCCCGTATTGATATAAGCATTTCTTGAAAAATCAGCATGGAATTGTTTACATAATATTTTTCAAATAACAGCATGGAGTTGTTCATACATAATTCTTAAATCTGCATAGAAATTTTTACATTATTCCTTCTAAAATCAGCCTAGAAATATTTAAATAATGTCTTTAAAAATCGGCATCAGTTGTTTATACATGCGAGCAATTCTAAGATCTGCATGGAATCATTTACATAATTTCTTCAAAAATCACCATGGACTTGTTTATATAATATATTCTAAAACCAGCATAGAATAAATAAGAAATAAATAAAAATTTAAAGAACAATAGCAAGATTTGTAATATATTAAAAATGTTTATACGTATTTGCTTAAAAATATCTGATTACCTATATCAACCTTTTTGTAAGGTGCTTACTTCTATAAATCATAAAACACGGATGTAAAATATCTTAATAAAAAAAATCGGTGAAATAAGCGCATATTCTTCTGCTTTTTCATTTTTGAAATAAAATGTTATCTCTTGTTTAATAACTTCTTAACATAACATTGATTATTTCTTGATGTTTTTGTATGGTAATGAGTAAAAAAAATCTCATAATCGCGATAATTTTCAACGAAAAAAAGTGTTGCTTAGTTGTGGGCACCCAGAACTTGCATATGAAACTGAACATTCCCTCATTTTAATTATAGATATTCATCAATAGGAAAAGTACCGCTAGGATTTCATACAGATTGATGACTGATATGCAGTCTTTATAGAGAATATTAACGCGCTTTGCAAAGTCAGAGCCAAGTACCTAGGCGACGGGATGCAACGGACAGGTGCGTGAGATAAGAAGCGTTCCGAATATATTTACGACAAGATAAGAAGAATTCCAAATATTAATGACAACATAAGAGGTTTCAAGCGGAATTACTGGAAAAGTTAATTAAAGGTAAACTCATCATTTGTAGGTACTTTCATTCGGTGAACAACAGGGTGTCCCCTTAACAGACGTGCCTTGCCTCGGAGCAACGCAGTTTGTGAAGACTATTTCAAAAGAAGTTCTATCTTTTCAGCAAATCAAAATTGAAACAAGATAAAAACAATAAGATATGTACGAGGAATTTTATTGTTGCCAATAATGACTTGAAATTGCTCAATATAAATGCTTTAAATCGAGAGGAAATATAAAATCATATTTCTAAATAATTCCGAATTATTTAATAGAAATAAAGACGACAAAGACGATGACAAAGACAACAAAAACAACAACAACAACAACAACACAAACATACATTAAATAATAATAATAATAATAATAATAATAATAATAATAATAATAATAATAATAATAATAATAATAATGAAAATAATAATAATAAATACGCATTCAAACTTGAACGAAGTGATTTAAGTTATAAACATTTAGATCTCCTAACTAAATCATGAAAAAAAATTAACAAGAGACAAAATTAATCAAATTAGCAAAAACACTTAAGATACTGTAAAATATTCTTAACTTTTCTTTCGTAAAATATTTTTGCGATTCGTTAATGTACATGCGCATAAACATATGTCTCTTTCAGAAAAGTCGAATATATAATATATAATATCAACATAATTCGTGTTAGTGCAAATTATTTCCCCAATTTCGAGAAAAATCGAACAGAACATGTCTGATTAAAATTCAAATCTTGATGAATTTACGAAGCTCTATGTTAGATTAATGAGAGAAAATTATATTTCGTCTAGACCCAAGACCTTGAATCAGTTATGTCTTTGTCAAATATAAATTACATAATTCTACATAATTTATACCTGGAATAAAACAGTTCAAAATATTATGACATTGAAGTCATATATCACATAATGGTATGCATTTCATAAATAGACGTGAATGCTCTTTAAAAACAACGGAATGGAACCTCTTTCTAAGTGTGTACTGATTCAACCAAGGAGAAGTTTTGCTCTTTTTGAACAGCAATACTAATTAGGTGTTAGGCCTGACAAGCCGAAGAATACAGTATAATTAGCGATTCCATTTTTGACTTATATCAAAAAGGCCAAATTACGTTACATGACAATAATACTACAAATTTGTGCAATTCCACAATTTAAAGTTGTGATCATTTAAAAAATCGAATACAATTTAATTGTAATCGTTCATTCATTAACTGAATCCTACTGTCAATCAAGAGTGTCACTTTCTTTATTTTAATTTGTTTGCGATTGAACGTAATGCATAATCTATTTGGGTGGCGGGAGTTATTATATCATTAGTTTCGAATCGAATTTCGAGCTAGAATTTCGCAGTGCACCGCGTGGCTCAGGGTGCAAAAATAAATACTTCGAGTTTTTTTTTTAACAAATATATGATTTTAAAAAGTAAACAGACTTTACTCTAGCTGTCCGTTTAATCATTTAATTTATTGTGATTCTATGATAATTTTGGGTGATTTCAATTTAGATAATGAAATCGCCATGTAAATTTTAGCTAACAAGAGACCGCGACATATTTTCAGAATACACAAATTTAAATTCGGAGTGCGTTTGAAATAAGCCGTCAACATACACGTAAATTATGACTGTAGGTCAGAGTGTTTGGAATCCAATTTGCTCCTAAGCAAACACAATTATTATCGCATTCTATTTAGTTACACGTATATGATAAATTGTGGTCAAAGGGAGGTAATACATTATTGACGTATTTGTATCGTAAATAATGTGCACAATGCAAAATATCTGCAAATCACTATTGCTTCAATTAAAGAAGTCATTTACATAGCTGTCTTAAATGAAAGTGTCTGAAGTACACAATTGCAAATAAATATAATTTCATTTTTATGAGTCTCTACTTAAATTCGCATTAATGTTCATTAACGTTTCAGCCTATTTTTGTAAATAATACAGGCTTACATTTTTCAAATGAAGAAAGTATGTCACGGACTGGTACTAGCGTAGATCAAAGCCATCGATCATTGTTTAAACAGACATGCTGTCGCTAAAAATAATAACTTTCAATTAGATCTCCTGGTAAAGCTTTATGCTGATATTATTGCATGTACAGGTTCGTCGTCGGTGTCAGTCTGCATGCGGATCACGGTAATTTATTTAAAATGATGAAAACGAGTTTCACATAAATATTTTAAAATTAACTTATGTTATGAGGCTACGTTTCATGAGATAGTGAAAATGTAGATAAGAGCTGAACATTTCACCTTAGAATTACGGGTGTATGGGGCATGTGCATGAGTCTCCAGAGCGAAGTTAAAATCCTATCTTCTGCAGTAACTGTTACAGTTTCCATTAATGACTAAAATAAACTACCAAAAGGTAGGCTGCTATTATTTTACAACATACCCCGAGATTATAACACTGAGAATGAAAATCAGTCTCAAATCGTAAGGATCTGATTGTCAATTGACAGCCAATGAGATGTTTGAAATTTAAGACTAGTTTCAAATCTCAGTTTTATAATCTTCAGCACAGGTTTGAACTCCATTAGTATAACTTTCACTCCATATGTGCAGCTGATGGAAGAATGTGGCATTAGATAAGTTGACGTAATGGCAAGTCTTTTTTTTAGCTTCACCCTATTGCTAATACACCTTACAAGCTCGCCGAAAAATCCGGGAAGCATTATATACGCACGCTTCTTCGTTCATTTATCTTTCTGTCCCGCTATTCGTTCCCGATATTTTTCTCAGCAATCACTAGCTTGTATACATTGAAACTTTAAAGGAAGGTAATCTACAAGGAGATGCGCATGTTATCAACATGTTGTGTTTGGTGTTTTGGCCCTTTGATTTTTTAAAATAATATTAATATAAAAACAGTCATTCATGTCCAGGCTATTTCACATGCATCTCCAGTTTGATTTCAGTGACACATTATGGGAAGCTCCAATAACAAGAAGACAGCGTCATCAGCATGTTCCGATTTTGTTTTTATGGAGTTCTGGCTAACTGACGTTGCTACAAATAGTAATAAAGGTGGCATCATTCCTTTGTCTCCGTTATACTTAGAAGAGCATCCATCTCATCTGCAATTGTCATGTCTGTCATACATTTTTGTTCAAAATATGTAAAAGTTATCATACTTTTCTCTATTGTTGTTATCCTGACAGTTGATGGTAAACACATGGTTTATTGTTTATGCCATTAAAAGAACCATGACTAGATTTCCCTATAATGCTATGACATTTATCATTTGGTTAACCTGTTCTCCTTCATATTGGACATCGTGTTTGGTTAAAGATTCATTCGTGATAAACTTATTTGAAAACGTTATAATAATATATTTATAATAATATGAATAATGATAGACAGGCCTTTGGATGCAGTAAAGAGTTTATAGCCGTAGATGCGAATTGGCCCCGGTCAAATTTGAAGATAAGAGGTAAGTGGGCAAACTGTAAGCTTCATGGCACTTTAAAATATTTTAGATGCTATATTTGCAGTTTCACATCTGTAGCTAGGATCCCCAAAAATTGCCTGACATGCTCTTTTTGACCTTGACACTTTCAGTGTGAGGCAGGTGCTTGGAAATGCGAAACTAATACATTTCTGGCTCTGCCTTCAGTTTAACTTGCAATTCTCAAGGGGCATACAAACAAGTGTGAGTAGTGCAAAATCTAGGTGGTTATGGTACATTTTGAGTATGATTTAATGAATCAGTAGGGATTTTACCATGTGTGAGTGGCAAGCATTTATTTTGGTTGTTGGCAATAAGAAAGCTGTGAACTGATGAATGTTTGAAATTTTGCCTCGTCGGCCGACCAGTTTTTGCGACCAGAATTTGAAAATTAATGGTGCTTAAAAATCAACTGACATGTTTTGAATATAATTTTGCTTTGTTTTCATAATCTGAATGTCATTGTGATGTCAGTTATGTGCCCTTTCTGTTTCAGGTATGTGCTAGTAGAGAGCAAGTGGACTTGTCGTGTCGGCTGTGATTCTTTGGTTTGCGATATATCAGAATAACCGTTTACTGCCGCCTTTATGTGAATTGCAAACGAAAACAGCCAGTTTCGAAAACACCTACCCGATTCATTAACATAGAGTTCTCTATTCTTCGCTCGTTCTTAGTATATTTAGCATTTATGTCATCGCATTAGATGGAAATGGAAACTTAGAAAGCCAAAGAACACGACAAAAAAACAAAATATTTCAGGTTCGGTTTGATTGATCCTGTTTATGGACAGAATCGCAAATGCTTATTACTGTCCACGCCGCCTAGCCCCGGATTGAGCGCAACGTAATGTGTTTTCGTGTTTTTTTAGGTTTGTATTGTTTAGAAGGTTGACGTTCTTAATTGATTTATGTCTTATCTATTTTGTATTATGTTTGTAGCGATTCCAACAATATACCCATCTGGATCTGAAGACAAAGTTTCCCCAAGACCCTGCTTGTAATCATCAAAGCTGTAAAGATGAAATGTCAACAATAAAAAATAAATATATCGACAGTGTTGAGTTTGTTCTGTAGACACCCGTCCATAGATGTCATTAAATGTTCGTCATGATATGTTTTTGATTGGAATTTTATTAACAAGGAAATATCTGAATTAATCAGTTCGTCTCTAATTGGTCAAGATAAGCGGCCTCTCATATTTTGATAAGAATCCCGGTCACTAATGACTTTGGAGAAATGTTTCTGATAGAATGAGCATTTTGAGGGATAGTGGAAGCATACCAGTCTTATCCTGGTGATTATTATGAAGGATCGAATCGATATTGTTTTGCGTTTATTGGAAGAATGTAAAAAATGCTGTTTTGAGTATGAGAAGCTCTTGTTGAAACAGAAATATGTACACCATAGATAATGATGGCACAAAATTTCTCTTCAACTCCTGTCGCCGAAGTAACCAATATACGGAGCCCGTACATTGACAGTTTTCATACATTTAAAGAATATAATTTAATTTAAAACGAAATAATATTTCGTTTTAAAAACGAAATAACACCACTTAAAGTATATAAAATGTTAAAATAGGGGCTTCTTACAAATCAAATCTGTGAAAATATGTGTAGTTCAACAAGTCTATTTCAAAGTCAAAAAGTCATGTTTTTGTTGCTTTTATTTTAGCAACTACATGTACCTGGAGCAAATATTTCAGACGTCTCAATATAGAGAGTCTCTTCCAGCAAAGTCTAAGATAAGTATAACTATAAAAAGAATAACAGGTCAAGATGGTTCTGTTGAAGTAACAATGCATGAGCAATGTATTCTGGACCCAAGATCATTAAACTGTGATATCTCAATATCAAGCGTGTTTGCAATTTAGACCAGTGTACAAATGGGCCTATACAAACTAGTGGTTTGTCTAATGTTGTGTTCCTGGCCTTAACAAGAGTAATGAATATCACTTACAACTACTCAATGAAAACAAGCCTCCCTAAACAGCACCATAAACAGCCAAATAGAATAAAAGTAAAGAGCGTACGATTTAACATTATCAATTTCATAATTAAAACATATAAAACATTACACATTAATTTACGGAAAAGGGAACGTGTGGACTTATCACAAATACAGATAAATGGAAAAACATTTTGTACCAATTTACGAGAAAATATGTCTTAAGTTTAATTTTTTGTAAACCGTTAACTGTAAATTAAAAATAATACTACCAACATGATACTGTACAGCTCTCTGCATGCTTGATGGCTAACTCATGCCTTGCATACTTCTTTGTACGACAGGGGCGAGGGCTTAAGAGTTGAGGGAAATCTTGTAAAAGAAAGAAGAAGCTCGATCTGTTTTTTTCATGCCTGCCTTCGTGTTCTTGCTGATTTGACTCCAAGCCTGAAGGTTATAAAGCTGAGATTGGAAACCAGTCTCAAATCTCAAGCATCTGATTGGCTGAAATGGCGACTGGTCGCCATTTCAGCCAATCAGATGCTTGAGATTTGAGACTGGTTTCCATGCTCAGTTTTATAACCTTAGGCACAAGTGCTATCATCGACTTTGCTTGACATTGCTTCTTATGTTTCTGTGTGTGTGATTTTGCTTGCAACATTGTTGAGTTGCTTGGTGGATTGGATTAGATTCACCAAGACAACTTGCACTTTTGTTCACATAAGAACCTGTTGGTGCAAGTGTGAGTATGGTGTAGCAATGTTTTTTATGATTATCGAATTATTTCCCTAGCTATCGGACACTAATTAAACTAACTGTCTTAATTAATGAATAATTTAAGTATTTACCGATTTTAAAGACACTACAATACAAACACTTTAAGAAACCATAAATGTATTCGGCGGAACATTTTAAAGGGTTGACCCGAAATTGAGTGTCCAGGTAGTCGAATATACTCCAATATGAGTTGTTCATAATAGTTTTGTCAATGTGAAAGTTATTATTGACCTTTACAAGCTGACATTGTCTGAGAAGTTGCACCAGCTTCTAGAACATTTTGGAGAAAATGTCTGGAAAGAAACTGAAACAAAACTAAAATAACATATCTTTAAGTAAAAGTAAAAATATGTGAGCACACGAAGTCCAACAAATATATATATTTATGGCCAACTGAACGGTGAAAACCTGAAAATATAAATACATGAATTTATAGGAAAACGTTTGTTCAGCGCAACACAATCTGAAAAAAGTGAAACAGGCATATCAGGAATAGTCACATTTAGAAATACAATTACCCTCTTGATATGCTTTCTGCTTTTTATTTTTTGCTCTTTGGGTTCTTCTGTGATATATTTACGATTTGTGTTTTCAGATCTACAGTCAAAGTTCTATTCTGTGTTTAGTTTCGCTTATTGTTTTCTCGTTCGGGGAAACCAATTCTTGTTATTTGCATGGTATTTACATTTATCTGAAATACGACACATAAGTTATCACAAAACAGCACAATCAGGCACACAGCTTTTTTCACCGAACCAACTCGCTGACCTTTTTTCTCAGTTGCTTCTTCTCCTAAACGTCTCACGTTTTAGTTTTAGGAACATGTTATATTTCGTGTACATGTATAGGTAATTTCACCGTGTATTTCTTCTTCCTTTAGATACACCCTGATAAAAATAAGGCGGGTTACCGACCTTCAACGTTTTCGCCTTTGTTGAGTATTTGTATTTAAATTCGTTCTAGAGAAGGATTTTTGTTTGCCTCATTTTTATGAGTGTTATTGTCCTTAGTACCACTGTACCAGTATTTCGCGAGGGGGGGGGGGGGGCTTAATTTTCGCGTACTTTCTGCTAAGGAAAGTGCACGGAATCAACCCTGCAAAATCAAACTACTGAATATCTCATTTTATAAGACTAAAACAACCGCGCGAGTTTATGTTCTCGCAAGTAATGTCTTTAAGTTGATTTGTTCGAATTCGGCATGGTAAATTGACATGATATGAATAGGGCGGTAAAATTGAATTTGAAGAATTACGGTACTTTTAGGCCTTACTTATTCTCTGATTCAATTTTTGTTGTAATTATTGATTTTTTAATAAAACACTTTCAGCTTATATTTAATTTTACGGCACATTTGCTCTCGTGATATTTTTATAATGTACAATAAATTGGAAAGCCTTTCACGACAGTTCTAGATTTTTCTTTGATAGCCACTTAAAAAAAAAACGATTGCAAAAATGATCCTGGTTCAATGCTATAGCAGAATCTCATGTAGAATTGAGTACATTGTAATACTGTATACCCCAAGGATTGTCTTTTAACGGAAATGCCGCCTACAAGTGTTTCCAGAGCGCCATGGCCTTGCGTAATACAGGATCATTACACATGTAATTCATCGCTGAATGTCAATATACCACAGCATTACATAATTTATTGCTCACGAGAGGGACTCAATTTACCCCACAATGTCTACACCTTTGACAAACTTTACGTCTAATTAACCTTAATGCTTGTAAACAAAAAATAATAAAAATGAAAAAAGTGCTAGGCATACATGCTTTTGATATATGCAACAATGTCACGTGAAATAGCTCTTTAGTTATTTTAATTATCGGTAATACGTGAAAGCGGCATATCTTGCAATATCACCTTCTAGATCAAATTCTGTTTCATTATCAGAACCAGGCATCGCAAAATCTAATTCAAAGATGATAAGTTGATACTTTGATTATTTTTCATCAAAGAACTATTAATAATGCATTGTTTCTCTTGTTTTGATTCACGAAGAAGACCGCAGATTTTCTAACGGACATTTCTCTGATTTTCTGAATCTAGGCTGATCATAGCAGAACGATTTACATTCAAATATATTCAAATGTATTCCATTTTATAATGACTCGTCTAATCGAGCATAAAATTGCAAACCGTTGCTAAATCGATGTAAAAGAGAAAGTCGGCGGAAAGGGCCATAAAAGGGCGATTTGGTAGCCATATTTAAACCAATAATGGGGGCGTGAAACATGGTGGCTTAAAGTATAACTAATTGTGAATTGGTGAAGTGAAAACGATGTCATGTTAATTTTCTGTAGGAAGAGAAACGGCTTTCTGCAGGACAGCCCAAAAATAATGAAAATCATGTTAAACGTTTGTTATTGGGAACTGTGAATAAAACTTTGCAACCCGTAGAAATCCTTGGGGAGTGTATAAACCTGTTCGCAGCTTACAAGTTTTCGGCGCAAAACTGCCTTGGATAAATTTCAGAAATATGGGTGACATTAGAAGAATTAGTTTGTAATTGAGAATTAATCAAGTGTAAAGGCACTTGTCAAAATGGTTGAAGCACTGAAGCGATGTTCAATATGCCGCAATTTCAAAATTTAGGATAACGAAACCAATTACAGATGCTATATTTCTTCATGGATATATGTTTTTGCGTGAATGAAATGAAAATTTGAAATCATTATGAACATAATCATTATGAACTTGCCTTCTAGTTTATAAAATAAAATTGGAGACCAGTTTCTGACCCATCAAACGTACACGTTTTAATGGATATTTATAAAACAGACAGTATAAAGATATTAAAACAAAAAAGTGAAATATGCATATCAGGAATGTCCCCACCCGACAGATACAGCCCTCCCACATACACACAGCCAAATGCAGAGAGGAAAAAGAACATGATTTATAAAATGATCAATTTTGAAAATAGACGCCACAAACAATTAACAAACACGAGAACCCTTGGGGTAACCGCCTTGGAACAGTCAGTTGCAAACAATTTGTCTCTGTGCGTTTAAACCAAGTTCTAGGGAGCACTGACCTCACCACCAATATCAAAGAATTGAAAAGAAATACTACTATTGGAAAGAATATCAGGAAACAACAGGGCTGAAGGTTATAAAGCTGAGATTGGAAACCAGTCTCAAATCTCAAGGATCTGATTGGCTGAAATTGCGACTGATCGCCATTTCAGCCAATCAGATGCTTGAGATTTGAGACTGGTTTCCATGCTCAGTTTTATAACCTTGGGCACTGAATTACCTTGCGGACAGAAAGCTTAAACATATTCGGCATGTATCAATAATGATTAAACGCACAATAAAGAAGTGTAGTTCTATAGTAGGTAAAAGCAACTGTGATCTTTAACACCTTTTAAGTATCCGTCTCTCATGGTCGCTTATAATACTTGTTTGTACTTAAAACAGCATTTTATATATTTTATACATTTGCAATTTAACCTAAAAACAGTATTCGTCCTCCAGTTCTTCACTCTTCTCTTGTATGTATGACTTTCATCGGTTTGCATATTTAACCTTTTTCTCATATCAGTAATGTAATTCCGTTATTCCGTTTCATGTAGACATGCTTTAGACCATAAAAGAAATGCAGTCTTCTAGAAAATTTAAAACTACTTTAGTCATTCGCCAAAAGCCTTAAACTACGTTTTAATTGAAAAAGTTAGATTTCCCTAGAGAAGTATAGATGATTATAACTTTCAAATTTTCCTTGGTTTGTTATTCGCCCATGAGCAATAAAAGTGATAATATTTGCTGATATTAACATCTAGAAAAACCAGCAATAAGCCTAAGGATTTCATATTAGCATGATGCTTCTTTTGTTTTGCTTTGGCTACAAAGCCACACTGCTACAGACAGAAGTTGGGGTTTTGTTTCATGTTCGTAACTCCGGGCGCATGGTGCCCTTTAATTCAAATTACATTCAATAACCTTTAACTTCCAATGTGCTTGCTTTCTACATAGTTCTGAAAACATAGCATATGAATCTGGTAGCAAAAAGGAAAGTCCTTATTCCTTTATGAACAATTAATATAATCAGAAGAAGAGCTAACGTCGTAAGATCGTTATGCAATTAAATCCACTTAATTTGCATGATTCAGTTTCAAAGTCGTTTCCACAAAAATATTTCTCTTGATATTTGTATTTTTCCAAGTATGTTCATTTAGTATGTTTGACCTTTTTATACCGCGATTAGCTGAGCGCGACACGCGGTAAATGGTTCAATCCGTTTGCCTCAATTTATTATGCATTTCGCGTTAAAATACCATTGTATTGTAAAAACGTGTAACAAAATCACTTTCAGTTATGATAAAACAATAGATTAATGTAAGTTTTCTCCAAATTTATAGTAGAGGTAATAACTGAAATGGCAAAAATATCACCGAATGTACCTTTTCCCTAGACGCGCCTCACATTTCAATGCTTTTAGATACCGTAAAAGATTAACTAAAATTTATCTGGCGGTCAGTACTTTGACAACGCGGCAAATATATATGTGATATGTAAGCGAAAATATCATATTTAAATTTTCAAAACATCTATAAATGGCTCATAATGGATATATTGCAATCATTTTGAAAGTCATTGATATTTCGTAAACAATAACAATGATAAACGATGATAAAAATCAAGGGGATGAACGTAACGTCTCATTAGCAAGGTCATTAACCATGTACGTATAGCAGATGGGTGGGTTGGAGTTAATAGTACACCAAGAAAACTTGTACTTGTTTGTTTATATGAGAACCTGTAGGTAAAAGTGTGGGATTGGTGTGCCATTGAACATTCTTTACCCCCCCCCCCCCCCCTGTGGCAGAATACTTTGCAAATGACCGTTCAAAGTCGTTATCCCCTAGGATTCTCATTTTTGATTATTGTTTGTAGTTTCTTGAAGCTATTTGATAATTGTTTGTAGTGTCTTGAAGCTATTTGATAATTGTTTGTAGTGTCTTGAAGCTTTTGGATAATTGTTTGTAGTGTCTTGAAGCTATTTGATAATTGTTTGTAGTGTCTTGAAGCTATTTGATAATTGTTTGTAGTGTCTTGAAGCTATTTGATGATTGTTTGTAGTGTCTTGAAGCTATTTGATGATTGTTTGTAGTGTCTTGAAGCTATTTGATAATTGTTTGTAGTGTCTTGAAGCTATTTGATAATTGTTTGTAGTGTCTTGAAGCTATTTGATAATTGTTTTTAGTGTCTTGAAGCTATTTGATAATTGTTTGTAGTGTCTTGAAGCTATTTGATAATTGTTTGTTGTCATATGACCTGAGAGTATACAATAAAAGTTGAGTTGAAGTTGTAGTGTCTTGAAGCTATTTGAAAATTGTTTGTAGTGTCTTGTAGCTATTTGAGAATTGTTTGTAGTGTCTTGAAGCTATTTGATAATCACATGCACTCTTACCACTCCACTTTTTAAATGTGTTAGGAAGCTGTATTGTCTGAATGTAGTTATTCCAGATATGCGTATTTTACTTGTTTCACACCGACATTTAAGGGAAATGGGAAGGGCAATTCATTTATTCATGTATTCAATTTGATTACTTCTGAAGAGAGACTGTTCCTATTTGAAAATTTTATAGATAACACGACTACTGTATGTGACTTATAAATTGACCTGGAAGTTATTGAAAATTGGAATCAATAATTAGAAGAAGCTTGAAAATTTTCTCATCAACCATTAATATTACAATATAAAGAGCAGCTATTCGTATTGTTCGCTAAAAAATAAACTAGTAACTTTTTATGTAGACGTACTACAAAAACATTTTGATTTTTTTGCAATTTTTTTTATTTATTGAGATTCATGTCTACATGTAGTATGGAACTGAATATATCGTAATTTATTGCTTACGGTAAAACCCCTCATAAAGACAACTCCGAAATCAAAAATACCCGATATTAAGACCATAGTTTCTGTCCCACTGTACAGTTTTGCACTAGTTTTCTCCACGATTCTGAGACCACAACACTACTGAGACCACGTTTGTAGTCCTAGAAGTGTTCTAACTTTGAAGTGGACGGCAAAATGCCTAGATCTTTACGGACGCTTTTTTCGCATCGATTTTATTTCTAAAACTTTAGAATTCAGTATTTTGGTCGTAAATTGTCATGAAAAAAGTCAAATTGTAATAATACCACTCTGTTTTGTTGTTGTATATTTCCACTAAAACGCTTCGATTGCATTTCCCGATCAATCATAAACACTCGTTCAAATGCATTTTATTTAATAATGGTAAAGATTGATAAGGTTTAAAGTAAAAAAATAATGACGACAGACACTATATTAAAACGAAATTTCTTTTATTTTAATTATCCTCAAATCATTTATATCATAGAAAATTATTTTCAAGACCTGGGTCCATAACCATAAACTGAGAGTGGATACCATGCTCTAATCTCAAGCATCTGACCAGTCGCAATTTCAGCCAATCACAAGTTTGAGATTTAAGATTGGTTTCCAGCTTGAGTTTTATGATCTTCGGCCCTGACAAAGTTGACAACAGTTTTGATTACAGTGACATACTTATCTTGAAAGTTGTGTCTGACTCTTGACCGTCCTGCATGCCTTATTCATATTCAAACAGGGGTTCCGTTTGACCCCTGAAACTGGCTTTGACCCTTTAAATTACAAAAAATGTTCATGTTGAACATTAAGAATTTCAACCGAAGTATCAAATGTCATTATAAGATAGAGGGAAAAGTTTTTTGACTCTCAGAACATGGCAGCAGTGCATCATTTTAACCCTTTTAGGTATAAGAGAAACCCCTGATCAAAGTATGACTATTCTAACTAATCATGGGTATGTTTCTATATTAAAACTGCGCATTACTTTGTCAGAAAGACAGAGAAACAAAACACGGACACACAATAATTCCTTTTTTTCTAATTTTCTACAAGTTTTAACAACAAAATGAAAAAATGCAAGTTTTAAAGCTGTATAAAATACATAAATATGTCACAGGCAGTATCATGAAAATGTGTTCAATTCTGTAAATTTCAGCATTTTAATTTGTTTTTTTTTAAATATAATATTAAACTATTATTATGATTAAATCAGTTAGTCTCAAAATAAATCGCACAACAAAGACAAATGTGATAATCACAATTCACAAACATTCTTGCTCATTGGTATAGATGATCAATTCAACATTTGTGCATGTATCTACTAATTCTACACTGTAAATCTGCGACATGCGTTTGAAAACCATTAGATAATTTGTTTGTAATGCTTATAAAACAGCTGTCATTATGTGCACACATTTTCTTGGTACATGTACTCTGTGTATTAAATAGAGATCGTCTGTATATGTAACATAGGTTCAACGTTCTCTTGACTACTTGCTTACTCCAGAGATGTATCACCGAACACTGTATCAATTTGAGATCCCTGTTGATATACATCCCTTCAGAACTACGACTGCATGTAATATAGATTAATGACTGGAATCATTAAAGAATTAGGATTCACTTATAATTTACGTAATTATTTTAGTTTTTTCTGCACTCAAATATATAACGAACTCATCTTAAATATTAATTGGATGTCTTTTTTTATGATCGCAAATGAAAACTAGTTTTTGGGGTTGATCATGTTTGAGTTAATAAATATACTATTTCTCATATTTTTAATGAGTGTCTGTCTGTTGTGAATGTGAAATGTTTTGTTTTAAATTAACATTTAATGTTGTTGTTTTTATAGAATTGTTTTGTAATTGTTATTTTATTAAGAAGGCCATATTGTAAATAAGATTGACATCCTTTTGTTCAAACTTAATATGTAACCTTCTAAAAATAAAGAATTTATTATTATTATTATTATTATTATTATTATAGTTTGATAAATAGTGCATTTAGTGAAAATTTCGTTTGGTTTGTCTTTATTTTTGCAAGGTCTATGCAGTTTTACAATTTGTATTGAAATGCACCCTTGCATTCTGTGGCCAGTCGCTCGAGTTATCATCTGCAATACTATATTTATACTTCGTTTGTTATAAAATAATTCAGTGTTGAAATATTTTAAGCACGTTAAAAATATACAAATATGTGTTGTTTTGGTCGATCAACATAAACTTAAGCATTGTTGTTTTTAAACTTAAGCATTGTTATTGTCGAGTAAATTATGCCGTTAGCAACTCACGAACGAAACAATGAATACAACCCATTTGACATCATATGATGTTTAAGTTCACGTCAGGTTGGCAAGACTAAGGTTATTTACAGAATAACTACTTTATGAAATACATGTATCAATGCACACCTCTGCTTACACAATGCCTTCATTTTCTTTGTTTTAGTTTACAATTAAGGCGATCCGAATATTAACAATGGAATTTCAAATACAATTTTCGACATAATTGATACACACTACAGTCTTAATACAAGTTGAAGATAAATCGAAATTTTGAAAAAAAATCCAAAAAAACATAACTAGAAACTTTTCTTAGCATTAGGCTTACAACATAATATTTAGTTTTGACTCGATAAAGTTCTAATACCAACATAAGAAAGCTTGTTTTTATGAAGATCGACCAAAATTAACAAAAGTTTTATCATATTTACATGCTTTATTGTATATTGCATTTATTTATTATTATATTAATCAAATAAATTGCGTACATACAGCAAATTGTTAACTGCACCAGATTGTCACATAATGCACATATGCATATGTTTATATAATATAAATGTTGTAACAATGCACATACGCTGCATTCATGTAAACTGTTAAAAACCTTTTAAACCCGATAGAAAATTGCACTGAATGCGCAATATTTTATCGAACTCAAACACGGGCTCATTTCGGTCATTTCCGTCTATTTACATATACAAGGAAGGAGATAGCACTGTGTTTTGTTATGTTAGATACGTAGTATGTATATGTGAAGGAACGACAACTCTGTATATATTTCAGTCTTTTTCTAAAACACCGTTCTTTTTAGTTTTGTTTGGTCAGAGTTATCGTTGTTGTTAGTCACATTCGTCGTAGTCTTCCTCTTCGTGAATCCGTCGGCACAAACACAATGAAAACACCATACCTAAGATCTGGAAGTAACATAAACTATTATTACATGATACCTTATATAAATGCAATTTGGTACTTAGTCATTCTGTAATAAGTCTTTTGATCACCCGTTCACTTTGTAAGCGAGTATATGATGGTAAAAGAATCTAATAATTATATATTCATTTGATAGTATATGACAATTTTTTAGAAGAAATTATTGCTTAAATGTGTAAAACCCGAAAGCAAAGAAAATGTATGATTACGAGACGAATAATTAAACGCGAATTTATCAAGCAACCATCCTATATTGAATTGAAATGCGTAAAGGGAAGTTAGCAATGAATGAAGTTCGAATGCACTAGACCAACATAAGCATAAACATTACCATAGTAACTGCTATCCCTGCACCAACGCCAATCAGGATACTAACGTTACTCTTTAGCATGTTATATAATGATGTATAACATCCCTGAAAATTGGAAAAAAAACAACATAAAAAGTAATGCAAGGGGAGCAAGTCAAACTGTTTGTAAATGGCAATGCGATATTTGCTATTCCCCTTTGCTTTCAGCGTTCTAACGTAGAGGTTAGAATCGCATATGGTCAAATGTGACAAACAAAATAGATATCTTTTAGTTTTTACATTATATTTTTTAACGTAAGCTCTTCAAACTTTTCAATTTGAATATATAATTATTATTGTTTATAAACAACGGAATATGTATGAAGAAGATGATTTTTGACACAAGCTAACACGCGTTCTGCGCTACGATATACATGAATTTGCACAATAATTAATGCGAAATAAAATTACTTTAATCTACTCTAAAAATACTACAAAAGTTAAACAACAACAGCAGCAATAACAACAACAACAACAACAACAAACAACAATGGCAAATTGATCACTTTTTGCTTAACCTTGTTTTTACTGAATAAACTTAATAACATCAGTGGCAAAAACGCACCAGTTAACGCAAGAAAACTTTGACATAACGCGTTAATATGAATATACTTAGCCAAAATGAAAACATCACAAAATAACATGGGAAACCCATATTACATGAAAGATGCCAGTGAATGCAAATATTTGGAGAAATTCGATTACTATTAAATTTATCTTTGAATTTGTCGGTTCAGAATCTATCGTTTTGTTTCTATAAAAATTGATTGTGACAAATTAACAGTTTTCTTTCTATTATAACGTGAAATTATTTGCAAAATGAATATTTTAGTAACTGTATCTTAATTCTTTGAGCCAGTGGACTTAAACCATTGTGTTTTCCTTCTGTACCTGCCATAAACTAATAAATTGGACAGTCGAATAATGTTTGTTTAGAATCTTACGTAAAATATTGATCTCATCATTATATAGGGAAGAAAAGATAACATTGACCGTTATAAAAATACAACACAACATCTCACTTCAACAGATATCCAGATATGATCATATACCACAACTTAAATAATGATAAAATATAGCATCTCGGAACAATTATTTTCCCATGTTATTTTGTCAAGTTAGATGAAAAGGAAACTGAAATCCATTGAACACGAGAAATAAGAAGATATTGCAGGCTCGGTTTCATTGAGCCTGTTCATGAGCAGTTATAGAAATGCATAATTATTACAACCCTCACCGCCTAGCTCCAGGTTAAGTGCAACTCAATATTTACACCAGTTAACATAACACTTTCCATACCAAACAATGATATGCATAGGCAGTGAACATGGAACCCTAAAAGTGTTTCACTATTGCTCAGTATATGTACCTCGGTATATAGTTGGTCATTTTCTTGACTTGCGTATCTGAGCGGAAGCTCTATCACTGGTATAATTGTTTTATCAGAGATGCCTTGACATTTGGTCACATTCGGTGTGTTCTCGGAATCCCTACAGCAGCTCTCCGGCACATAGATTTTACCACGTGACCGTACAGTCATATCTGAAATATAAAATACAACCTGACCGTACAGTCATTTCTGTAATATATAATACCAAGTTACCGAACAGTCATATCTGTAATATATAATACCAAGTGACCGTACATTCCTTTCTGTAATATATAATACAACGTGACCGTACAATCGTATCTGTAATATATAATACCTCGCGACCAAACAGTTATATATGTAATTTATAATACCACGTGACCGTACTGCCATACATGTAATATATAATGCCACGTGACAACAAATTTCATAATCAAGCTTGAATTAACGAGCAGCAGTATTATAATTGTTATGTATACGAAGTGCAGTCCAAAGCTCTTGTTCCATAAAAACAGCTATAGAGAAAGGAAACTGTTCAGTATTTAATAGAAAATATTTCAAACAAACCTGGATTTTCACTAAGGAACCATTGCGATTTGGTTTTGTAGAACGCCCAAGATGTTGTAGCATTCACACTCCCGATGACTCCACAGCACTTGAACTAAAATGTACATGTAACATTAAGCTTATGCGATACAACAGGGGCTTCACTAGCTGCTGAATCTCAATGGATTGATTATTTTTAAGGGATCTCTAAATTATAAGCCAAATACCCCTGATTTTAGGAAAAATGACCCTTCAGCTAAAACCCTAGGGGTCAAAATAAGGCTTTTTGGAAATTTAAAGGGTCAAAGGGTCATCTCCCGGGTCAAATGGAACCTCTGTATAAACTTCTGTATTTTAACGAATATGTGATTCCCTAAGTAAGGTTAATACCCTTCAACATAAAGTTGCATTCGTCAACCTTTCATGTATCATTTTTTAGCCTCAAGAATATGTAAAATCTACTCATGACTGTGACAGCATAAGAAGAATGGACGTCGGATCCCACGATGATATCACGAGCGATATACAAGAGCTGGATAGTTGTAGTCATAGTTTGACTGGGTCAGTACCAATTTGGCAGTTATTTAATTACACAATCAAATATCTAAGTACCGATCAGATATGACCAAAACCTGAACTGAAATTTCGATTTTCTATACATTCAATGAAACATACACATACTGGAACACGTCTAATCCCCCGTTTTGAGTAATCAATAGGCATTACTCATCAAAGCAAAAACAGATTAATGCCTAATTGTTTATTTCCCTTTGACTACATTGACACGGAGTGCGCGTTTAAATGTTTTCTATGCAAATTAAGACAAACCAATAAATGTTAAAATGTGTTTGTAATATTAAGGTTATTAAAAAAACCATTACCAACGTGAATACAGATTGCAGACCGAAAGTATTATTTCCATTCTAAAATCTTACGATAAATAATTTTTAAATATATTGAGAAGTGTGTTCTTCCATAAAGTCATAAAAGTAATTCCTCTTAAGAATACACAATTTGTTGTTCACAGTTTTTATCAAAGTAAACATAGTTCTCATCTCAATATCAATAGAAATGTAATATGCATATCAGGAATCGCCACACTCACAAAACACAGCCTCCCACGCAGCAAAAAAGAAGAGAGGAAGAGAGAGAGAGAGCATGTTTTTTTTATAGGTATGTCAATTCAAATAGGACGCCAAAAACAATTAACGAAGAAGAGAACCTTTGGGGATACCGGCTTGGAACGGTCAGTGGCAAAACAAATTGCCACTGGGGGTTTTAACCAGGTTCTAGGGTGCACCAACCTACTACTTGCCCCTACAGGTTCTCGTATCACAAAACAAGCACAAGTTGTCTTGGTGAAATAATTCCAACTCACCCATCGGCTCAACAATGTTGCATGCAAAAGCACACAAACATATAAAACATAAGAAGCTTATAGCATTGTAAAGCCAAAGGATAGATACTCAATGATCTTACCGATAGGAAATTCCACTCAAAAGTGGTCGGAAACGAACAATATATACGAAAACCAGAATACATCAAACAGTCGAAGACAAGTTTTGTTTTTTGAAAAACGAAATGAAAAGGGAACTTGAAAGCCACCGAACACGACAATTAGGAGAATATTGCAGACTCGGTTATATTTAACGTGTTTAAGATAAGCTCTACTGAATAAAATTATGTCATTTTAAAGGCAACTAGAACGAATGTATTCTTTTGAAATTGAAGAATAATGATAACAATATAAACAGGGAAACTCGTAATGTAAATGTCTAATCAAAATACAGTGGAATCAGAAAATCAATTTTTGTGTTCTTCTACATAGTCTGATATATGAAGAAAGTATTTCGTTGTCACTGCGTGCCCGCATTTAACTAATATAAAATTTAATGTCATCAAAACTAAGTATACAATTCTATAAGTATGCACATTTATAGGTTGCTAACTCTGTATGAACTTATGCCATTGCTATGTTGACTGTTGACTGTTTCTTTAGCAATCATGTTTTAATGAATTTTATATGTAATTATTGATTGAATGTGTAAATGGGTTCGTGTCTTTTACATATGTTGTATTGTTAATGGCCAAAGACATGTCTATTGCCGATTTGCCAATAAACTTGAAACACAGTCTGTCTTCCTGAAATTTTACTTTTTTGTTAGTTAACATAAATAAGTCCAACCATTGCAAGCTGCAAAGAGATATTTGTAATCGTTTACAATTAACTTATTTAATCTCAGACCTGTGAACATAGAAACGAAACATCACATGTTCATGTTTAAATGGTTTTACAAGCAACGCTGTGTTGATGTGGTTAGTTTGGAGTTAACCATATAACCTGATTCAAACAAACTGATGCAATTGCTTTGTCACGGTGTAACGTCCAAGGTCTATTGGAGTATTTTTGATTAAAATGATAATACTTATATTATTACAAATACATGATTTCTTTTTTCTCTATTCGTTTTTTACTTTTGGGTGGCGTTTACGCCACCCAATATCATACATGTGAATTTCGATCAATTTACCTCCAGTGGATTAGTGCCCTTGAATAATATATACAGTTATGTAGGTTCACGGAGGTTATGAGACGATAGACGGCGCTGCGCGATTGTCGTGAACTCTGAACTCTTAACTCAGTAAGTTTACTGAGATATAAATAAAAGTATTCAAAAATATTGGACAATTGTATTACCTTTGTGTAAATAGCTACTTTCACAGGTTTAAGTGTTAAGGTTTTTAACGTTACGGTTAATAGTTCTTAATTGACTTAGTTTTTAATTTTGAATGAAAGTTTACATAATAATTGAATTGTAAATGGACTAGTTTTATTCGCTGGATAAATCAACAAGTGATATTCTCAACCGAGGAGTGCCTCTACGAACATCGGGGGAAGTTACCAGTGTCAAGTCAAGTCAATCTGTCCAGAGTATATGTGACTCTTAATTAACCAAACTAACCATAACATCCATAAAACAACTAAATCTAACCATGACCCCGAAAAGAACAAAAAAATTAAATAAAACTCATCCGTTAGTCATAATGCAATTTTTTGCACACGGTACGTTTTCAAACAAGATTTAGTTTCTAGTCAATCATTAGAATGATATTATAACAAAATACGACTCTGAAGTGTAAACTTTAGGCGAAACTTTAAAGCGTTTAAAGCGTTTAAATTTAATTAGATTTGATGCAGTTCTCTGACTCATTTTTATAAAATTGCTTTATAGTCATATTATTCGAAAAGAACAAAAAAATCATCCGTTAACCATGATGCAACTTTTTTGCACACAGTACGTTTTTAAACAAGTTTTAGTTTCCAAAAAAGCTAGTCGGTCATTAGCATAACATTCTAACAAAAAGACGGCTCTGAAGTGTAAACTTTAGGCGAAACTTTAAAGCGTTTAAATTCAATTAGACTTGATGCAGTGCTCTGACTAATTTTTATAAATTTGCTTTTTAGTCATATTATTTTTATTTTTGCATATCTTTTACTTTCTTCTAGTCAATAAATATTGTTTCAAATCATAGTGCAAATATCAACTATTTCATAGTTAAAGCATTTTTTATTATTCCACGTGATTCATTTCTTTTTTGTCAATTAAAAGTTTCAAATCAAAGGTTGACTTATTATTTATTTTTTTCTGGCACAATATGACTTCAGTCTTGGATATTAGCATCCGCAAGAATATCCGCGGTAGATAAAAACTTGATAAAGCAGAAGCCGGGCAGGCAAACTTTTGCTCTGCCATCCGAAAGTTTCTTCACACTCCTCCAGTAGGAAACACCACAAAATCTATAGATGATGTGACATTATGACAATCACTCTAAAACCCACCCATCAGTACTTTCAGTGCTTTGATTTTATTATTTCGGTTTATGTGTAGAGCAGGCGAGCATAGCTCTTTTGTCAACCAACCTTAATACCTTAACGTAAATGAACCTTCTTATTAAAATATTATCAAGGGCAACATACTAATATTTTTATATATATTATCCACTGTACGACGGTTTCATGCTGTATTCTTCATATAACACTTTATATATGTTGTTTATATACAGTGTAACAATAACTCTTCAGTCCTAAATTGTTTATGATATATCATTGTAGCTTCCCTTGGCACATGCAAACTCGGAGCAAATACCTACTAGTTTTTGCATTGAGTCCCAGGCGTCCGTGACCGCCGCTTCTTCAGGTTGTCCATATGACTTTTCTAACTGATGACTGAGCTGCTGAATTATGGCATCCTCTATCTGAAACAACACAAACTTCCATTTAAATGAAAATAATATTTTTCATGTACAGGACCCAAGACAATAAAACTAAGATTGGAGACCAGTCTTAATCTCAAGCATTTGATTGGCTAAAAATCGCGACCAGTCGACCAGTCGCCATTACAGATAATCAGATGCTTGAGATTTGAGACTGGTCTCCAGATTGAGTTTTTAGATCTTGGTCACATGTGTATGCTATTTCAATGGAAGGTGTCGTTGTTTATGTTAACCGCAAAAGGTTAAGGTAGTCTGTCTAATGATCAGAATAATTAAATAAACTTGTAAGAACCTGTTGAGGCAAGTCTGAGGTTGGTGCACCTTAGGACCTAGTTAACAACCACCAGTAGAATATTGTTTTGCCACTGACCGCTCCAAGACGGTAACCCGAAAGTTTCTTTTTTTCGTTATTTTTCGTGTCTTATTTGAAATTGCTTTTCTTATAGGCTCATACTCTCGTTTCCTCTCTACTTTTTGTCTGCGTGGGGAGGCTGTGTTTTTATGGTGTGGCAATTCCTGATAAGCATATCTCATTTTTTTGAAAAAAGTCTTCACAAGTTGTTGATATTAATGACAGTGGATTTAAACTTTTAGGAACACTTGTGGTCAATTTTGAGGTTTTATGCTGTCATTAATAGCTCGAGCAAATGTTTTAAGAAAAGAAATGTTCTTACCTTTTGTCGGAATGCATAGAGAAGAATTCCTCCAACCAAAAAAGCCGTAAACATGAGCAGCAATATGACAAAATACTGAAAACGAAAAGGAAAATAACTTAGTAAGTCACTTTGATAGAATGCCAGAAAAACAATTTTAAATGACAAAAACCACAGACGAAAATTCGGTGACAATAAACAAAGAAGAGAACGACCTTTAGTGAAATATAACAGGGAAGATATATTAAACACATTGCTGAAATAGAACATTGACGTAACTTATAGGGCAGATATGTTAGAATATAACGAAAGCGAAAGTTCTGATGCTTCAGTGAACAAAGATTGATAGGAAGTTACAGTTATTACAGTATTCAATAATCAGTTATGCGATGCATAAACATCTGGTATGCCAAATGTAATTGCCATAGGAATGTTCTACGATATGAGGAAGCTGTGAATGAAACAAAGACAAGAAACCTTGTTAAATTACATAATAAAACATACGAAGTCTTTAGAATGGAGAGTGTCAGGGAAAAGAGTGTCTTCAAACAGCTGAAGTCATTGAAAGGACGTCTTAATGAGAGCAAACGCAATTGCCTATTAAAGTATGCAATTTGCGGTAAAAAAGTCACATATTAATGGTGAGAAATTCTACATTATTGTAATTTTTTCAAGAACATGTATAGTTAGATCTAAAAATGTCAAAATTATCACTCAATGCACATTGTCTAGAGACGAGACCAAACTTAGAGGGTTCGTTTTACTGAGTCTGTTTAACAGGGTTTATTGGCACTCTGAAATCTTCCAAATCCCGTAAAATCTCTGAAATCCCCCAAAATCTCACAAATCTTATAGCGCCGTATTCGGGGGAATTCCATCTTAAAGCCTTCTTTAAAACACTCCATAATGACAAGGGGTCAGATATAAATATCAGCACAGACAATTTATAATTACAACTGTTTCACGGCCTGCATTAAGAAATAATTTACAACTGCTGTTCAGATTTTAGATCACACTGTTCTTGTGTTATTGATAGGACACCAATATTCAACTGAATGTTACTTTGACCTTGACATTTGGAAACTAAAATATGGATCAGGAGCAACATTTATACCAAGTTTGATGACTGTAAGTCTCAGTCATGGATGAAAGCCAATTTTCAATTAAAGTTCACTGTGCCAGTCAATCTGGGAAACTCATGACGTTATAGCACACATATATTTTGAACATATTTGGAATAGTTTGTTTGAATTAGCTAATAAGCGTTTCTGCAATGAGGGACAAGATATAAATAATTCATCTGCGACAAACCAAACAAATGGTTCAGTCGTTTTGCGTAAGTTACTTTATAAATCCAAAAAGTAAAACTGCGATCGACTTTACACGGGTTTATTTTTCCTTTGAAATACAGTTTTCTCAGCGACAGTGGACAGTTTAAACAGCGGATTTTCCATCCCAAACGAACGATGGAATGCAAGTGGCGGAGAACATAGAGCCTTCAGTGACAGGGGATCTGAGAACAAAAATCCAGACAACTCCAAAGGCAAAAATTAAAAAGCAGGAAGTATATTCTTAGACAATATCCAAATCTATGTTGGCTGGTATATTGAAGCCACCCACACTTAAATTGGCCGAAATATTAAAACCAAAGTAATTTGAGAAATAATATAATCATAGCACATAAGTATCGTGCTCAATGACCTTCAAAGGACGAAACTGATAACATCACTGATTTAATGTACTTGGGGACGTTTTACAGACGCCTCACGGCACAAACATATATAAGACAGATGAAATTAACTTAAACCCACCGAGCACGACAAACATGAAAATATTGCAGGCTCGGTTTGATTGAGCCTTTTAGAGGCAGTAATGGAAATGCCCACGCCGAAAGCCCACGTTTAGCGCAACTCAATATTTACACATATACAGTACAATTTGGATGCATCCCAAACGATGGTATGCATAATATTATGGTGGTGAACATTGAACCTTCGATGTGAGTTGTTATAACACTTCCACATCGGACGTTATGCGATACTTTTCTATCTTACACTGGTAAAAACAAAGCCCTCTATAAGTCGGAACTTCCACAGATGTTATTTGGAAATAAAATTAAAGAGGTAAAAGAAGATTAATGGAGAGAGCTTAATTAATAAAGCTTAATAGTGTATGTATGAGATACATTGGGGTAAAAACTTCTAGCCGTTAGAGATCTTTAGTGGTAGGTATAGGCATGATGCGCGCAAAATTATGAATTTCCGTTCGTTAAAGTCTTAATTATTCCAACCCTGCAGTATTTTTATGTACATGTATGTCGTATTGGGGTGCTTTTAAGTTATAATTGTCCCTTTGATTTATTTTAACCTTTTTTATGTTTAAAAAATAACTTGCCAAAGCAGACCTTATTTTCGTTGTTGAAATAAAACCCCACTCCTCTATTTTCAGTAAGGCCATATAGTACCTACGTATTTATCTGATACTGTCATTTGCAAGTCATGTGCCCAAGGTTATAAAACTGAGCATGGAAACCAGTCGCCATTTCAGCCAATCAGATCCTTGAGATTTGAGACTGGTTTCCAATCTCAGCTTTATAACCATCAGTCATGTTTTTGTGTGTTTGCGTGCATTTGCATAAAATAAAACATTGCCTTCCGATGGGTTTGTTCGAGTTATTTCCCTATGGCTCCGTTCACATGTTTCTTGCAATGTTAAGCTGGTGAATGCTAAAACCTGTGCCCAAGGTTATACAACTGAGCATGGAAACCAGTCTCAAATCTCAAGCATCAGCCAATCAGATCCTTGAGATTTGAGACTGATCTCAAAACTTAGTTTTATGATCTTGGGCCCTGATTGCCACACTGAAGTAAAGTATGGGGAGACTTAAACCCCAGGTGACACTATGATTTGCCACTTACTGTTCCAAGACGGTGGCTTATATTATTATACGTTTTTGTTTGTTGTTATTTTTTAATCAAATTTTTAAATTGTAAACTTGCACTCTCTTTTCCTTTCTATTCTTTTTAACATGTGTGGGGAGGCTGTTTTTCTGAAATTGCTATTCCTTATATTCCATTTTGACTTTCTTAATAACTTGGACGGCTTCTAAACGACCCGGTATTGACATTTATTTAGACACAGACAACATGTTTGAACAGAAGAACAATAACGAGTATTTGTTCATATACTTTTATAAAAGCTCCATGATTATAAAGTAGATAGTATTCTTACTGTACAATATTGAAGTTCAATACAAGAATCCCCCAAAACACAAAAAGGAAATTTAGACAGAAAGCACAATGGCACTTGCGATATTGATTATTGCTACACAATTTCAGATTTGAGAAAACAACTATTGACAGTAGTAAATAAACTGAATTATACTCTCCACTCTTGCCTTTCAGCGTTTATTAAAACTTGATGCTGATATTTGTTGTGTATAGACCTGATTAAATTACAATAAATTTCCGTCTTGAGTGCAGTGATTGAATAACCTGAGGAATTTTGATTATTCCACGGTGGTGTGTTTGCAGAAAATATGGCTCTCTTAATGGCTATTTCATGATATATATTTTTTCTCCTTTATTGTCCAGATTCTTTGATCTGCTGCAGCTGTTGTCAGCATGTTATGTCACGTTGATAGAATGATGCATGTTATTGGATGTTGTGAGCGGCCTATTGGAGGCTGTATCATTGACTGATTTAATGATGTGTTCAGAAATCGGCCGTGTCATTTACTGGTCGTGTCATGTTAGATAGTTAGCAAATTGCTGAATATAGTGAACAACTTCTACCTTCGATATGTTATTGCCTGTGACATTTGAAATTTTGGTAAATTCCTCTATGTTAATATGTTTTTCCTTCTCGTACATATTTAACGCATATTAAAATTCTTTATCCAAAAGCCCTGCGAGCACGTCACAGAAAACCCAACGATTGTGTTCTATAAACCAGGTTCTAGGGTGCACCAAGCTCACGCTTGCCTCGGACAGTTTCTCATATAAACAAACAAGTTGGTGAAGCACCACCAACCGATCTATTGACTCAGCAATTTTGCTTTGCAAAACGCACACAAACGTATAAAACATTACAACAATATACTTGCATTGTCAAGCAAAAGGTTTTTAATTGTTAGAATGTATTTCATAAACAACTAAAATTTTATATAAAGTAAAAACAAAAAAGGAATATTAACACTGGGAGATCGTGTAAGTGAACAGTGTTATACAAATTGTTTACTGTAGTGCAAGTATTTATTGGTTTTATTCAAACTTTTCTCGGCTTTTACGTGGACACTTTGGATGCTAATTGTTAGCATGGACATCTTTTGCCAACAATCATATTACAGAGCTACAAGTACAGCTCCTTATGTTTTTGAGGATAATAATACTGTATAAATCTTGAAACTGATATTCAAAGAAATCTATTAACCATAAAGTGTTGGGTTACATTCAATCTTAATTTAACTGTCTGTATTCTAGCATTGGCATCTCTAATAAATGTATCGTCAATTTATTTTATTTAAAAATGTATTTGATTTGTATCTTTTTGATTTTTAAAGTTTTATGTAGCGAATGCCAATTATTAAAATTCTGTTAAAAATGCATATTCAGTGCAGGAGCGCTGACATAGTGTACAAGCATCAGAAAATGGTGTGCAAAATCATCACTTCTACATTTCTTGTCTGTCATTATAATCGTGGACCTTTATTTTCACTACCTCAAAGACGGTATGTAACAATGTGTTGCCTTTATTTAATTTAAACAGGTAAATGTGCCCCAGGGTATTGCAGGTTGAGTTTATTACTTGCTGTATAGAACAGTTGTTGTTTTACAATTATTGTTATGTCATTTTCACCAGGTGCACAGGATCAGATAAATCCAGTTCAATCAATATATGGCATTTAAAAACGCAAATAAGAACAACAAAGCACAACAAATGCTGAACGTGATTAAAAAGAACTGAAAGAGACATTTTTACATTGAAAAACGAAATTACCAGACGAAAGGGTTGATAATTAATTACTGAAAGGTATTTTGATATATAAATGCAAAATGGGTAATTACATCACGTAAACATTTGCCATTATCTCCCCTTTTATTTATTTTGTTTGTAAATGACGTCGTTGATAATATAAATATAGAATGTCTTAATGATACCGACCTTGAAATGCTATCAATGTACTTAATTATGTTTGCAGATGATATTGTTCTGTTTACAACTAACAATCAAACATTGCAAAGTCAGGTTAATCTTTTGTTAAGGTATTCAGAAAAATGGGGTTTGAAAATAAATGTTTCTAAAACAAAAGTTTGTGTTTTTGAAAAGAGAAAAAGTAGTAATCATGCTGATATTTTGATTAATGATGAAAAGGTTGAACATGTTGATTCTTTTACATATTTGGGTATTAAATTTCACTACACTGGTAACATGGTACGTGCTGTTAAAGCACTTTCCGAACAACCATTAAAGGCTTTTTACAACCTATTATCTGTGTTTGATAAAGTAAGATTAGACATAAAAACAAAATTCCTCTTATTTGATTTGTTAGTTGTACCTATACTGTTGAATGGATCTGAAATTTGGGGAGTTTATAATTACAAAGATGTTGAGAAAATACACATTAGATTTTGTAAAGTTATCTTATGGGTAAAAAAGCAAACTCCTAATCTTGCTATCTATGGTGAGTTGGGACGTTTCCCGCTCTTTGTTTTAGCTAAGGAAAGAGCTGTAAAATTTTGGCTTAAGATAAAGAAATCTCAACACTCTCCTATTTATAAATCATATGTAGATCAACTTGACCTTAATGCTATCAATTGGGGTAATTCTATGGTGGGAAACCATAAATAATCTTGGATTTCCAGGTCTTCACGTTAATTTTAATGATCAAGTTAATTATTATCCTATCTTGAAACAAAGAATCAGAGACCAATTTATCCAAACTTGGATGGAAGGTATAAATAACTTACCGAAATTAGAAATCTATAGCAGATACAAGAAAACTTTTAATTTTGAGGATTATCTTTTATTTGTTAAAAACGAAAAATTACGAAGAATATTAACAAAATTTAGATTGAGCTCTCATTCTCTTAATATTGAAACCGGTAGATATCAAAGATTAGAAAGAAACGAAAGATTATGCAAATTATGTCCCCAAAATGTTTTAGAATCAGAATACCACTTTCTACTATGTTGTAATAGATAAACAGATCTGAGAAGAAAATTTCTCGTAATTATTTCATGGCCTTCTTTAAATAAATTTATTGCAATTTTGACAAATAAAAATAAAAAACGCATTATTAGTTTATGTAAATACTTAGATGAAGCATTTAAAATACGGTTAAATACCCTTCAGGATTTATAACTGTTTCTAATGACTTTTGTTCTGTTTTCTTGTTATATAAAACTGCTTATTTGCTGTTGTATATGTATATGTTATTACTTTTATGTATTTTGTGTCAGTGCTGTATTTCTGTTTTGTAACTTGCAGCCAAAGGCAAAGATTTGCCGATTTGCTTAATAAAAACTGAAAAACTTAACTGTCATTCCAATTCATTACGAGCAGAACAGCATTACCTAAGCTTGCCTAAATATTTTAGGTAATAGTAATTATGTATTTGTTTCAAATTTCAACTACCTTGAATAATTTAACTTAATGAGTGTATAATAAATATCTTGATTCTCTTAAGATTTAATTTGATGTGAAATGCAAAGCCATCTAAAATAAATCTGTAGAATAAGACAAATCTACAGAAAGTTCACTTCAGAAATATAGGGAATTACAGAGAAACATCTGTTTAATCATTAATTGTATTTGTATGAACATAAATAAAGTGATAACTTTAAACACGTTCATAATAAAGTATAGAGGTAAATTGTAAACAAGTGCACTTAGAGTTCAGGATCTATTGCACTTACGTTTTACTTCATGTCTAACTGAGTGCACTCCAAGTGAGATTTCTTTATTGAACTGTAAATTAGAGCTTTATTTTAAAAAAAGGACTTCAATCTTCCATTGTTGAGGTAGTTACTAATATTACTGTGTTGCTTAATGTTTTCCAGCGTTTTTCTTCAGTAACAGCATCTTTCTGATCTTGCAAAATGTTAATGAATTGGCGTAATATACTATATTATTTGAATTCAGTTAACATCATTATTATAAGAAATTTTTATATATTATAATAGTTTTCCAAATATGACGTCGCTACCAAGACGTCATGTATGTAGCTTTAAATGTTTCCTATTAAATGTATAGAGGATACAACATGAGTGATCATTTTATACTGAAATTATTAAACGAGTCGTCTAAATCGATATAAAACGAGGCTTTTGGCGAGTTTTATATCGATTTAGATGACGAGTTTAATAATTTCAGTATAAAATGAACACGAATGATGTATTCTACTTATCACATACCCTGAAAAAATAACAAGCAAAATCCATGAATTGTCCCTTTCTATCGCCTAGTAGAGCGAAATTAAAACGTGTGTAATTCGGTCGTATCGGATGTTACATAAGCTAGTCCCCGAAGACTTTATCCTACCGTTTTCCCATTTGCCAAAATAAGTAAAAATAAATAAATAATATTAACTGCGCTAGAGTCTAGATAAATGAATAGTGTTAGGAATCGACTGGATTTTTCAGAATCGATTATCGGAGAAAATCGGCTTAGCTCAACCGATTGATAATCGGATAATCGGAACATGTTGTTTCATTAGCTATTAAAGTTTTTGTTATTAACAAATCAGTAGATACTGATTTAATATACGTTAAAATGGAAATAATAAAAATTAAATTTTATCATTTCGGTTGTCCTGTATTATCATTCTGTCTTAAATATGAGCCAGGTTAATCTGTTTCTGTATAAGTTTAATGGAGGATTCAGTAAGCTCTGAAATTGTATGGCTAGTTGTTGTACCGAGTATCAAAAATCTGAACTCATATCGAAATTGGCTTTAAAATATATTGGGTAACATAACCGTAACAAGCGTGATATTGTGGGTGGGGCATTATTTTCATACTTTTATCGGCGTAGGATTTCCTGTAGGTCCGGCACGTACCGCATACCGTTCCGTACTCCGTACTTCAGGATCTGCGGTACGGGACACTCCATTCACTTTTCTGTCAAAAAGTGCGCATCAAATCTTGCGGCGAAAACTGTGAATTTATAACCTAATTTAACCAGATAATAACCACTGACTGCACTGTAGGACTACATGTTCTATGTGTTAACACATAAAATTATTTAGATATGACTGTGTACAACGAGAAAAAGACCTAAAACTAGCTACGCACCATACCCGATCTATACCGCATAACCGGCATTTTATTTTCCGGTGTTGAAGTAGAGAACAAAGTGACTTGGAAGTAAACAGAAGAACATTTCAATATGTTTGGTTCTTTTATGAGATTTAACCGGAGATTTGGAATATTGAGGATGGACAAATCGTATTTGATTCTGTCGTTAAACTGAGAGTGTTTAATGATGTGTGTAACTGGCTGATAAACAAACTGAAACAGTGAAAGGCACGGAATTCATCACGGCGTCTGTTACAGTGTTGGGCGTTGTTAGGCGTAAGATCGTAAGCTTTTTTTTACTGAATTTTTTAAACATTTATTTCTTCATCATTGACATGCTTAATAAACGTAATGTGTTTACTGTTATTTTAATCTAAGCCAGACCATTCATTGATATTTTGTATGCAGTGGCTAGAATTCTGGTCCGGACAAGAAGTCAACTGTAGACTGGCAATCTAGAGGTCTGGTTACTGGAATCCAAGGTCTTTAACACGAACATATATCCAGAAATATTAAGTCACTTTAAGACCTCGCATTTTCTATTGTGATTAGAATCAGAAAATTTTTACATCTTTTTATTTTTATCATTTACCAATTTTTTTAAAATTAAATTTATTGTAAAAGGCAACATTAAATGAAAGTTATAGTTTGGATTACATGGATTTCAGTAGATACATATTCTTGCATTTTAATGCAAGCTTATTTAATTTTTTCTCTTTTTACTCCACTTTATACTGAGTTTGGGGTCATTTTGATGCAGGTGAATTTAGAAAGTGGTCATTTTTTTAAATAAAGATAAATATTGTATTTATTGCATCTTAATATGAAGTTAATACTTATTTGACCATTGAAAATAACTTCAAAGGAAATTAAACCAATTTTATAGCTAGTAAAGTTATGATATGACTCGGGCCAAGCTGATTATGACCCCTTGAAAATTTTCCACAGGGGGTCAATTGGCCACTGATTTTCAAAGCTATAATTTTAATCCCTTCATTATGATTAAGTAATGGGAACTATTTTATTTTGTTTTTTTTCTGTCAGCTCAATGGAAATAATTGATTTATTTGCAATTTCAGATGCTGAATTTGAATGAATCTGGAACTAAGTGGTGTTGTATAAGACTCTAGATGGAGATAATTATGTAAGTCTAATTACAGTTATTTCTTACAAGTACTTTATATATTTTTATTATTTATTTTTATTTTATGTTTAAAATAATTTTATGTCATCAAATACTTTTAAGAGAATGGACTGTTTGGGTCAGTTTAAAAAAATATTTCTGCATGTATTCATCATGGTGGATAACTGCTTTCTAGTTAAAAGCCAGTACCTGACATGCTAAATGTGGATTGTGGAAAACTCAGAAAATATTTAATGAATTTTGCTTTTTTTCTAACATGTTTCTGATAATCTCACACTTGGAATTACACTGGTCAAAACTTATCAAGCAAGTTGATAGTTGATTAGTTAACATCCATGGGTCAATTTCACATCTTTATTTTAAATTAAAAATAATTATTAAAAATAAAAGGATTTAATAAAGGTAATTAACCAGTGGTGTGGTGTAGTGATGCAACTCTTATTTTGTCTTAAAATCATTTTACTGAATATACTTTACCATTAAAAACAATTTTTATATATTTTCAGACATTGACATAGACTCACATAAGAAGTTATGGAAAGAATAAAATTAAAATATCAACCGACCAGTCTGATCTGCAATATACAGAAATCACAGCACCGAGGACCAGTTTACTTTTGCACTGAATAAGTCACCTGCTCATAGTCATAAGCATTTGTTTTTCATAAATGTTTATTGGAGGCTGACATTTTATAAGTTTATGACATTATAAATGACCTAATTATGTACTAATTGTCTATTCTTTGATGTGTTGAGCATTATTTTTTTCAATTTCTATGAATACAAAACTGCTATATATAAACAGTATGGCAAAAGATTTGTTTCTATAAAGTCTAACTTGAAATCAAACTTTCTGATTTGAGGGTTTTAGAAGTAACACAACTGCTTATTTTATAGTTAAATTAACAATATCCAGGAGTCCATCTTTGTAGATCAGCATTTTGGTATTTAACTACGGAATTGTATTGGAAATAAATTCCATTTTATGTGGCATATAATTATAGAGTTGCCCTCTAAAGAGTTATAACCTATTGTTATTTTCACTATAAGTGTACTTGTAACAAATTCTTGTATTATCAACAATTAATTTGCTTGAATTTTAGAGAAACCATGATAATTATTGTTAAACCTCCTATCTGTCACATCTTTCTAAATAAGTTTAACCAATAATTGTAAGGACTTACAATTATATATATTAACTTGTACCTTCACTCCATGGATAATCATTTTATCACATTTGCATCCAGTGTAAATCCAGATAAGCTGACACATCTATTCCATTTGATCTAGATTTGTATTTTTTGGTCAGACATAACTTAATGAATCTTTAAACAAACAGTTAAAATCCTAATCAAACTGCACATATGTGAAGACTGATCTTGATCTACATTGTTCACTCTTGTGAGTTTACCGGTATTATCCATGCAGAAAATTGTTTAATCAAGCAAGATTAATTGGCGCATGTGTCTGTTTATATGAAGTTATTAAACTCTTGAAATATTGAACTTGATTTGTATTTTAAGCTTGTCTGTTATAGACAGATAAATAACATGAAATGCCATTGATTTCTGGTTGTTTATTAAAATTGCATTGATATGAATAAATGTACTGTTCAAGAAGTTTTCTTTCTGTTTTTATACGCCTGCCATGGCGGGTGGTTGGGAGTCGTCCACAGTGATGTCCGCTCTCAAACTTGAACAGTTGTTGTCCAATCTTTATAAATTTTGGGAAACTGTTTATGGGCATAATATCTCGGTCAAGTTCGATAATCAGCCAAATTGATTCATGCACTTCAGAGTTATGGCCGTTTATTTATAAAACGCCTTGTCCGCTCTATAATTCATATAGGTGCTGTCCGATCTGCATGAAACTTGTGGAAATGTTTATGGGAATTTTATCTCGGTCAAGTTTGATACTCAGCCATATAGCTTCATGCACTTCAGAGTTATGGCCGTTTATTTATAAAAACATGGCAAACTCTTCTTGTCCGCTCTCTTATTCAAATAGGTGCTGTCCGATTTTCATGAAACATGTGGAAATGTTTATGGGCATTATATCTCGGCCAGGTTAGATAACTAGTCAAATCGTTTCATGCACTTCAAAGTTATTTTTTTGCGGGATATATAAGATTGCCGGTAGCTTTACCCTCCCCCCGTATAACATTTCTACCTTGATTAAATTTCAAGTTATTTTAAACTTGTAAGTGAATGTAATAGATCGAATTCCAATGTTAAGCCAGAATGGAGACTAGTTTCGGATCTCGGCAATATGTTTTGTGCATCAAGGTCTATCAATTAATAGACTCTTTTTTATGTTTAAAAAATAACTTGCCAAAGCAGACCTTATTTTCGTTGTTGAAATAAAACCCCACTCCTCTATTTTCAGTAAGGCCATATAGTACCTACGTATTTATCTGATACTGTCATTTGCAAGTCATGTGCCCAAGGTTATAAAACTGAGCATGGAAACCAGTCGCCATTTCAGCCAATCAGATCCTTGAGATTTGAGACTGGTTTCCAATCTCAGCTTTATAACCATCAGTCATGTTTTTGTGTGTTTGCGTGCATTTGCATAAAATAAAACATTGCCTTCCGATGGGTTTGTTCGAGTTATTTCCCTATGGCTCCGTTCACATGTTTCTTGCAATGTTAAGCTGGTGAATGCTAAAACCTGTGCCCAAGGTTATACAACTGAGCATGGAAACCAGTCTCAAATCTCAAGCATCAGCCAATCAGATCCTTGAGATTTGAGACTGATCTCAAAACTTAGTTTTATGATCTTGGGCCCTGATTGCCACACTGAAGTAAAGTATGGGGAGACTTAAACCCCAGGTGACACTATGATTTGCCACTTACTGTTCCAAGACGGTGGCTTATATTATTATACGTTTTTGTTTGTTGTTATTTTTTAATCAAATTTTTAAATTGTAAACTTGCACTCTCTTTTCCTTTCTATTCTTTTTAACATGTGTGGGGAGGCTGTTTTTCTGAAATTGCTATTCCTTATATTCCATTTTGACTTTCTTAATAACTTGGACGGCTTCTAAACGACCCGGTATTGACATTTATTTAGACACAGACAACATGTTTGAACAGAAGAACAATAACGAGTATTTGTTCATATACTTTTATAAAAGCTCCATGATTATAAAGTAGATAGTATTCTTACTGTACAATATTGAAGTTCAATACAAGAATCCCCCAAAACACAAAAAGGAAATTTAGACAGAAAGCACAATGGCACTTGCGATATTGATTATTGCTACACAATTTCAGATTTGAGAAAACAACTATTGACAGTAGTAAATAAACTGAATTATACTCTCCACTCTTGCCTTTCAGCGTTTATTAAAACTTGATGCTGATATTTGTTGTGTATAGACCTGATTAAATTACAATAAATTTCCGTCTTGAGTGCAGTGATTGAATAACCTGAGGAATTTTGATTATTCCACGGTGGTGTGTTTGCAGAAAATATGGCTCTCTTAATGGCTATTTCATGATATATATTTTTTCTCCTTTATTGTCCAGATTCTTTGATCTGCTGCAGCTGTTGTCAGCATGTTATGTCACGTTGATAGAATGATGCATGTTATTGGATGTTGTGAGCGGCCTATTGGAGGCTGTATCATCGACTGATTTAATGATGTATTCAGAAATCGGCCGTGTCATTTACTGGTCGTGTCATGTTAGATAGTTAGCAAATTGCTGAATATAGTGAACAACTTCTACCTTCGATATGTTATTGCCTGTGACATTTGAAATTTTGGTAAATTCCTCTATGTTAATATGTTTTTCCTTCTCGTACATATTTAACGCATATTAAAATTCTTTATCCAAAAGCCCTGCGAGCACGTCACAGAAAACCCAACGATTGTGTTCTATAAACCAGGTTCTAGGGTGCACCAAGCTCACGCTTGCCTCGGACAGTTTCTCATATAAACAAACAAGTTGGTGAAGCACCACCAACCGATCTATTGACTCAGCAATTTTGCTTTGCAAAACGCACACAAACGTATAAAACATTACAACAATATACTTGCATTGTCAAGCAAAAGGTTTTTAATTGTTAGAATGTATTTCATAAACAACTAAAATTTTATATAAAGTAAAAACAAAAAAGGAATATTAACACTGGGAGATCGTGTAAGTGAACAGTGTTATACAAATTGTTTACTGTAGTGCAAGTATTTATTGGTTTTATTCAAACTTTTCTCGGCTTTTACGTGGACACTTTGGATGCTAATTGTTAGCATGGACATCTTTTGCCAACAATCATATTACAGAGCTACAAGTACAGCTCCTTATGTTTTTGAGGATAATAATACTGTATAAATCTTGAAATTGATATTCAAAGAAATCTATTAACCATAAAGTGTTGGGTTACATTCAATCTTAATTTAACTGTCTGTATTCTAGCATTGGCATCTCTAATAAATGTATCGTCAATTTATTTTATTTAAAAATGTATTTGATTTGTATCTTTTTGATTTTTAAAGTTTTATGTAGCGAATGCCAATTATTAAAATTCTGTTAAAAATGCATATTCAGTGCAGGAGCGCTGACATAGTGTACAAGCATCAGAAAATGGTGTGCAAAATCATCACTTCTACATTTCTTGTCTGTCATTATAATCGTGGACCTTTATTTTCACTACCTCAAAGACGGTATGTAACAATGTGTTGCCTTTATTTAATTTAAACAGGTAAATGTGCCCCAGGGTATTGCAGGTTGAGTTTATTACTTGCTGTATAGAACAGTTGTTGTTTTACAATTATTGTTATGTCATTTTCACCAGGTGCACAGGATCAGATAAATCCAGTTCAATCAATATATGGCATTTAAAAACGCAAATAAGAACAACAAAGCACAACAAATGCTGAACGTGATTAAAAAGAACTGAAAGAGACATTTTTACATTGAAAAACGAAATTACCAGACGAAAGGGTTGATAATTAATTACTGAAAGGTATTTTGATATATAAATGCAAAATGGGTAATTACATCACGTAAACATTTGCCATTATCTCCCCTTTTATTTATTTTGTTTGTAAATGACGTCGTTGATAATATAAATATAGAATGTCTTAATGATACCGACCTTGAAATGCTATCAATGTACTTAATTATGTTTGCAGATGATATTGTTCTGTTTACAACTAACAATCAAACATTGCAAAGTCAGGTTAATCTTTTGTTAAGGTATTCAGAAAAATGGGGTTTGAAAATAAATGTTTCTAAAACAAAAGTTTGTGTTTTTGAAAAGAGAAAAAGTAGTAATCATGCTGATATTTTGATTAATGATGAAAAGGTTGAACATGTTGATTCTTTTACATATTTGGGTATTAAATTTCACTACACTGGTAACATGGTACGTGCTGTTAAAGCACTTTCCGAACAACCATTAAAGGCTTTTTACAACCTATTATCTGTGTTTGATAAAGTAAGATTAGACATAAAAACAAAATTCCTCTTATTTGATTTGTTAGTTGTACCTATACTGTTGAATGGATCTGAAATTTGGGGAGTTTATAATTACAAAGATGTTGAGAAAATACACATTAGATTTTGTAAAGTTATCTTATGGGTAAAAAAGCAAACTCCTAATCTTGCTATCTATGGTGAGTTGGGACGTTTCCCGCTCTTTGTTTTAGCTAAGGAAAGAGCTGTAAAATTTTGGCTTAAGATAAAGAAATCTCAACACTCTCCTATTTATAAATCATATGTAGATCAACTTGACCTTAATGCTATCAATTGGGGTAATTCTATGGTGGGAAACCATAAATAATCTTGGATTTCCAGGTCTTCACGTTAATTTTAATGATCAAGTTAATTATTATCCTATCTTGAAACAAAGAATCAGAGACCAATTTATCCAAACTTGGATGGAAGGTATAAATAACTTACCGAAATTAGAAATCTATAGCAGATACAAGAAAACTTTTAATTTTGAGGATTATCTTTTATTTGTTAAAAACGAAAAATTACGAAGAATATTAACAAAATTTAGATTGAGCTCTCATTCTCTTAATATTGAAACCGGTAGATATCAAAGATTAGAAAGAAACGAAAGATTATGCAAATTATGTCCCCAAAATGTTTTAGAATCAGAATACCACTTTCTACTATGTTGTAATAGATAAACAGATCTGAGAAGAAAATTTCTCGTAATTATTTCATGGCCTTCTTTAAATAAATTTATTGCAATTTTGACAAATAAAAATAAAAAACGCATTATTAGTTTATGTAAATACTTAGATGAAGCATTTAAAATACGGTTAAATACCCTTCAGGATTTATAACTGTTTCTAATGACTTTTGTTCTGTTTTCTTGTTATATAAAACTGCTTATTTGCTGTTGTATATGTATATGTTATTACTTTTATGTATTTTGTGTCAGTGCTGTATTTCTGTTTTGTAACTTGCAGCCAAAGGCAAAGATTTGCCGATTTGCTTAATAAAAACTGAAAAACTTAACTGTCATTCCAATTCATTACGAGCAGAACAGCATTACCTAAGCTTGCCTAAATATTTTAGGTAATAGTAATTATGTATTTGTTTCAAATTTCAACTACCTTGAATAATTTAACTTAATGAGTGTATAATAAATATCTTGATTCTCTTAAGATTTAATTTGATGTGAAATGCAAAGCCATCTAAAATAAATCTGTAGAATAAGACAAATCTACAGAAAGTTCACTTCAGAAATATAGGGAATTACAGAGAAACATCTGTTTAATCATTAATTGTATTTGTATGAACATAAATAAAGTGATAACTTTAAACACGTTCATAATAAAGTATAGAGGTAAATTGTAAACAAGTGCACTTAGAGTTCAGGATCTATTGCACTTACGTTTTACTTCATGTCTAACTGAGTGCACTCCAAGTGAGATTTCTTTATTGAACTGTAAATTAGAGCTTTATTTTAAAAAAAGGACTTCAATCTTCCATTGTTGAGGTAGTTACTAATATTACTGTGTTGCTTAATGTTTTCCAGCGTTTTTCTTCAGTAACAGCATCTTTCTGATCTTGCAAAATGTTAATGAATTGGCGTAATATACTATATTATTTGAATTCAGTTAACATCATTATTATAAGAAATTTTTATATATTATAATAGTTTTCCAAATATGACGTCGCTACCAAGACGTCATGTATGTAGCTTTAAATGTTTCCTATTAAATGTATAGAGGATACAACATGAGTGATCATTTTATACTGAAATTATTAAACGAGTCGTCTAAATCGATATAAAACGAGGCTTTTGGCGAGTTTTATATCGATTTAGATGACGAGTTTAATAATTTCAGTATAAAATGAACACGAATGATGTATTCTACTTATCACATACCCTGAAAAAATAACAAGCAAAATCCATGAATTGTCCCTTTCTATCGCCTAGTAGAGCGAAATTAAAACGTGTGTAATTCGGTCGTATCGGATGTTACATAAGCTAGTCCCCGAAGACTTTATCCTACCGTTTTCCCATTTGCCAAAATAAGTAAAAATAAATAAATAATATTAACTGCGCTAGAGTCTAGATAAATGAATAGTGTTAGGAATCGACTGGATTTTTCAGAATCGATTATCGGAGAAAATCGGCTTAGCTCAACCGATTGATAATCGGATAATCGGAACATGTTGTTTCATTAGCTGTTAAAGTTTTTGTTATTAACAAATCAGTAGATACTGATTTAATATACGTTAAAATGGAAATAATAAAAATTAAATTTTATCATTTCGGTTGTCCTGTATTATCATTCTGTCTTAAATATGAGCCAGGTTAATCTGTTTCTGTATAAGTTTAATGGAGGATTCAGTAAGCTCTGAAATTGTATGGCTAGTTGTTGTACCGAGTATCAAAAATCTGAACTCATATCGAAATTGGCTTTAAAATATATTGGGTAACATAACCGTAACAAGCGTGATATTGTGGGTGGGGCATTATTTTCATACTTTTATCGGCGTAGGATTTCCTGTAGGTCCGGCACGTACCGCATACCGTTCCGTACTCCGTACTTCAGGATCTGCGGTACGGGACACTCCATTCACTTTTCTGTCAAAAAGTGCGCATCAAATCTTGCGGCGAAAACTGTGAATTTATAACCTAATTTAACCAGATAATAACCACTGACTGCACTGTAGGACTACATGTTCTATGTGTTAACACATAAAATTATTTAGATATGACTGTGTACAACGAGAAAAAGACCTAAAACTAGCTACGCACCATACCCGATCTATACCGCATAACCGGCATTTTATTTTCCGGTGTTGAAGTAGAGAACAAAGTGACTTGGAAGTAAACAGAAGAACATTTCAATATGTTTGGTTCTTTTATGAGATTTAACCGGAGATTTGGAATATTGAGGATGGACAAATCGTATTTGATTCTGTCGTTAAACTGAGAGTGTTTAATGATGTGTGTAACTGGCTGATAAACAAACTGAAACAGTGAAAGGCACGGAATTCATCACGGCGTCTGTTACAGTGTTGGGCGTTGTTAGGCGTAAGATCGTAAGCTTTTTTTTACTGAATTTTTTAAACATTTATTTCTTCATCATTGACATGCTTAATAAACGTAATGTGTTTACTGTTATTTTAATCTAAGCCAGACCATTCATTGATATTTTGTATGCAGTGGCTAGAATTCTGGTCCGGACAAGAAGTCAACTGTAGACTGGCAATCTAGAGGTCTGGTTACTGGAATCCAAGGTCTTTAACACGAACATATATCCAGAAATATTAAGTCACTTTAAGACCTCGCATTTTCTATTGTGATTAGAATCAGAAAAATTTTACATCTTTTTATTTTTATCATTTACCAATTTTTTTAAAATTAAATTTATTGTAAAAGGCAACATTAAATGAAAGTTATAGTTTGGATTACATGGATTTCAGTAGATACATATTCTTGCATTTTAATGCAAGCTTATTTAATTTTTTCTCTTTTTACTCCACTTTATACTGAGTTTGGGGTCATTTTGATGCAGGTGAATTTAGAAAGTGGTCATTTTTTTAAATAAAGATAAATATTGTATTTATTGCATCTTAATATGAAGTTAATACTTATTTGACCATTGAAAATAACTTCAAAGGAAATTAAACCAATTTTATAGCTAGTAAAGTTATGATATGACTCGGGCCAAGCTGATTATGACCCCTTGAAAATTTTCCACAGGGGGTCAATTGGCCACTGATTTTCAAAGCTATAATTTTAATCCCTTCATTATGATTAAGTAATGGGAACTATTTTATTTTGTTTTTTTTCTGTCAGCTCAATGGAAATAATTGATTTATTTGCAATTTCAGATGCTGAATTTGAATGAATCTGGAACTAAGTGGTGTTGTATAAGACTCTAGATGGAGATAATTATGTAAGTCTAATTACAGTTATTTCTTACAAGTACTTTATATATTTTTATTATTTATTTTTATTTTATGTTTAAAATAATTTTATGTCATCAAATACTTTTAAGAGAATGGACTGTTTGGGTCAGTTTAAAAAAATATTTCTGCATGTATTCATCATGGTGGATAACTGCTTTCTAGTTAAAAGCCAGTACCTGACATGCTAAATGTGGATTGTGGAAAACTCAGAAAATATTTAATGAATTTTGCTTTTTTTCTAACATGTTTCTGATAATCTCACACTTGGAATTACACTGGTCAAAACTTATCAAGCAAGTTGATAGTTGATTAGTTAACATCCATGGGTCAATTTCACATCTTTATTTTAAATTAAAAATAATTATTAAAAATAAAAGGATTTAATAAAGGTAATTAACCAGTGGTGTGGTGTAGTGATGCAACTCTTATTTTGTCTTAAAATCATTTTACTGAATATACTTTACCATTAAAAACAATTTTTATATATTTTCAGACATTGACATAGACTCACATAAGAAGTTATGGAAAGAATAAAATTAAAATATCAACCGACCAGTCTGATCTGCAATATACAGAAATCACAGCACCGAGGACCAGTTTACTTTTGCACTGAATAAGTCACCTGCTCATAGTCATAAGCATTTGTTTTTCATAAATGTTTATTGGAGGCTGACATTTTATAAGTTTATGACATTATAAATGACCTAATTATGTACTAATTGTCTATTCTTTGATGTGTTGAGCATTATTTTTTTCAATTTCTATGAATACAAAACTGCTATATATAAACAGTATGGCAAAAGATTTGTTTCTATAAAGTCTAACTTGAAATCAAACTTTCTGATTTGAGGGTTTTAGAAGTAACACAACTGCTTATTTTATAGTTAAATTAACAATATCCAGGAGTCCATCTTTGTAGATCAGCATTTTGGTATTTAACTACGGAATTGTATTGGAAATAAATTCCATTTTATGTGGCATATAATTATAGAGTTGCCCTCTAAAGAGTTATAACCTATTGTTATTTTCACTATAAGTGTACTTGTAACAAATTCTTGTATTATCAACAATTAATTTGCTTGAATTTTAGAGAAACCATGATAATTATTGTTAAACCTCCTATCTGTCACATCTTTCTAAATAAGTTTAACCAATAATTGTAAGGACTTACAATTATATATATTAACTTGTACCTTCACTCCATGGATAATCATTTTATCACATTTGCATCCAGTGTAAATCCAGATAAGCTGACACATCTATTCCATTTGATCTAGATTTGTATTTTTTGGTCAGACATAACTTAATGAATCTTTAAACAAACAGTTAAAATCCTAATCAAACTGCACATATGTGAAGACTGATCTTGATCTACATTGTTCACTCTTGTGAGTTTACCGGTATTATCCATGCAGAAAATTGTTTAATCAAGCAAGATTAATTGGCGCATGTGTCTGTTTATATGAAGTTATTAAACTCTTGAAATATTGAACTTGATTTGTATTTTAAGCTTGTCTGTTATAGACAGATAAATAACATGAAATGCCATTGATTTCTGGTTGTTTATTAAAATTGCATTGATATGAATAAATGTACTGTTCAAGAAGTTTTCTTTCTGTTTTTATACGCCTGCCATGGCGGGTGGTTGGGAGTCGTCCACAGTGATGTCCGCTCTCAAACTTGAACAGTTGTTGTCCAATCTTTATAAATTTTGGGAAACTGTTTATGGGCATAATATCTCGGTCAAGTTCGATAATCAGCCAAATTGATTCATGCACTTCAGAGTTATGGCCGTTTATTTATAAAACGCCTTGTCCGCTCTATAATTCATATAGGTGCTGTCCGATCTGCATGAAACTTGTGGAAATGTTTATGGGAATTTTATCTCGGTCAAGTTTGATACTCAGCCATATAGCTTCATGCACTTCAGAGTTATGGCCGTTTATTTATAAAAACATGGCAAACTCTTCTTGTCCGCTCTCTTATTCAAATAGGTGCTGTCCGATTTTCATGAAACATGTGGAAATGTTTATGGGCATTATATCTCGGCCAGGTTAGATAACTAGTCAAATCGTTTCATGCACTTCAAAGTTATTTTTTTGCGGGATATATAAGATTGCCGGTAGCTTTACCCTCCCCCCGTATAACATTTCTACCTTGATTAAATTTCAAGTTATTTTAAACTTGTAAGTGAATGTAATAGATCGAATTCCAATGTTAAGCCAGAATGGAGACTAGTTTCGGATCTCGGCAATATGTTTTGTGCATCAAGGTCTATCAATTAATAGACTCTTTTTTATGTTTAAAAAATAACTTGCCAAAGCAGACCTTATTTTCGTTGTTGAAATAAAACCCCACTCCTCTATTTTCAGTAAGGCCATATAGTACCTACGTATTTATCTGATACTGTCATTTGCAAGTCATGTGCCCAAGGTTATAAAACTGAGCATGGAAACCAGTCGCCATTTCAGCCAATCAGATCCTTGAGATTTGAGACTGGTTTCCAATCTCAGCTTTATAACCATCAGTCATGTTTTTGTGTGTTTGCGTGCATTTGCATAAAATAAAACATTGCCTTCCGATGGGTTTGTTCGAGTTATTTCCCTATGGCTCCGTTCACATGTTTCTTGCAATGTTAAGCTGGTGAATGCTAAAACCTGTGCCCAAGGTTATACAACTGAGCATGGAAACCAGTCTCAAATCTCAAGCATCAGCCAATCAGATCCTTGAGATTTGAGACTGATCTCAAAACTTAGTTTTATGATCTTGGGCCCTGATTGCCACACTGAAGTAAAGTATGGGGAGACTTAAACCCCAGGTGACACTATGATTTGCCACTTACTGTTCCAAGACGGTGGCTTATATTATTATACGTTTTTGTTTGTTGTTATTTTTTAATCAAATTTTTAAATTGTAAACTTGCACTCTCTTTTCCTTTCTATTCTTTTTAACATGTGTGGGGAGGCTGTTTTTCTGAAATTGCTATTCCTTATATTCCATTTTGACTTTCTTAATAACTTGGACGGCTTCTAAACGACCCGGTATTGACATTTATTTAGACACAGACAACATGTTTGAACAGAAGAACAATAACGAGTATTTGTTCATATACTTTTATAAAAGCTCCATGATTATAAAGTAGATAGTATTCTTACTGTACAATATTGAAGTTCAATACAAGAATCCCCCAAAACACAAAAAGGAAATTTAGACAGAAAGCACAATGGCACTTGCGATATTGATTATTGCTACACAATTTCAGATTTGAGAAAACAACTATTGACAGTAGTAAATAAACTGAATTATACTCTCCACTCTTGCCTTTCAGCGTTTATTAAAACTTGATGCTGATATTTGTTGTGTATAGACCTGATTAAATTACAATAAATTTCCGTCTTGAGTGCAGTGATTGAATAACCTGAGGAATTTTGATTATTCCACGGTGGTGTGTTTGCAGAAAATATGGCTCTCTTAATGGCTATTTCATGATATATATTTTTTCTCCTTTATTGTCCAGATTCTTTGATCTGCTGCAGCTGTTGTCAGCATGTTATGTCACGTTGATAGAATGATGCATGTTATTGGATGTTGTGAGCGGCCTATTGGAGGCTGTATCATTGACTGATTTAATGATGTGTTCAGAAATCGGCCGTGTCATTTACTGGTCGTGTCATGTTAGATAGTTAGCAAATTGCTGAATATAGTGAACAACTTCTACCTTCGATATGTTATTGCCTGTGACATTTGAAATTTTGGTAAATTCCTCTATGTTAATATGTTTTTCCTTCTCGTACATATTAAACGCATATTAAAATTCTTTATCCAAAAGCCCTGCGAGCACGTCACAGAAAACCCAACGATTGTGTTCTATAAACCAGGTTCTAGGGTGCACCAAGCTCACGCTTGCCTCGGACAGTTTCTCATATAAACAAACAAGTTGGTGAAGCACCACCAACCGATCTATTGACTCAGCAATTTTGCTTTGCAAAACGCACACAAACGTATAAAACATTACAACAATATACTTGCATTGTCAAGCAAAAGGTTTTTAATTGTTAGAATGTATTTCATAAACAACTAAAATTTTATATAAAGTAAAAACAAAAAAGGAATATTAACACTGGGAGATCGTGTAAGTGAACAGTGTTATACAAATTGTTTACTGTAGTGCAAGTATTTATTGGTTTTATTCAAACTTTTCTCGGCTTTTACGTGGACACTTTGGATGCTAATTGTTAGCATGGACATCTTTTGCCAACAATCATATTACAGAGCTACAAGTACAGCTCCTTATGTTTTTGAGGATAATAATACTGTATAAATCTTGAAATTGATATTCAAAGAAATCTATTAACCATAAAGTGTTGGGTTACATTCAATCTTAATTTAACTGTCTGTATTCTAGCATTGGCATCTCTAATAAATGTATCGTCAATTTATTTTATTTAAAAATGTATTTGATTTGTATCTTTTTGATTTTTAAAGTTTTATGTAGCGAATGCCAATTATTAAAATTCTGTTAAAAATGCATATTCAGTGCAGGAGCGCTGACATAGTGTACAAGCATCAGAAAATGGTGTGCAAAATCATCACTTCTACATTTCTTGTCTGTCATTATAATCGTGGACCTTTATTTTCACTACCTCAAAGACGGTATGTAACAATGTGTTGCCTTTATTTAATTTAAACAGGTAAATGTGCCCCAGGGTATTGCAGGTTGAGTTTATTACTTGCTGTATAGAACAGTTGTTGTTTTACAATTATTGTTATGTCATTTTCACCAGGTGCACAGGATCAGATAAATCCAGTTCAATCAATATATGGCATTTAAAAACGCAAATAAGAACAACAAAGCACAACAAATGCTGAACGTGATTAAAAAGAACTGAAAGAGACATTTTTACATTGAAAAACGAAATTACCAGACGAAAGGGTTGATAATTAATTACTGAAAGGTATTTTGATATATAAATGCAAAATGGGTAATTACATCACGTAAACATTTGCCATTATCTCCCCTTTTATTTATTTTGTTTGTAAATGACGTCGTTGATAATATAAATATAGAATGTCTTAATGATACCGACCTTGAAATGCTATCAATGTACTTAATTATGTTTGCAGATGATATTGTTCTGTTTACAACTAACAATCAAACATTGCAAAGTCAGGTTAATCTTTTGTTAAGGTATTCAGAAAAATGGGGTTTGAAAATAAATGTTTCTAAAACAAAAGTTTGTGTTTTTGAAAAGAGAAAAAGTAGTAATCATGCTGATATTTTGATTAATGATGAAAAGGTTGAACATGTTGATTCTTTTACATATTTGGGTATTAAATTTCACTACACTGGTAACATGGTACGTGCTGTTAAAGCACTTTCCGAACAACCATTAAAGGCTTTTTACAACCTATTATCTGTGTTTGATAAAGTAAGATTAGACATAAAAACAAAATTCCTCTTATTTGATTTGTTAGTTGTACCTATACTGTTGAATGGATCTGAAATTTAGGGAGTTTATAATTACAAAGATGTTGAGAAAATACACATTAGATTTTGTAAAGTTATCTTATGGGTAAAAAAGCAAACTCCTAATCTTGCTATCTATGGTGAGTTGGGACGTTTCCCGCTCTTTGTTTTAGCTAAGGAAAGAGCTGTAAAATTTTGGCTTAAGATAAAGAAATCTCAACACTCTCCTATTTATAAATCATATGTAGATCAACTTGACCTTAATGCTATCAATTGGGGTAATTCTATGGTGGGAAACCATAAATAATCTTGGATTTCCAGGTCTTCACGTTAATTTTAATGATCAAGTTAATTATTATCCTATCTTGAAACAAAGAATCAGAGACCAATTTATCCAAACTTGGATGGAAGGTATAAATAACTTACCGAAATTAGAAATCTATAGCAGATACAAGAAAACTTTTAATTTTGAGGATTATCTTTTATTTGTTAAAAACGAAAAATTACGAAGAATATTAACAAAATTTAGATTGAGCTCTCATTCTCTTAATATTGAAACCGGTAGATATCAAAGATTAGAAAGAAACGAAAGATTATGCAAATTATGTCCCCAAAATGTTTTAGAATCAGAATACCACTTTCTACTATGTTGTAATAGATAAACAGATCTGAGAAGAAAATTTCTCGTAATTATTTCATGGCCTTCTTTAAATAAATTTATTGCAATTTTGACAAATAAAAATAAAAAACGCATTATTAGTTTATGTAAATACTTAGATGAAGCATTTAAAATACGGTTAAATACCCTTCAGGATTTATAACTGTTTCTAATGACTTTTGTTCTGTTTTCTTGTTATATAAAACTGCTTATTTGCTGTTGTATATGTATATGTTATTACTTTTATGTATTTTGTGTCAGTGCTGTATTTCTGTTTTGTAACTTGCAGCCAAAGGCAAAGATTTGCCGATTTGCTTAATAAAAACTGAAAAACTTAACTGTCATTCCAATTCATTACGAGCAGAACAGCATTACCTAAGCTTGCCTAAATATTTTAGGTAATAGTAATTATGTATTTGTTTCAAATTTCAACTACCTTGAATAATTTAACTTAATGAGTGTATAATAAATATCTTGATTCTCTTAAGATTTAATTTGATGTGAAATGCAAAGCCATCTAAAATAAATCTGTAGAATAAGACAAATCTACAGAAAGTTCACTTCAGAAATATAGGGAATTACAGAGAAACATCTGTTTAATCATTAATTGTATTTGTATGAACATAAATAAAGTGATAACTTTAAACACGTTCATAATAAAGTATAGAGGTAAATTGTAAACAAGTGCACTTAGAGTTCAGGATCTATTGCACTTACGTTTTACTTCATGTCTAACTGAGTGCACTCCAAGTGAGATTTCTTTATTGAACTGTAAATTAGAGCTTTATTTTAAAAAAAGGACTTCAATCTTCCATTGTTGAGGTAGTTACTAATATTACTGTGTTGCTTAATGTTTTCCAGCGTTTTTCTTCAGTAACAGCATCTTTCTGATCTTGCAAAATGTTAATGAATTGGCGTAATATACTATATTATTTGAATTCAGTTAACATCATTATTATAAGAAATTTTTATATATTATAATAGTTTTCCAAATATGACGTCGCTACCAAGACGTCATGTATGTAGCTTTAAATGTTTCCTATTAAATGTATAGAGGATACAACATGAGTGATCATTTTATACTGAAATTATTAAACGAGTCGTCTAAATCGATATAAAACGAGGCTTTTGGCGAGTTTTATATCGATTTAGATGACGAGTTTAATAATTTCAGTATAAAATGAACACGAATGATGTATTCTACTTATCACATACCCTGAAAAAATAACAAGCAAAATCCATGAATTGTCCCTTTCTATCGCCTAGTAGAGCGAAATTAAAACGTGTGTAATTCGGTCGTATCGGATGTTACATAAGCTAGTCCCCGAAGACTTTATCCTACCGTTTTCCCATTTGCCAAAATAAGTAAAAATAAATAAATAATATTAACTGCGCTAGAGTCTAGATAAATGAATAGTGTTAGGAATCGACTGGATTTTTCAGAATCGATTATCGGAGAAAATCGGCTTAGCTCAACCGATTGATAATCGGATAATCGGAACATGTTGTTTCATTAGCTGTTAAAGTTTTTGTTATTAACAAATCAGTAGATACTGATTTAATATACGTTAAAATGGAAATAATAAAAATTAAATTTTATCATTTCGGTTGTCCTGTATTATCATTCTGTCTTAAATATGAGCCAGGTTAATCTGTTTCTGTATAAGTTTAATGGAGGATTCAGTAAGCTCTGAAATTGTATGGCTAGTTGTTGTACCGAGTATCAAAAATCTGAACTCATATCGAAATTGGCTTTAAAATATATTGGGTAACATAACCGTAACAAGCGTGATATTGTGGGTGGGGCATTATTTTCATACTTTTATCGGCGTAGGATTTCCTGTAGGTCCGGCACGTACCGCATACCGTTCCGTACTCCGTACTTCAGGATCTGCGGTACGGGACACTCCATTCACTTTTCTGTCAAAAAGTGCGCATCAAATCTTGCGGCGAAAACTGTGAATTTATAACCTAATTTAACCAGATAATAACCACTGACTGCACTGTAGGACTACATGTTCTATGTGTTAACACATAAAATTATTTAGATATGACTGTGTACAACGAGAAAAAGACCTAAAACTAGCTACGCACCATACCCGATCTATACCGCATAACCGGCATTTTATTTTCCGGTGTTGAAGTAGAGAACAAAGTGACTTGGAAGTAAACAGAAGAACATTTCAATATGTTTGGTTCTTTTATGAGATTTAACCGGAGATTTGGAATATTGAGGATGGACAAATCGTATTTGATTCTGTCGTTAAACTGAGAGTGTTTAATGATGTGTGTAACTGGCTGATAAACAAACTGAAACAGTGAAAGGCACGGAATTCATCACGGCGTCTGTTACAGTGTTGGGCGTTGTTAGGCGTAAGATCGTAAGCTTTTTTTTACTGAATTTTTTAAACATTTATTTCTTCATCATTGACATGCTTAATAAACGTAATGTGTTTACTGTTATTTTAATCTAAGCCAGACCATTCATTGATATTTTGTATGCAGTGGCTAGAATTCTGGTCCGGACAAGAAGTCAACTGTAGACTGGCAATCTAGAGGTCTGGTTACTGGAATCCAAGGTCTTTAACACGAACATATATCCAGAAATATTAAGTCACTTTAAGACCTCGCATTTTCTATTGTGATTAGAATCAGAAAAATTTTACATCTTTTTATTTTTATCATTTACCAATTTTTTTTAAATTAAATTTATTGTAAAAGGCAACATTAAATGAAAGTTATAGTTTGGATTACATGGATTTCAGTAGATACATATTCTTGCATTTTAATGCAAGCTTATTTAATTTTTTCTCTTTTTACTCCACTTTATACTGAGTTTGGGGTCATTTTGATGCAGGTGAATTTAGAAAGTGGTCATTTTTTTAAATAAAGATAAATATTGTATTTATTGCATCTTAATATGAAGTTAATACTTATTTGACCATTGAAAATAACTTCAAAGGAAATTAAACCAATTTTATAGCTAGTAAAGTTATGATATGACTCGGGCCAAGCTGATTATGACCCCTTGAAAATTTTCCACAGGGGGTCAATTGGCCACTGATTTTCAAAGCTATAATTTTAATCCCTTCATTATGATTAAGTAATGGGAACTATTTTATTTTGTTTTTTTTTCTGTCAGCTCAATGGAAATAATTGATTTATTTGCAATTTCAGATGCTGAATTTGAATGAATCTGGAACTAAGTGGTGTTGTATAAGACTCTAGATGGAGATAATTATGTAAGTCTAATTACAGTTATTTCTTACAAGTACTTTATATATTTTTATTATTTATTTTTATTTTATGTTTAAAATAATTTTATGTCATCAAATACTTTTAAGAGAATGGACTGTTTGGGTCAGTTTAAAAAAATATTTCTGCATGTATTCATTATGGTGGATAACTGCTTTCTAGTTAAAAGCCAGTACCTGACATGCTAAATGTGGATTGTGGAAAACTCAGAAAATATTTAATGAATTTTGCTTTTTTTCTAACATGTTTCTGATAATCTCACACTTGGAATTACACTGGTCAAAACTTATCAAGCAAGTTGATAGTTGATTAGTTAACATCCATGGGTCAATTTCACATCTTTATTTTAAATTAAAAATAATTATTAAAAATAAAAGGATTTAATAAAGGTAATTAACCAGTGGTGTGGTGTAGTGATGCAACTCTTATTTTGTCTTAAAATCATTTTACTGAATATACTTTACCATTAAAAACAATTTTTATATATTTTCAGACATTGACATAGACTCACATAAGAAGTTATGGAAAGAATAAAATTAAAATATCAACCGACCAGTCTGATCTGCAATATACAGAAATCACAGCACCGAGGACCAGTTTACTTTTGCACTGAATAAGTCACCTGCTCATAGTCATAAGCATTTGTTTTTCATAAATGTTTATTGGAGGCTGACATTTTATAAGTTTATGACATTATAAATGACCTAATTATGTACTAATTGTCTATTCTTTGATGTGTTGAGCATTATTTTTTTCAATTTCTATGAATACAAAACTGCTATATATAAACAGTATGGCAAAAGATTTGTTTCTATAAAGTCTAACTTGAAATCAAACTTTCTGATTTGAGGGTTTTAGAAGTAACACAACTGCTTATTTTATAGTTAAATTAACAATATCCAGGAGTCCATCTTTGTAGATCAGCATTTTGGTATTTAACTACGGAATTGTATTGGAAATAAATTCCATTTTATGTGGCATATAATTATAGAGTTGCCCTCTAAAGAGTTATAACCTATTGTTATTTTCACTATAAGTGTACTTGTAACAAATTCTTGTATTATCAACAATTAATTTGCTTGAATTTTAGAGAAACCATGATAATTATTGTTAAACCTCCTATCTGTCACATCTTTCTAAATAAGTTTAACCAATAATTGTAAGGACTTACAATTATATATATTAACTTGTACCTTCACTCCATGGATAATCATTTTATCACATTTGCATCCAGTGTAAATCCAGATAAGCTGACACATCTATTCCATTTGATCTAGATTTGTATTTTTTGGTCAGACATAACTTAATGAATCTTTAAACAAACAGTTAAAATCCTAATCAAACTGCACATATGTGAAGACTGATCTTGATCTACATTGTTCACTCTTGTGAGTTTACCGGTATTATCCATGCAGAAAATTGTTTAATCAAGCAAGATTAATTGGCGCATGTGTCTGTTTATATGAAGTTATTAAACTCTTGAAATATTGAACTTGATTTGTATTTTAAGCTTGTCTGTTATAGACAGATAAATAACATGAAATGCCATTGATTTCTGGTTGTTTATTAAAATTGCATTGATATGAATAAATGTACTGTTCAAGAAGTTTTCTTTCTGTTTTTATACGCCTGCCATGGCGGGTGGTTGGGAGTCGTCCACAGTGATGTCCGCTCTCAAACTTGAACAGTTGTTGTCCAATCTTTATAAATTTTGGGAAACTGTTTATGGGCATAATATCTCGGTCAAGTTCGATAATCAGCCAAATTGATTCATGCACTTCAGAGTTATGGCCGTTTATTTATAAAACGCCTTGTCCGCTCTATAATTCATATAGGTGCTGTCCGATCTGCATGAAACTTGTGGAAATGTTTATGGGAATTTTATCTCGGTCAAGTTTGATACTCAGCCATATAGCTTCATGCACTTCAGAGTTATGGCCGTTTATTTATAAAAACATGGCAAACTCTTCTTGTCCGCTCTCTTATTCAAATAGGTGCTGTCCGATTTTCATGAAACATGTGGAAATGTTTATGGGCATTATATCTCGGCCAGGTTAGATAACTAGTCAAATCGTTTCATGCACTTCAAAGTTATTTTTTTGCGGGATATATAAGATTGCCGGTAGCTTTACCCTCCCCCCGTATAACATTTCTACCTTGATTAAATTTCAAGTTATTTTAAACTTGTAAGTGAATATAATAGATCGAATTCCAATGTTAAGCCAGAATGGAGACTAGTTTCGGATCTCGGCAATATGTTTTGTGCATCAAGGTCTATCAATTAATAGACTCTTGTAGAATGTGCACACAACCCCAGAGTTAAACAAGCGGCTTGATACTTGTGAATGGGTAAATGATTTTCATTATCATAGCCACAAAATGCAACTGCAGGTAAAGCAAACTAAAGCAGAAAAAAACGAAGAATTGCAGTGCCTGAAAACCCGCCGTTTTTACCCAGGTTTGATAATCGTCTCGCTTGCACCCCGATAATGATATAGATACACTTAACCAATGTTCTTAATACACTGATCATATAATTGTATTTTTTCCACAGGGAATCTAAGGTGAAACTTAATTATTATTATAGGATTCATCATTTTTAATTCTTTTTTATGAAATTGTTAAAATCTCCTGGTGCATTCGAAAACCAACGGCATTTAAAAAGGTTTAGGCGATACAAAGAGCCACCGTGAAATCGTCAGCGATCTGAACCAACGGAGAAAAAAAAACGCTATTGACTATTTGGGAGTGCACTTCGTATCATTCCCCCCCCGCCTCTAACTAAACATGAAACAATAATTATTATCATTTTGAAGCATTTAAAGTTTAAAAATAAATCATTAAAATTCATAGAAATAAAAAAATTTGTATACAGTATCAAACATTACATTCAAGCTAGGCTGTGCGTCGCTAAAAAAAAATTTAAATTTTTTTTTCCTATCAAGCTCACACTTCGTCGCTGCACACTACTACATTGCTGTGTTTTGATCTTTTTTAATTGACAAAACTGCCGGAAAGAGGCGTCTTATGGAAGCGGTCGCCACATCCCGCTACGCTCAATAAACACTATTTTGTCACGGCGTGTAAAATGTACGCAATCAGAAGCGCTTCATATTTTACGAAGTTTCAAGACGTTTGTCTTAATTAAAAGGCAGCTCCTCCGTGTAATATATATATAATTAATAAGAAAAATATGTTTTTGAGTGCTACGTTCTTTCATTTTAATCTTTTTGTTAAAATTGTCGTTGCAGTTTTGTCTAGTTCGAGACAGGTATATGAAATTTCCGTTTTTTACTATACGGCGTCTCTGGACGTTAACGTAGCAAGTCGATAGACGACGTCACTGATAACGTCCAGACGGGCTGGACTAGATTTCCTGCAACGCGTGCAAATTACTCTGCTCATGTCTAAATTTTCTTTAAATGGAGCTCCATCTTTCATATTTCGGAAGTAAAAATACTTATAGACCCGGGAAGTCGTCTTTCCCGGGTAAGGAAAAAGGTCTTCGTTATTGTTGCCATCCATTACTGTCTTGATGGATTACCTCCCTTCAGAAATAATCGGAAAGAAACTACCGGCAAGCTACTACCGAAAAGAGAGAAACATTCATCCGCCTAACCTAGCGACATCGATTCTGAAAAATTGGAATCGATTGTCGCCGACATGGAAGTTATCCGACTGATTATCGATTGTCGGCGACAATCGGGCAAACACTATAAATGAATCTACCAGTTCTAGGCTTCTGAAGTTGTGTTTAATTAAATAAATCGATTTTCTGTATGACGTCATTTGTGTAAACTATCATAGCGGCATATGACAACATTGAAATTTGCTGGATATAAACTCATAATTTTGATTGAAAAAGTGTTTCTAGTGTTTTATTTTGTTTCGGGGATGTTTTAAGATCACACCGACGATGTTCTGAAAACGATGTCAGCGTCTGGGTCATTTTGTTTTCGATTTAAACGAAATGAAAATGGCTTTGGTTCTGTTGTTGAATTTCATCATAGACTTTCGGCGTATTGCTATCTTACGGAGTAAACAAGATGTCCAAAAGTTATATTATCCGTGGATATTATAAATATATGGGATGCTTAAGTTCCTTATAGAAGTTGATTGCTTGCCTGAAGTGGTCAAATGGCAGAAGTAAGTCATTTTCATAAATTTTTTTTGATCGCTGATAACGCGGATGAATAGTGATTCGGCTACGATATATAACTAGTTATATATCGAAAATATATAACGAGTGCTATTACACTCCCACACCGGAAGGTATGTGATAATTCTTATTACTGCACATGAACATGCTCACTTAAACCGAGCCTGCAAAATGTTGATATTTGTCGTATTCGGTTGCTTTCGAAGTTTCCTTTTTATCTATTTATCTTTTAAGTGAGGTGGAAAGTAATGCAACAGTGTATATGGCTACTCTTAAGCATTTTGTTCTTATCAAAATATGCTTCGTTTTAAAGACGTCAGCGATTAATTACTTATTATTAAACTCCTTGTGGAGCCTTACAAGTTCCAACCTTGATGAGTCATTAATTTTTCTTACGAACCGATGCGATTTTTTCTTGGCACGTACAATATAAGATCTATTTTTATTGAACTTAATCTATAAGCCATAAATATTGCAAAACTATCATTTAGATATACACGTGGTCTTTATTAGTACGAGATCTTACAAAATATACGTATATATTGCGGCTTTTATCTCACTGACGTAGGTTGTATTCTCAAGAACTTATAATATCGCTATTAATAAGTTGATAAGCACGTTAAGGTTGCTTTTCAAACGAAATAACAACTCCTTACAGCTGTTTGGTATTTGGCGTTTAAAGCGGGTAGGGCTTTATTGTGTCAGTAGCCATTATCATCTGATAGTCATACGTTTATGGTCATGAGTTATATTTATATTTCAGAACTCACAAACCATATTCAAGACTTTGTGTTTTTGGACATTTTCTTAATGGTTTTTTTTCGAAATACATGTTTTGAATATTTACATCCTTTTTATGCAAGATTTACTTTTTATAGAGCAAAAAATCATGTTTGCCAACTTATCATATAGATCATGACCGAGATGTATCCTGGCAACACTTCAAACGATTTGACCACACTACACAGGTTTTTTCCCACAATAATGTATAATTCTATGACCATAACTCAAAACTCATTCGACTGACTTACTCAGAGTTGAATGGTTTGCAAATCATTAAAAGACCTCTAATATAATATAGCTTACCATGAGTAACATACATTTCACCTCCTTTATAGCCCCACAACACCCCAGGAATGAGAGGACTATGATGACGGCTCCAGAAACGATCAGTACAAGTGATATTGTTGGTAGAAGGTTCGATCCAAGAATGGAAGAGAACTTGGTCATCCCTGCAGAACTGGTCTTAGTGTATATACCGAAACCAACCAATGCACAGCCGGCAACCTGTAAGTAAGAATGTAGTTATATCAGCACATGCAGCGTATATTCCTTTCTCGAACCTATTAAAAAGTGAAATATGCATATCAGGAAAGGCCACATCCAGAAAACACAGCCTCTCCACGCAGCCAGCACAGTTGAGAGGAACAAAGAGAATGGGTTATAAAATGGTCAATTTCAAAATAGACACCACAAACAACTGACAAAAATGAGACCATGAAAAGGTGAAATATGCATATCAGGAATCGCCACATTCAGAAAAAACAGCCTCCCCACACAGTCAAGAAGAAGAGAGGAAGAGAGCATGGTTAATAAAATGATCAGTTTCAAAAGAGACACCACTAACAATTAACAAAAAGGAGAACCCGAGGGTTACCGCCTTGGAACGGTCAGTGGCAAATCAAATTGCCACTGGGGGTTTAAACCAGGTTCTAGGGTGCACCAACCTCACACTTGCCCCAACAGGTTCTCATATCACAAAACAAATACACGTTGTCTTGGTGAAACAACTCCAACCCACTTATTGGCTCAACAATGTTGCACGCAAAAGCACACAAACATATAAAACATAAGAATCTAATAGCATTGAAAAGCCAAAGGGCGGGTACTCAATGATCTTACAGAGACCAGAGCTCCTGGAGTAAAATCAGCAAGAACACGATGACAGGGTCATTGAAGAAGTTCGACAGTAGGTTAAAGACTTAAATCTGTTCAGATTAAAAACATAAACATAAAAATCCAAATAATTTTAATCAAATACCATATAATTGAGATTGGATATTGTGTTAGAAATGCCAACTTTGGATGGTGCTTTTTCAATTAGTTATCACTTGTTAAGATTGGAGATTTTTCAAGTCTTCATAGTCTCTCATTTTTGTGATCATGGGCTCACATCTGACCGTATTATTTAGTGTTAGTCTCACCGTCATATGCATACCATTGTTTGGGATATTGAGTTGCAATTAACCACAGGGTTATGCAGCGTGGAGTACCTGGGCTAACATGCATTTCCGTTACTGTCCATGATCATGCTCAATCATTCTGAGCCTTCAATATATTCATCGTCATATATATTGTCAACTTCGGTGGCTTTCAAAGTTCTCCTATTTGATTATCTCAGCCTTTTATTAGCAAATTAAAATTTATGATTTCGGAATTATGTAACAGTGTTACCGTAGTCTTCTTTCTCAGTGTTAATTAATGTCATGAACGCGTGTTCCAATATTTTCAAATCTTAGATTTTTTTTTCCAAATCTTAATCATGTTTGAGCGTTATAAATCATAGTCATGTTTCATTATTCTCCTTCATCTCCAAGAGACTTGCCCAGTCTCAGAACGGAGTTTAAAATGCAAATACCTTTAAATGTTCGACTTCGACTTTTTCAATAGATGAAAAGTAAATTTTGAAAGCCATCAAACAGGACAAATAGGAGAATATTGCAGGCTCAGTTTGACCGAGCATGTTAAAAGCTGGCTAGCATTTTAGGGTTTATATTGCCTGATCGCTTTCTCAACGATTTATTTTTGAAACAAAGTATGAACCATTTCTTCCAGCTAAATGTTATGTATCTGATTAACAAGGCGATATGAGATCAATGCAGGCGCCTTTTTATCTTGTAAATGATAATTGAATCGATATATCGAGCATCAATCTTTTCATTGAAAATGATTCTAGTTGCATTTTTTGGCGCGTAGTTGCTTCGTTGAATACTTGCTGTATTTACCGAAATCAGTTGTGTTAAATATCGGTGTACAAGTTTTCATTGAATCATTTGAAATAATTAACTTTAAAATACGTATTCTAAAACATACGTTAAACGTCTACGTAATGGCTTACTTTAATATACATTAAGCTGAAGTTTATACCTTTGGCTTACTTCGGACACATACTTAATATTAGAACTAATTTACAAATAGGCGCAAAATCAAAGTTATTTGTCTGCAAATGGCTTGAATAGGATTTCTAGACGTGACATTACAAAAAAGTCATACTCAGTTATTATGACAGTCGATAGACAGTTATCGTAAATAAACCACATTGATTTGTTTATTTTGGCGAATATCTTTGATGGAAGAATCCATTTTTACCAGTTAACGTTGTGCTATATGTGCGATTTCCATTGTAACAGATGCCGATATACTTGCTAAACAGATACGCGCGTTATTGTCTTCTTGAGCTGAAACTTAATAGATGTAAGAGAGAGAGAGAGAGAGAGAGAGAGAGAGAGAGAGAGAGAGAGAGAGAGAGAGAGAGAGAGAGAGAGAGAGGGAGAGAGAGAGAGAGAGAGGAGAGAGAGAGAGAGAGAGAGAGAGAGAGAGAGAGAACGTTTTGAAACATTAGTAGTGTGGTGTTTTAGTTAAGGAAAGTCTTAGAATCGGTATGACTCTGTCCGTCGATGATAACATTTTTTCTGATACACAGTAAACGTGGTTTGAAAGTATAATAAGCAAAATATATCTGCGTTTAGGGAATTTCATTTTTGTTTCCATCGAGTTTAAAATGACTTTCTTACAAATGATGAGTGTCATCTTCATAGAGAAACAGGATTAAAGACTTCAGTTTTTATATTGCTTCAATTTAATTCGCATTGCTAATAATAGGTAATTACATGTATGTCTTTATCAATATGTTTATATATTATTTCAACGAAACAGTGGTGGAAATTATGCCAACATTCACAACTCAGTCAGCTTACTAACTGGGTGGTAGGCAAATCGCCGGAATACAAATCATCTTCAAATTATTGTGAAAAAGCACGGTTCGTTTCACATCATAACATGTTTTCACATTCTAAGATCTTCAAAGATCTTCCTTCAATGAATACATCATCAAAATGCCATTTAGCCACGTTAACTTTATTTTTGCACTTCGAAAAGGATCGTGAAACACAAATTATATCAGTAAGGTAATGAAGCAATTCTGAACAGACTCGTATGCATCATAATACTCATTGTAAATAGAAACATTATTATGAATTATCATTTATGCATACATGTGCCATCTTTTGGGATGGATGGAAGGTGTGCTTAACCCGGGGCTAGGCGGCGTGCGAGGTAATATGCATTATCATAACTGTCAATGAACAAGCTCAAACAAACCAAGTCTGCAATAATTTATATTTGTCGTGTTCGGATGCTTTCAATGGTACTTTTTCATCTATATGCATCACAACCAGATGTGGAAACGCAGCTTTAGTTCAATGGAATTACAGACTGATGTGTGTGATGGAGGTTGTTGCTCGATTAAGGTGTTACTGTTCTCTTTACTGAGGTCACGTTATCATGTAGATTATTTAATATTACGTGCAATTTACCTGAAGTCAGTGCATTAAGATTGATGGTTTTGGCAGAATCAAGGAATTCTCAGTACTTCTTCCCTGCGTTAGTCTTAAGACTAGCCATAGATTAAATGTTTATTAAAGGCGAAACACGTAAATCCATGCTTCGAAATATAATTGTGAGTAAAACATCAGATTGCACATAATTTGCAAACATTGAGAGGACAATGTCTAGAGTGAGAATGATATAAACCATATCTTGAGTATAAATTATAGTTAATGTATGCTCGTGCACAAAAGTCTTGTCCGGTCCACAACTCTAACACATTCCTTCACTGGCAGTACTGACTCAAATTCCAAAATTCTTTTTATTGAATGCATATACATCCTATTTTCACTGATATCAAAATGTATGAGTGTGCGATTAAATTAAATATAATGGCCAAAATGATGTTTTATAAGACTTTAATGTATGATATTTTGCATAGACAGCATCAAATTAGTCTCTAATTTTGACTTACAGTCTTCTTATACCCAAAATGGTTTATAATTGTATAAGTTGTGTTCTTTTCATCTAGTATTATCTCGTTAACAAGATTCACCTTTACCTTTTGAGATTATATCAATCTGTTTATTATGTTATTTTATCCCCTAAAGACTTTAAGCATACTCACCAATATAACAGAATTAAAGAGAAACATGGAATATTTGATGAAACTCCCAACACCCCGAAGACTCATCTGCAAAAGAAATAAAACAAAACTTACGGTAAAACCAATCTGTTAATAGCTAGTGGTACTGAAAAGCCAACAGTAATACCTGTAAGTTAAGATTGTATTCCTGTAACTTCTTTGAAAATTGTTTCTTATCTTAAAATAAGTTGTTTCTTTGAATTTCATGTGCTTATTATCATAAATATATTTTATTTTCTTGTGGCTTTTGCGATATGCGATTTTATGTACAATAAAGTTTGTGTTATGTTATGAAAAGCATGATTGAGCAACAGTCGCAAGATAATGTGCAAAGAAAAGAACGTACTTTCAGGTTAAACATTTAAGACATTAAACAATTTTAAGAAAATATCAACATTGTTTCAAATAATGACCTACAGTCTTTTATTCTATGCTTTGAAACAATCTAGCTTGCATCGGTTATCCAAATAAGTGCTTAGTTATTTCATCTTGTATTCAAGAATATAGTCCAAGTGACATATTTATGAGCTGGCGCGACTGTAAATCACAAAGGATAAGAGATGAATAGATAAAACCGAAAAAGAGACAAACTTGTCAAATATTATCTATCGTCTTCTTATTTTATATATGGAATATTATAACAGTATGCATTCTGTATGTTCGTATTTTTCGAGTTAGGTATGTAAACAATATCGCTCAAGACCGAATGTCGAGCGTTAAGTGGTTACTTACGCAACGAGAAATAATACGAACCTACAGAATGCATACTGTCATAATGTTCCTTTTATTATTTACCCTTCTCGCTCAAAACAAATTTAAATAAACTAAACAACAAAATTTTAATCAAAAACGTGGTTTACATAATAGCAGAAATAAAAATAGCACCGTGATAGTCAATTAATGAATGGCGTAGAAAATTTATGAATGGCGTAAAATACGTTTGTAAAACTGCGACGGAAATTTCCTAGTTTGGAATTCGTTATGTGCCGGAAAATTACGACAACCTAGTGCGACATAGTACATGACGTCACATAGAACACGGGAAGCTGCAAAATAAATAATTGGAAATGCACATTGTTTGATGTGGAATTTCTGATCTGACGAGTTGTATCAATTTTGCGGATTAACGGTGCACTATGTTAAATCATTCAAGGTTAAAAAATAAAGATTTATATTATAACAGGTCAGCTGATACACCCAGACGAGTGAATTAACTATAAAGTTACTTGTTATATCGACGCTTGAATATGAAAATAAGCTTCAATTATACTACGTATGACTTCACACAAACACTAACTTTTAATGATTTTCCTGTAAATGATATATATAGTTTTTACTTAGAACTAAAACTCTAAGCTTATATCTTTTAAAAGCACTAGAACGCTGAGTACATGTATGTGTATGTTATACCATTTTTGAATACTGTTCAAGCTCTTTATTTATTTTCGTTCTTAACCCTTACATACATCTATGTAAGTATTGAAATGCGTTCACCCTGGAGCTCGGTGCGTGGGCAGGAATGTGTATTTTCATTACTGTCCATGAACAGTCTCTAACAACCCGATCCTGCAATTTTGATTTTTTTATCGTGTTTGTGTGTGGCTTTCAAAGTTCCTTTTTAATCTTATTACATAGCTTAAAGCTAGATTTTCTGAATTTATTGCTATTTATACGCGGTCCGATGACAGTTTATTATTAAGAAGTAGCGTCAGGCATTGATTCTTACCAAAGGTATAATTAACTATACAGATATTTCCTCCGTTAATAAAGCCATAACGTAGCGTTGTATTATTCCTGAGATTTTCTGTATGCTAGACTAGACTCACATGTAAACATAAACCACTTGCATTTGACATGTGAATGCTCTCCAGGCAAGTTTATAATTGTCTACGTGAAGTACCAGACTTACTGGATTATTGCATGAAATGCGTTTTGAAGGGCAAATTATGACTGTATTAGACATAACTTAAACACAACAACAAAGTCTGATGCCAATATTGTCAAGTTGAATGTAAAGTGCTTTTATACGAAGTTAGATCCCAGAAGCGGCTACATGAAGAGAATAAAAATGACTCTAAGTCACTTTGGAGAATACTAAAGAATCTTCGCTTACCATCTAAGAAAGCTGTTTTCTTCTAATACAAATATATGTCTCAATATTGATGGAAATATATGTTTTGATAAAGAGAATATTGCTGAATCTTTAACACTTTTTATACAAATGTTGCCTCTATGCTTGTCGAAAAACTACCAACAAGGTTAAATAAGTATGGTAAATCATTTGTTAATTCTTTTTATGCAAGACTAGGTGTATCTCGAAACAGTTTTTCATTTTCACTAGTTGCTGAAAATCAGATACTTAAGTACTTAGAACAGCTTAGTGCTAACAAAGCTACTGGATTAGATGGTATACCTTCACGTTTTGTAAGAGATGGTGCATCAATTATTGCTCAACCTCTAGCACATGTAATAAACTTGTCTCTCATACAGGGTGTGGTTCCAGATGAACTCAAATCTGCTAGAGTAATTCCTATTTTTAAGAAAAATGATAAAACTGCCGTTGGCAATTATCACCCGGTGTCTATTTTAAGCATTATTTCCAAGATATTTGAGAGGGTTGTATATGATCAGGTAGAGTCATATTTTAAATGTAATAAGTTATTTTATAAATTTCAATCAGGTTTCCGGCATGGGTTTTCTACAGACACGTGTCTTATTCATTTGACAGACTATATAAGAATGCAAATGGATAAAGGTTATTTTATTGGAGTGATTCTTTTAGATCTCCAAAAGGCATTCGATACAGTAGACCATCAAACTCTTCTTTTGAAATTAAGTGCGGCTGGCCTTGGAGACGATATTTTGAGATGGTTTCAATCATATCTTTCTGATAGAAGGCAACTAGTTGATGTTTCAGGTACTCATTCATCCACCGCTAAGATTACATGCGGCGTTTTACAAGGGTCAATTCTAGGTCCACTTTTGTTTTTAATATATGTAAATGACATGTCAGCTGTTGTCAAAAATAAGTTGTTATTATATGCTGATGACTCAGGAATTCTGGTCTCAGGTAAATGTAAGGCTGATGTTGAACATGCCCTGGAAGAAGACTTGCTTATTGTTAGCCAGTGGCTGGTAGATAACAAGCTGTCATTACATTTAGGCAAAACTGAGTCCATCTTATTTGTGTCTAAGCAAAGACTTAAGTCAAATTCATCGCTTAATATTAAATGTAATGACACAGTTCTTAAAGCAACTTCTTTGGTCAAATATCTAGGGGCAACCATTGATCAAACATTATCTTTTGATGCAATGGCTAGGTCAGTGTTGCAGAAGGCAAATGCACGTTTGAATTTTTTTATCGCAAAAAGGACTACCTTACTCAACATACAAGGAAGCTTCTAGTTATGTCCTTAATACAATGTCATTTTGATTACTGTTGTTCGATATGGTATCCCAGTCTAACACAGCTTCTTAAAAACAAACTTCAAGTCACTCAAAATAAGCTGATTAGGTTTGTCCTTAATCTTGATGCCAGGTCACATATTGGTCCAAATCACTTCCGTACACTCAACTGGTTACCAGTCAATAAACGTGTAGATCAGATCATCCTATGTCATGTTTTAAAAATTAAAAATGGTCTGGCTCCCGATTACATGGAAGAATATTTCATTCCACAAGACACTGTTCATTCCTACAAAACCAGGTTAAGTAACAATGGTGGATTTGCAGTCCCAAGGGTCAAAGGTTTTGGCTCAAAATCTTTCAGCTTTGTGGGTTGTTCCTTGTGGAATAGTTTGCCAGCGGAATTATCTAACATTAGCATGTTGCTTTCTTTCAAAAAATCTGTTGAGAAGTACCTAATGGACAGTTTGTAATTTTATTTTTTTTAATCTTCAAAAGTGTTTTTCAAATTTACATTTGATTTTTTCGGTATAGGAATGGATTTAACTTATTTTGTTTTTCATCTTATCATTTAACTTTTTTAGTTTATAATGATCTTTTGTTCTTTTTATCTGTTAATAATGTGCTACACATTTTAAAATTACTTATCACTACATTTTAAAGTTGAGGCTTGGTATCTTGGCAGTAGTTTTAGTAATAGGTTTAACTTTGTGACTGTGATATAATATAATTTGTCTTTATTGAAATTTAACTGAATGTAGAATATTTAATATTTTTTTATATTTTATCCTTGGTGGTGTGCATGTCATGGCTAATCCATCCATCCATCCGTCCGTCCGTCCGTCCGTCCGTCCGTCCGTCCGTCCGTCCGTCCGTCCGTCCGTCCGTCCGTCCGTCCGTCCGTCCCATCCCATCCCATCCCATCCCATCCCATCCCATCCCATCCCATCCCATCCCATCCCATCCCATCCCATCCCATCCCATCCCATCCCATCCCATCCCATCCCATCCCATCCCATCCCATCCCATCCCATCCCATCCCATCCCATCCCATCCCATCCCATCCCATCCCATCCCATCCCATCCCATCCCATCCCATCCCATCCCATCCCATCCCATCCCATCCCATCCCATCCCATCCCATCCATCCATCCATCCATCCATCCATCCATCCATCCATCTTCAAATTCAGATAAATTTAATGATATTAACGACATCCTGGGGTGGGGTGGGTTGGGTTAGAGGAGAATCTAGAAGTCCTCTACTGTTTGTATTATATGTTGCATGAAACCTTATGGGTTCTTAAAAGATTTTGAGTAAAGTGATCAATGCACCTTGTTCAATTTTTTATTGAAGAATCAAGTAGGGGAGTTTGAGGAACCTAACATAATCGCGGTCAAAGTAACAATATTTTTTTTCAAAATGATTTAAATGGATCTGAGAAATCATCCTTCAAATCATGGTTTGTGCTTAATTTAAAAACGAAATGAAGAAATTATTGTCATGTAAAAAGTGTTTTGACAGAGAAAGAAAAAAACTTCGTGGACAATAATAATCAAATCTCTTCTTAGAGATTTTTATAAACTTAAAGAGATTTTGACTTTCATCATTGTTAAAAATCTGAAGTCACTTTTTTCTTCTGCATTTTGTTAATACCAAATCATGATTGTAAAAGATCGTAAAAAGTGAAAATTGCATGAGAGGACTAGCCACATCTAGAAGACACAGCTTTCCCACAAAGCCAAAAGGTAGAGAGAAAAAGAAAGCATAAGTTATCAAATGATAAAATTCAAAACACAAAAAATTAACGAAAATAAGTACCCGAGGGGTGTCTGCCTTGAAAAGGTCAGTAGTAAAATCGTTTTATTTTGAACCATTCATTATATGCTCTTATTCACATCTGTTCATCTTTACATAACTCTGTATTAATACACAGATTTTTGTTAGCATGACGCACATGTAAACACAAAACACTTGCATTTGACAGATAAAGGTCTCCAGACACGTTTGTTATTGTCTTCCTGAAGTGGCATTATACCAGACCTACCTGACTGTTGAATTTATTGAATTCCGAAAGGCACATCACGATTTGTTTTGGAACAAAACAAAACAATAATGCAGACAATTATTCCAACGGCACCGTTGAGGTTTTGTCACAAAAGTGGCAGCCTGCATTTAAAATGACATTTGGAATTTTGAAAAGGTGCTCTCTATTACATTAATTCTTACAAATGTGAAGACAGTAATAACATTATGAAATATTTAAATTTTCGCTCATTTTACTCATTTGTCATAGAGTACATGTACATTTACATAGGGTTATCATAAAGCTGAAAATTCCATGTACATGTATAGTATGATTTTTGACGTAAACGCAGTTTAAGTTAAAAGTGACAAGGAAACTCATTTCTACTCACTCCATTCTAGTTTGGTCGAAGCCATTATATAAAGCTGAAGCAAAAACTAAAAGTGAGCTGGTGCTTTAAGAAATTTCACAAAACAGATGACCCCTCATGAGCGAATATGATTACACCGAATCCGTTTCTTTACCATATATGTTTATAATTTCAAAATATTTTCTAATTTAAGGTCATTACACTGGAAAATGCTTCTTCCGTCATATTTTTATATATTTAAGTCGTTACTATATTTGGAAAAAAGTTAATAATAAGCAATGTCGTCTGCTCAACATTATGACGTCATTGAAAGAATAACGTCAATTACCAGAAGACACATTTCTGTGACTTTATTAACTTAATTCAAACTACACAACGGGTATAATGTCAGTTTTTTTAGATACATGTGATGCATGTTTGACCCAGAACATCCGGTATAACAACACGCATGAATTTTACGTTATTCGGAAAAACAATCCATACAAACAATAATGCAATAGTTCGTATGGAAATAAAGCCTCAGATTTATCGGTTAATTGACCAACGGAATGCAATAACGTGATTGTCGAGTAAGCTCACGGCTATTCTTAATTGATTCTCATATATCTAAATTACATGCAGCCTATGTAGTACTCAAGATTGAAATATGATATTAATATCATTTAATGCATCGATATAGATCCATCGCAGCACATATCAATTTAATCATTTTTTTAACCCGTTCTTTTTTCATTTCTACGTTTTGGCTGTGTGGGAAGGCTGCGTTTTCTTGTTGTGGCAATATTCCTGATATGCATGTTTAATCGGGGTAGAGAAAGGGTCACCCACAACAGCCGAGTTCGCCATATTGATTTTGACTTCCTATTTTCACTAATATCCGTCGTAAACTTATCTTAGTAACCATTAATTAGAAAAAAAAAACTATAACAAACTAATGCAGATATTTTTGTACTTTTCTAAATATTTTGATAATTTGATTACTGTTAAATAAATACACGAGGAAAAGTTAAAATCATAAACAAACTTATACTTAATACAGCTTTATTTCACCAATGTAACCGTTTAGTCAGTAGGCGTCGAAGACAAGAATGATTACCTCACAATCACTCTACGGGAGGTTTTCTCAAAGAACGCTAATTTGTTAAAAGATACAATCAATTAAAATGTCTTAATTTCTCAACTGCATGCCACAATAATCACTCAACAGCTTACCTTGATTGTGTACTTCCCTGTGCACGTATTTATTTTATGTAACAGAGAATGTTTACGAGAGAAGAGAAGTTATATATACGATCACTCTTCACAAATTATTCTATCCTGTAAACAATGTTCAAGAATTGAACAGTATTTTTTCATGTTCACAGAATCCCAGCACTGAAGAACATCAGGTGCTATGTATTGTTAAAATGTATCCCATGTAAACACTTAAACATATGTAGTTTCTGTACCACAGATCTTATTCGTATATCAAACCGAATAGTGTATCAAGATTTTCCCCGAGAACCGTTGCTATGGAAACGACATCGTTCTCGGGACGGTGCCGGTTCTCTGTTGTATTTGAAAAATATTGAATGCTCCGTTTAATAATGAGGAATTCGGCACCAACTGTATAATAATGACCACAGATTGCGAGGGAAATAACATGATAGTTTTGTGTTTATTGTAGAAATGGAAGGAAAAAAAATTGTCAAAATTATTGCCTTTAAGGTAGTTTTAGTGTAATTTTTCAGACTTTTTGGTGCCCGTTCATACAAGTCACGTGTCACTAAACTTCCATTTAAATGTTAGGTATTTAGTTGGAAGTTATTAATTCTTTTCTTCCAAAAGATTTCTTTCGAATAATCAGGTAGTGATGTAATAAAAAATAAATTAAAAAAAAATAAAAAAATTTAGTCAGACTATTTTCTCAGTAACTTTCGACAAATTATTTGTAATAGTTGAAAGTTTTTGATTCTTTTTCTTGAAGAAATTTTAATTGGTATATCAGTTTGTGGTGTAATTAAAAAAACTGTATATTATATCAGATTAATAATTATATAACTCTGAAAGCCACGTTGCTGAATTCATGTTTAGGTTATTACAGTAACACGCACAGGCCTCTTGCTGGTATACATGTTTGCAGATGTGTATACAAACAGTTCATAAACAAAAACTGTCCAAAAAAAATTTAAACGTTCCTTTTCCATTTCACAAACAATCAAAATAACAAATTCATGCAGTTAATTATGAATATATGTTTTCAACATCGCAACATGTGCAAGAAAAATATCTCTGTCAGGCACTTCTTTTTGGTACTATCAGAATATAGAGTAAAATAAAACATTGAAAAACTATTTACAGGTAACTTTGAGAATATTTTGAAAAAACATTATCCGGTTGATGTAGTGTTTTGTTTTTCGGGAAACTAACCATGAATTGAGAACGTAAAAAAGTATATGCAACGCAACTGAGTAAGTTCATATTATGAAAGCATTTAACGTTTAGCAAAAGAGAGTCGGACATGCAAAAGAATAAAAATAAAATTAAAACATTTTTTTCTAACACAATGTTCAAAAACCAGTATGAAACATTGTTCAGAGAACTAAATATACAAAGCAGTCTGCACGACATTCCCCCTTTTTACATGTGTGCACTTTAAAAACTGCAAAACTCCGTCAATAGCCGGAATCTGGATTATAACGATATGCACATACAAGTATGCAGGAATATTACATGATATTGATTTAATAGCATCCGTCTCGCCTAGTCGCGATTTCATGTCCGGACCATATCTTAGTCATTCATGGTTGCATTTAAAAATTGTCGTCAGAAGTGATCTAAAAATCGGTGTGCTGCGGTTAGCTCATAGAGGGTTTATCAAAACGTCGTTATAGAGCGCTTTAATTGTTAAACTTGAAATCATGTTTTTTTTAGTTTATGCTGAACATAAAACAATCTGACATCAAATGTGTACGTAAACGAGGCAGTGACAAAACTTTTGGATCATTATTATCCCTCGTATAAAGGTGTGTAACACACAAAAATGTGTGCCTACCTTCATAGTCAAGGTCGCAGCAAACCTCTGAACGTATGCTATTCAAATCTTAATGATGATAGTTGGTATCAGTACACATCTTTGTTCATATCGTTGTCATCTATTGTTGGAGTTTAAAACTATTAGGAAGAAATAACCACCTTAGAATGACGAAGTGTCTGGCGATAAGAAAAAAAGAATTATCTAACTTCTTCAAAAATTAGAAGTTAGTTTGTTTTCAGCCATTTTTAGAATATTCAATGTTAATTAACGGAAAATGTTTTAACGTTAGATAACTGAAATGAACAATTTCACACTTTGTTAAGGTCTTTGGAATTTTAAGTTAAAGATAGAGTTAATGTAGTTATGCATACAAAAAATACACCAGCAGAAAGAAAAAGTCATTTGGAGGTGCGTTTACATGGATATTTTGCCATGATTATTTCGGAAACAGAACAAAATAAATGTAGTTTCATAAAAATGATTGCATGTGTTTTGATATAAGTCATGACAGATATCTTTCTTGAAATATCTCTTTAAAATCGCAATTAGAAACACTAAAAATACAGAGAAATAAAACGATTCATAAGTTTGAGGAGTACACCGGTATAGTTTTCTCATAATGTTATTTTCACTCATAAAACCAAATAAAAAATCAGGAGTATACATGTACAGACATCCAAAGTCAGAAGACACGGTATTCCGTTTAGTTCGAATAAAGCTCACAAGAGGTGCAAACCAGCTAAAACAGCTGTTTGAATTCATGTTTAGGTTATTACAGTAACACGCACAGGCCTCTTGCTGGTATACATGTTTGCAGATGTGTATACAAACAGTTCATAAACAAAAACCGTCCAAAAAAAATTTAAACGTTCCTTTTCCATTTCACAAACAATCAAAATAACAAATTCATGCAGTTAATTATGAATATATGTTTTCAACATCGCAACATGTGCAAGAAAAATATCTCTGTCAGGCACTTCTTTTTGGTACTATCAGAATATAAAGTAAAATAAAACATTGAAAAACTATTTACAGGTAACTTTGAGAATATTTTGAAAAAACATTATCCGGTTGATGTAGTGTTTTGTTTTTCGGGAAACTAACCATGAATTGAGAACGTAAAAAAGTATATGCAACGCAACTGAGTAAGTTCATATTATGAAAGCATTTAACGTTTAGCAAAAGAGAGTCGGACATGCAAAAGAATAAAAATAAAATTAAAACATTTTTTTCTAACACAATGTTCAAAAACCAGTATGAAACATTGTTCAGAGAACTAAATATACAAAGCAGTCTGCACGACATTCCCCCTTTTTACATGTGTGCACTTTAAAAACTGCAAAACTCCGTCAATAGCCGGAATCTGGATTATGACGATATGCATATACAAGTATGCAGGAATATTACATGATATTGATTTAATAGCATCCGTCTCGCCTAGTCGCGATTTCATGTCCGGACCATATCTTAGTCATTCATGGTTGCATTTAAAAATTGTCGTCAGAAGTGATCTAAAAATCGGTGTGCTGCGGTTAGCTCATAGAGGGTTTATCAAAACGTCGTTATAGAGCGCTTTAATTGTTAAACTTGAAATCATGTTTTTTTTAGTTTATGCTGAACATAAAACAATCTGACATCATATGTGTACGTAAACGAGGCAGTGACAAAACTTTTGGATCATTATTATCCCTCGTATAAAGGTGTGTAACACACAAAAATGTGTGCCTACCTTCATAGTCAAGGTCGCAGCAAACCTCTGAACGTATGCTATTCAAATCTTAATGATGATAGTTGGTATCAGTACACATCTTTGTTCATATCGTTGTCATCTATTGTTGGAGTTTAAAACTATTAGGAAGAAATAACCACCTTAGAATGACGAAGTGTCTGGCGATAAGAAAAAAAAGAATTATCTAACTTCTTCAAAAATTAGAAGTTAGTTTGTTTTCAGCCACTTTTAGAATATTCAATGTTAATTAACGGAAAATGTTTTAACGTTAGATAACTGAAATGAACAATTTCACACTTTGTTAAGGTCTTTGGAATTTTAAGTTAAAGATAGAGTTAATGTAGTTATGCATACAAAAATACACCAGCAGAAAGAAAAAGTCATTTGGAGGTGCGTTTACATGGATATTTTGCCATGATTATTTCGGAAACAGAACAAAATAATTGTAGTTTCATAAAAATGATTGCATGTGTTTTGATATAAGTCATGACAGATATCTTTCTTGAAATATCTCTTTAAAATCGCAATTAGAAACACTAAAAATACAGAGAAATAAAACGATTCATAAGTTTGAGGAGTACACCGGTATAGTTTTTTCATAATGTTATTTTCACTCATTTAACCAAATAAAAAATCAGGAGTATACATGTACAGACATCCAAAGTCAGAAGACACGGTATTCCGTTTAGTTCGAATAAAGCTCACAAGAGGTGCAAACCAGCTAAAACAACTGATTGGATCAAGCTTAATGATATATCTTTACCTTTGGGGAAGCAACACACGTCCTAAAGCTCTGTTTTTCATGAAGCAATATCAAATGTCGTTGTTTTTATTTGCCGTAAATATTAGTTTTCGATTTTCAGCACTTGAAGTCAATAAAAAGTTATTTAAACTACAATTATTTACCGTCGTTAAGAACTTTTTCTACAAATTTTTAAGTCACGTTTCCCCTTTTATTTGTTGTCGTATTTAATCTGAGAATTGATAGCAGGCCTGAAAACCATTTTGAACCTTATAATTTAAGGAACTGTAAGAATGTTGTATTCAAGGATTCTTATTTACAAGATTGCATGGGCAGTTGAGCAGTAAGAACAAGCATTAATATCTCTGAAGGTTATATAACTGAGTATAGAAACGAGTCTCATATCTCTAGCTTCCAATTGGTCAGCTCCGAAACTGTACTCATTTTCAACTAATCAAATCACAGAAATCTTAGACTGGACCTTAATTTCAGTGTTTTGACATTGGGGCCGCTATTGTTTGACGACTTTCATGATTATATTTTAAAAAGTTATCACTCTCTTGTTTCAGACGTACTGAAGTTGGCAGATTACCCCTTTACATTGAATTTCTGTCAATTTGCATAGGAAGTTTCTTCATTTACAAATTGTAAGCTGTGGAAATTATCTCTCAATTCTTTGTACAACAGATGCTGCGTCACTTAATTTGTTTGATTAGATGTAGTAATGCACCTAATTTGGCTGAATAACTAATTACTTTTAGATTGAAGATACTTTAGTCGCTTTGAAATGAAAACAATTTAAAGGGCATTTCATCATATTCATCATAACTGTAACTCCCTTCATGGCAATAAAAATCAATATCATATACCCTATGAATTTAAAGCATTCTGATTGGTCGAGAGCTCCGTACTTGCGAGTCCGAAAAAAGTGATAACTACCCCGGGAATTAATAACTACCTTTGCCATCATCATCATCTCATCATCATCATCATCATCATCATCATCATCATATCATCATCATCATCATCATCATATCATCATCATCATCATCATATCATCATCATCATCATCATCATCATCATATCATCATCATCATCATCATCATCATCATCATATCATCATCATCATCATCATCAGAATGCTTTAAATTCATAGCTACATATCGACCTCAACATTAGTATTTATTTGTATAATACTTTCAAACGTATCTCTGTATGAATGGTGATTTACATGTAGCATAAAGATTTAGTTGTGTAGAAATATTCTAAAACATTTACGGGCAATATTCAGTAATTAGCAAAAAAATATAAAATATTTAGTTACAAAAAAATAACGAGTCTTCAGGAAACATGCCATTTTTTCGAATTCTTTGACGTAAAACTATGTACTGTATTAATCAGTTCGCAGAGTAGGTTTTTGACATTTCTTATTGTTTCGCTTGTAATTCGAAGCAACATCATAGCAATCATTTTGTTACGCCAGGGCTCGTCTTAGGTTGACAAATAACATCTTCATTTACTTTTTTTTTTCATTCGACTTTTTACGTCTAAAAAATGTAAAATGAAGGTCTTTGTCACGAGCTTATAAACACTGCCTAACGTAGAACGCCGTTTTTCAGACTTCATCAAGTTTTCAGAACATTTTTGGCATCATCACTCTGCTAAGCTTAGATTGCTCTAGTCGATCTGGAGTTACTTTACAAACACTTGATAAAGTCCTCGTTAACTTGTTCAGAATGTTTACGCTTATAATATTCTGGCTAATTAAGATAACCACCTCGTTTGGCACAGTCATTCTGGCGTTCCAGGTTTTGAACTGCACTTATTCCATTATTTTGTCAATTTCCGTTAACTGTTGTAGGTTTTCCTCATCTAGTGTTCATCAAACTTTACAGAAAGTGGACGAGGAAGCTGATGATATCGTTATTACAACACATTCACTTTATGAAGTTGCAAGCCTTACTTAGTGTTGCACTCGACATGTTCTCTGACCACATATTGACCTATAATCTGATCACCAAAGACATTTCCTGAAAATTTCTTTTTTAAATAAATGGATAGACTTCATTGACCTTCCAAGTATATTTAATGATAATAGGCTGTACCTAATTGTTTCAAGATTACTGAAACATCCATCTTTTGATATAAATACAACAAGCCAATGAGAAACACACTTTTCAAATACAATAAAATTACTTCGCATTTACAGATTGTTGAAAACACACCAAAATCTAGAGATTGTTCAAATTAAAAATTTTGCTATCAACCTGCCGGCCATATCGTTACAGGTGATCTAAATGTTATTAATTACTATAGAATCCGTCATTTAATATTAAAAGGTCCGAAATATAGAATTCCATCGGTCATTGACTTCAATACCTTTCGTGCGGAAATTGCAGTCTTTATACTTTTTTTCAATAAATGGTGCAAACGAGAACATACTGAGCCTAATGCTCTTTCTAATTGAAGAAAAAAAAAACAATTCAAAATAATTGACACTCGTATATCCTTCTATAAAAGTATTAGCTCTATTACCACCGCGACCTCGTCTTTACTTTCGTTTGTTGAAAAGGGGAATTCAAGACTTGCACAACATATTTGTTATAACACCTGTAATAAGGCTTCAAATAATGTTATTATAGTATGACGTATACACTATATTAATATTCAAACTGAAGATCTTAATAGTACTAAGCTTACACATTGACTTGAGTGTGTCAGTGGTATTGTTGCTGAACGCACTCATAATATTACAAAATTTGGAATCAGTGTTTAACAAAAACAAGATAAAATTCCTACTATGTATTTGTTGCCTAAAATTCACAAATTTCACAAAACAACTACCTTTCAAAGCAAGTTATATCGCGAACTCTAGTTCTTGCACAACTACTAAATTATCCATTATCGTAACATATTGTCTTACAGCCAGAAAAATGGATAAGGTATTGCGAAAAGGCTTTGAAACTACTGGCAAACATAAATTTGGGTCGATTTTAAATTCAGGTGACGTTTTAAAGAAGCTTAAGCTGTCGCTGTGAGGTGCGGGTTCGCTCTCGGGTAGAGGCAATATCATTTTAAATAAAATAATTTTCAGGCCACCAGTTTGTCAACTTATTTTTTTCTATTTTATACACCTCGCTCCCTCATGATTTATTAAGAAACAAGCTCAACAGTGTCATGGAAAAAACGTTTGCAAGAGAGAGAACACATTTATCGCTTGTAATGAACAGAAAGCATGTTTTACAGATGGTTCTTATGATAATTATCATACAAAAATATCGACTTGTCAGGACCTCATAGAGTCGCTTACTTTCTTACTAGATAACATTTATGTTAGATTCGATACCTCTATTTATAAACAAGTAATAGGCATCCCAATGGGTATCCCTTGTTGCTGATATGTTTTTATACTGTTATAAAAGAAACTTTATGTTATCTCTTTCTACCGAACATGAAGTTGATATTATTACCTTGATGATTTGTTAAATATAAATAATAACCAATTTTCATCACAGATTAATAAAATGTATCCTAAAGAACTACAGCTTAATAAAGCGATCAGTTTAGATGAGCAAGCAAACATTCTTGATCTAATACTGTCCATTGAAAATTGTTACGTCACTTCTAAAGTTTTTAATAAAAGAGATGATTTTAATTTTATTATAGTAAATTTTCCGTTTTTAGTCGGCGATGTTCCTCATGCAACATCTTATGGAGTTTATATCTCACAGCTTGTTCGCTTTTCTAGAGCTTGCAATTCTGTTAATGACTTCAATGAACGTAGGTTAAAAGTTTATGAAGGTTAATGGGGAAATCGTGTATAAGAACCTAGAAGCTCGATTTGTTTCTTTTATCCCTGTCATCGTGTTCTTGCTGATTTGACTCAAGGAGCTCTATTGTCGGTAAAATCATTGGGTTTGTTCCCACGCCTTTGGCTTTTCAATGCTATTAGCTTCTTATGTGTTATATGTTTGTGTGTGCTTCTGCATGCAACATTGTTGAGCTGATGGGTGGGTTTGAGTTATTTCAAACAGTCAATCAAAAAAAGGCAAACGAATGATAATAAACTGTTACAACAAGCAGATGATAGCAAATTCGAATTTGCACACTTACTTTTCTTTCCGCTTAATAAATATAGTGTGTTTAAATATAATTGGTACCCGTCTACTATATACGGAATTATTATTATTAGAGCAATTATCACGGAATTATCGAGAAATCTTTTATAAGATTAATGCAAATGTGTTCAGAAAGATTCGTTTTTAATTTTTCATTGTGCCACGTGCTTCTAAGCATAATTCTAAGGATTTAACAATGACTGTACCTATTTGTATTAGCATTAGTATTCGAGACTTTGATAGTGCGTATGATTTGTTAACAACCGTAATAATTTCACTTTCGTTATGCGTAAAACAGTAAAATAAGTCTGCAAGGAATAGATCTTTACTGTTGGATCGTACATTTTCTTTTGAATAATAGAATTGAACATAAGATTTATTACTAGTGATACTGTATAGATGTTTTCAGTGAAGCTGGTGATGAAACAAGTAGTTAACAAATAAGTAATTAATTCACACAAACGAAACAAAGCAGGTGGAAAAGAATAAAGTAAAAAAACACAAATAAAAAACAAAAAAAAACAACAACAACAAACATACAACACTTCAACTCATTGTAGATCCTTATCAGCATATGAAAATGCATATGATGATCCGGGTCTACATCAGTTGCAAGTGTGAGGTTGATGCACCATAGAACCTGCTTTAAACCACCAGGTAACACTAAGGATTCTCTTTTCGTTAATTGTTTGTGGTGTCTTATTTGAAATTGGCATACTTAAAAAACACATGCTCTCTTTTCCTCTTTCCTTTTTTGCTGCGTGGGGAGACTGTGTTTTGTGAGTGTGGCGATTTCTGATATGCATATTTCACTTTTTAAATAACTGTTCATTCGTAATCTAAAAACTAAAACCATTGTATCACAGTAATGCACAATCAAAATATATAATAAAATCTTAATGAAACTGCATGATACAATTTTTGCATCTTAGTTTATATTTTGCAGTTGTATTTTGAAAATTGGCAAAAACAATAAAATTGCCATAACTGATGGAAAAAAGACTTTTCGATTAAGCATTTTTTGGAATTTATTATTTCGAATGTACTTAGTTTGGATAGAGCTTTGAAATTACTTTGTAGACAAAGATGATTTAACAATGCTTTTAAGACTTCTGTGTGTTAATTATATTAATTCAACTTACATTCAGATCAACTGGCATACAAATATAATTATATTCACGTACAGAACCATAACATATTTCTTTAAAACAAAAATCAGAATTTATTATGTAAAAAAATGAAATATGAATATCAGGAATGGCCACATCCAGCATACACAGCCTCCCCACACAGCCAAAAAGTAGAGAGGAAAAGAGAGCACGGTATTACAATAATCAGTTTCAAAAAGGACGCCCAAACAAATAACGAAAGTGAGAACCAGAGGGGTTACCGCCTTGGAATGGTCAGTGGCAAAACAAAATACCACTGGGGGTTTAAACCAGGTTCTAGGGTGCACCAACCTCACACTTGCCCAAACAGGTTCTCATATCACAAAACAAGTACAAATTGTCTTGGTGAAATAACTCCAACCCACCCATCGGCTCAACAATGTTGCATGCAAAAGCACACAAACATATAAAACATAAAAAGATAATAGCATTTCAAAGCAAAAGGGGGGTTACTCAATGATCTTACCGAGACCAGAGCACCTGGAGTAAAATCAGCTAGAACACGATGTCAGGGATAAAAGAAACAAATTGAGCTTCTAGGTTCTTTTAAGAAAAGATTTCCCCACAAACCTTCATAAACTCTTAAGAATTTCTTACATAACAAATGATGCCGGAGTTAGCCGGAGTCATTCGGAGTTAGTTGAAGATAGCCGGAGTAAGCCTTGACATGTCAGATTCTAAGAAACGTGCCGTCATTCTCCTCACATTCCTAAATGTCTTTGGCATGTAATTTCCGTTGAAGATAATGAAGCTCACTTTATGTCAATATCTTTCATTGGCAAGAAAAATGGGTTAATGTCCTATTTGAATGGAGTTCTTCATTACAACATTATATTCACGTATAAGTATTTATTTCGTAAGGAAAATTAACGAAAGCAGAAAACGTTACCAATGTCATTGTTTTATATGCAAACTGATCTTTATTAAGTAGAATAAATTCCCTTAATCTTGCTTATCAACAAATTTCTTACCAATTTACTTGATACAAATACTTGGCAAAGACAGCTCATAATAAACAAATTATACGCTAAGGTAGCTCAGACAGGAAGTTAATTGTAAAGCTTGTCTAGAATTTTTTTCAGATACAAGGTTATTCCTGTAGGGGAAAATTTACAAGCCTTAGACAAGCATTTGTTTTGATGATGCTAAAATGACACTGCAATTAGTATCAACAGGCTTTGTTAACTTGACACATTCTATGGTAATAACCGTGGTGAGAAATTCTTATAAGTATAACGTGTAGTTACATCCCTTGCTTCATTCATCGCTTATAAACTATATAAACTGAATTTGTTTTATTTCTTGAATGATATTGCCTCAACCTGGGAGCGAACCCGCATTTAAAGGCAAAAATGACTACAGTGTTGATCAATCGAAGTCAGTAATTGAACAATGCGTTAAAGCTAGATATTGCGACGGGCTGTCATATTGGGTCACTTGACGTTCATGCAATCTAGCTTAGGCAGAGATTGTCATTTTCATAACTGTCAATGAAATGCTTAATCCAGAAAAGCCTGCAATATGTTCATGTTTGTTTTGTCCAATGACTTTCAAAGTTCTATTTCTATATAGCCCAAAATAGCTCACATGACTGTAAACATGATCACGTTAAAAAAACAGCTTCTTTCTGCACAAAGGACAAACATTCAACAAAAAGTATAAAGTTGTCCTTTATGGTTGACGAGACATAATGCAGTAATGGCAAAACATATTTCTTCCCATACCACATGCAACGGGTTGAGTGCAACTTATTATCTAAGCACATTTGACGTGTTCCGAAATAAAATATGCTTACATGTATAGCGGTTGACATGGAACTTTCAATGCGGTGTAGCGTTATGCTACCGCATAGAGAAACACTAACAAGATGTAAGTGTGTTACGGCCAGGAGCCCTCGTCGTGGTCCTAGTAGGACTGCCACACTGGAGAGCTTTGCTCGCCCAGTATTTATATAGAACCCTAGCTACCGTTAATAACAAGTTAATGATAATGTCGCTAGGTTTATATAACGATTGTAATAATAAATAGTCTGCAACCACAGCGATACACCGGTTGACCCTATCCGCAGGCCGTGTGTCCAGTGCACGCTTGCACTGACACACCGACCTTCCTACAGGTTCACCGAGTACGAACTAATATCGCTGTAGTTGCTTATTATATTACAATATCTCCCTTGTTTATATAAAAAAAATCGAAAAAAAAAGTTTGTTACCCACGACGTTAGGCTCCTTGGCGTTATTTATTTATTTATTTATTTATTCAGCATAATAATGATAAGCAAGAGATAAAACATTTTACATAAGAAAAGCAAATGAAACAATAGTAATAAAGTTGAATTGTATAAACAATATGCAAAATTTAATATGGGAAAAGAAAATGTATGTAGATTTCCAGTTGACGAAATAAAAGTTTATGATGAGGAACACACTCAGTATGTAGATATATAGTTTCCCACGACGAATTAACGATTTGAAGTTGGGTCCAATGAATATAAATATATGCAATTGTGTGAAATCCAACGACGAAAATAACGAGGAATGGAATACTTTTAATTAACTGACTGTTATAAGAAAACACACACAATATATGCTGACTCCAACGACGAATTAACGATTTGAAGTTGGGTCCTATGAATATAAATATATGCAATTGTGTGAAATCCAACGACGAAAAATAACGACGAATGGAATACTTTTAATTAACTGACTGTTAAAAGAAAACACACACAATATATGCTGACTCCAACGACGAATTAACGATTTGAAGTTGGGTCCTATGAATATAAATATATGCAATTGTGTGAAATCCAACGACGAAAAATAACGACGAATGGAATACTTTTAATTAACTGACTGTTATAAGAAAACACACAATATATACCGTCTCCAACGATGAATTAACGATTTGAAGTTTGGTCCAGTGAATATAAATATATATGCAATTGTGTGAAATCCAACGACGAAAATAACGACGAATGGAATACTTTTAATTAAGACGAAAATCGTGTCCAACGAAATTGTTTGATAGGAATCCGTGGCCTCTTCTCATCTAGTGGCAATGATTGCGATTTTAGACCACAACCATGCCACTAGGGTGACCACAATTAATTACTGATAGTCCACACAATGGATTTATGGAATTTATTAGTGAAATTACTTGCGAATGACCACCGGATATAATGACCGTATGATGGACTCATTCGTTGGTGCCGATGCTAGCAGGGGTGCAGTTGTGTCATTCCCTGCTTGTACGATTGGGCACGACGTGATGGAGTCGTTGACTGGGAAGTACTTTACTGCTGGAGAACAATGTGGTCCAGCCGTACCATCATGCCCCGCAGACGTCCCCCGATCAAGTTTAATGTCTTTGGCACAGAGCTTTAGTTTAAGTTTACGTTTTATTAATAGGAATACGATTAGAGCAATTAAACATACGCCTAGTACACCCGTGATTATGTAAATAAAACGCGAACTAAAAACGAATGCGCCGTCATCTGACTCCGGAGTAATTTCCTGATTTAGTAAATGAATTTTGTCAATGAAGTCATCAATTGGCACTTCCGCAATGTCATTTAGCTTTTTTGGAATAGTAACGAAAGAAGTGTTGAGAAATGAAGAATGAAATGGTTGCCAAATCAGCGACAAATTTAACGTACTTAAGTCGAGATGATTTATGCTATAATGATCAACGTCGCTAGTGAGAGATTTCAAGAAATACTGAGGTAAAGTCAACCTCTCACTGATAGCCTTACATTCTGGTTGTAACGTTAACTCATACATAGGTGGCCTAGCGACGACAACGGAGCTGGAGCCATTTTGACATTTTACTGAGAACTGACTGTCTACGTTTGTTAAGATCAACCATTTGTTGATACTGACTGAAATAGCCCTAGGCAAGGAAATCGCGGTATGGACTACAGTTCGGCAATATTTTTCAACATCACTCTTACGATTTAAATAAGAAGCGATTAAACATGATTTCGAATTGTAAGTAGACTCAATTCCGTTTTCAACTTCACAGAAAGGCAATAATTCGTCGAGACATTTATACGCGTCATATGCAGTCATTATCACGTATTGAGATAAATCGGTATTTATGAGGAAATATTCGGTTTCCACTTCGACTGAAGCCGTGAAGTGCAATGCGTTTGAACTGACTTTTACTGGAGCGGTGTCATTTAAATACGGTACATGAAGAGGTATAACCTGTACTAAACGAAATGATTCAGACACTGGTTTTAGCGGTATATCGATAATGATCCCTAATCTATCAGCTGAAAGTATAGTAGTACAATGTAACGATGTGTAAAACTGCCATAATTGGGTTTTAGGATTAAATGGGAAAGCAAATATTTTCGGAAGTTTCGTCTCGATTTCATTTAGTAAAGCGCGGAGATGCATCGGTGTTAAGAGCGCTGGTGTTAGTTTTTGCAAACTGAGCATATTAAGTTTAATAGTCAAATCTTCTAAATAAACCTCAGCGTTGGTTAACATGCGCCTTATTTCACCGGTAGTTAGATGAAGGTTATTCATAACTTCCTGAAATGTCATTACTTGTTCAATCTTATGTTCAAGACGGTTATTTATATTCCGAATTTCGGCTTGAATGCCACCTAATGACGTTATTAACTCATTAATTGAGTGCCTATTTTGAGAGATTTCACTCCTTGTTATATTAAGAATTGACATATTATGTTCCAGTATGTGCAGTACCTGTTTTTGCGAATTTTGTACAGTGCGCAGACCATGACGGATTTCATTAATGTCGGCGTCATCTGCAGTACCGAAAAGAAATTTAAGAACACCACCAAGTGGTAGAATGGATCTGGTTTGTCTTGAAGTAATTGAATAGAGATCTGTATAACTTTTTACAATGCCGGAATGAGTTTGATTTAAACCTTGTAAATAGTTTTTCATTCCCGTTAACGTTCGTAATAAAGTATCAGTTTCTGTTTTTACATCCGCCGCGTACTTGACTATTGCGTGTTCAACCAGGTCATGAATATTTTGTATTTCACTCTTAACATTATTTAAGAATGATGTGTAAACATTCAGCTCAATAAACAACATAATTTGCCAGTGTGACCTGGACGTTGAAACTTCACGAACATTTTTGAAAAGTATATTATTGTTAATAAAAGTTTGCTCTGTGCCTAGAACATTTCGAGAGGCCGCCAAAAGCAATAAGCAGAGTGGAACTAGCCCTGTAATAGACAATGAAAGAAAATGTTATGGTTTAACCTTAAGATATATTTGTGCCTAAGTTGGGCATAGTTTGGTGCTGATTTTATGCTATATATTAACAATATATCATAAAGAAATGTATGAAGGAAAAATAATAATCTATTTCGCGACCGCAAATACATGTAAATCACAATTAAAAGATTTACTAAAGACATTATGGTAAAATGTGAATATAACAACAACCAAAAAATATGCGATTGAATACTTTAAATATACTGTTTCAATAATCATCAATGCCTCGTAACATTTGATGTGAATTAAAACATGACTTGTATCATATTATTTACATAAGTCATAAATAAACAAACATGACGATCCTTTCCAGATCCAATGTAAACTGCTATTATCTTAGCAGTTTAAGCCTATTTACATTCATTGATTATTTTATTTACAGTGTACACTAACTGTTTGAGGTCTATGGGAGACTTGCTTGATAATTCATGGTTTTACACCTATGAATGATAACGACTTCGTAAGTTTTATTTGAACTTAGTAACACATAAATCGAATATACGCGTGTTACTTATCTCTGTCAACACACAATTGTTTATGATTAACAATCATACTTGAGCAAAATGACTTGATAAGGTATGCTTCGAAGATACGAACCCTATCAAAGTATAGGTAGCTCTACATGTGTAAGCCATTCAGATATGTTGAATGCTTGCGCCGCGTTGCCGTTTACCAAAAAGATTAAACACTGAATTTAATCCTGTTTTAAACGGATTCTGTGTATGTATCGTTGGATCTATTGCGTCCACGGACATTTGATTGTCGGAGTTTATGCTACCAGACGAATAACTGCTAAAATTCGCAGAGGCGGGACTTTCTTTCACGCTCATTTCATATTCGCCCGAGGTGCTCTCTTGACTTGAAGTACAAGTTGTACTCGTTTGTTCACTGTCATAACTAGTGTAATGATATGGTTGCCTCTTGTCAACACTTGTATCATAACTGTTTTCAGTTGTCATGTCAGAGTTCAATGACAAGGCGTTATCTTGTCCAGTATTATAACTGTGGTGAGTTGTTACGTCAGAATTCAATGACAAGCCGTTTTCTTGCTCTGACACGTTATTATCATTAGATGCCTGTCTTAATCGCATTTGCAATTCGCGCAACGGTATATTGTCTTCATCGGAAGAGTCTGTCCTAACATGCTGGTGCATTTTTACCAAGCGACGTTTTGGTCTGGTTAATTTTCTACCGTTCAAAGCTTGATCCGCGCTGTCTGATTCATCGCACGAGCTAGAATCTTCAGTTTTCTCAGGCGGTACAACGTATCTGCAGTTGCGTATAGGCCTAGTACCTGGGGGAATAGTTTTTGGTAAACCCCAATCGGCGATATTTGCTTTACGGACTTGGTCTACGTGGCATTTTACCACTTGGTTATCTAACTGATTTTTAATCAATAGATTACGATCACTAAGTTTCTCCATAACTCTAAAGTATGGGATCCATTTAGGCTGGAGTTTAGAATTTCTATGGAAGTTTTTGTAATAAACAGCATCATTCACTTGAAAATCTACAAGTTTGGCATGTTTGTTTGCATGTTTATTTCTGCGTTTTCGCGAATCTCTTAGATTTTGAAAGACACTGCGATATATCTCGTGATTTCTGGAAAGCATGTACTTATGAAATTCATCACCATAATACGGCAAGCGCGTACCCAATAGATTGTCGACAGGAAGTACAGCGTCGCGTCCGAATACCATATAGAAAGGACTATACTTTGCGCTCTCGGTAACATTGAATCTCATTCCCGCCAATGCGATATTGAGAACAATATCCCAGTCATTGACATTATCTATGACCAGTTTTGTAAGAATGCTGTTAAGTGTTGCATGCGACCTCTCATTTTTGCCATTTCCGCTTGGGTGATACGGGGTACTCTTAATATGTTGTATATTTAATTGGTTCATCGTATCAGTGAATTTCGGTCCAAACTGACTTCCATTATCTGTTGTTATACGGAGCACTGCGCCATACCGGCACAAAATGTGTTCGAAGAATAGATTCAATATAGTTTCCGTTGTCATATCAGGACTAGCGAAAACTTCCGGCCATCCTGTTAGCTGACAGACAAAGCAAATAAGGTATTTGTTAGAGCTAACTGTTGGAGGATGCATAGGGCCTTGGATATCAACACTTAATTCCGCGAATGGATATTTTGGTAACTCGGGCTCTTTGAGCGGTGCCTTGATCGCTTTCATATTTACCATCTGGCAGGGCACACATTTTTCCACATAGCTATTTAATTCGTTAAATAACTTAGGCCAGTAATAATGTCTTTTTATTGTTGCATAAGAACGGTTAACCCCTGGATGACCAAAATCATGATAACCCTGCATTACCAGTTCCCTTAAATGAGATGGAACATAGGCTCTTAAAATAGGTTCATCATCCGCATTTGAAATGAAATAGAGAATGTTATTCTTGATTAAGAACTTTCTGGATTCGCTTGCAGACACCTGATTATTTTGAAGCTTTAACATAAATTTAGCAATGATTGGATCCTTTTGCTGTTCCTCCGCCATATTTAATTGAACCAATTTGTCGGGTAGTTCATAATCTAGGTGAGATAATTTGTTCGGACCGTTGACCAATTGCTTCGGGTCGATTGCACTGTTATTGATTGCCGCAATAACGTACTGGTCATCGCTATCTTTATCAGATAAATTGTCCCCTACGGCTCTTGATAACAAGTCCGCAACTTGATTTTGTTTACCTGGTATGTATTCAATAGTGCAGTTATAACAAGAGATATTAAGCGCATATCGTTGTAATTGTTTGTTATCGAAGTTTGAGGTTAACAAGTGCGTTAGCGGCTTGTGGTCAGTCTTAATAGTGAACCTAGCACCGTGTAGGTAACAGTCTAGTTTTTGAAGCGCAAAGTTTATAGCGAAAGCCTCTTTTAGAATTGTACTGTATTTTCGCTGCGATCTAGACAATTTGTGACTAATGAAATAAATAGGCCGTTCATCTTCAGTTTTTCCCGTGGGCGATTGTACTAACACAGCACCTATGGCGTAATCTGACGCATCTGTATAAATGACATACGGTTTGTTTATGTCTGGGTGACTTAGTGTAGGTAATATAGCTAATTGGTCTATTATGTTATCAAAACTTTGTTGACAGGCGTCGGTCCAGGAAAACGGTGTATTTTTCTGCGTTAACTTTGTTAAGGGAAGTGCAATGTCTGCATAATTTCGTATAAACTTCCTGTAAAAACCTGACATGCCTAAAAATGCTCTTACTTCTCTGATATTGGAAGGGGATTTGAGTAATTTCAAAGCTTCAACCTTTTTGCTATCTGGTCGTATACCTTCACTGGAAATGACATGGCCTAAAAATGTTGTGCTCTCTTGCAGAAATTGACATTTCTTTAATTTAAGCTTCATGTTATTTTTTCGAAGACGGTCAAAAACTTGTTGTATATGTGTGAGATGATCTTCTAGCGTAGCTGAAAAAATTAGTATATCGTCCAGGAAGACGAATGTGAATGTTTCTAGGCCGGAAAATGCGTTTTTAACTACAGAAAAGAATACATTAGGAGAGGTACACAAACCCATTGGCAATCTTAAATATTCAAATAATCCATGAAATGTTGCGAAAGCGGTTTTTGCTCTGTCATTTTTATCTAATTCAAGATGAAAGAAACCGTTTGAGAGATCAACCGAAGTGTAGTACTTAGCACCTTTCAGTAAAGCTAGTATATCATCAATTTGCGGTAATGGGAAGCTTGATGGAAGAATATGCTCATTTAACTTTCTGTAATCAATTACCAATCTTTTTGAGCCATCCTTTTTGTCTACTAGAAGTGCGGGGGCTGCCCACGCGGAATTACTCGGCTGAATAATTTCAGACTCTATCATTTGATCCAACTTTTTCTTCATTTCTGCGTGTTGCGTAAATGGTAATCTGTAAGGTCTTTGCTTAATTGGTTGACAATTATCTGTTGGGATTTTTACCGAGACACCGGGAACTTTACCTATATCGAACTCAGATTGAGAAAATATATCCTGATTCTTTTGAACAAGATTCATCACTAACTGGAGATGTTTCTTTGAAGTTCTTATTTCACTGGTGTTAAACGGCGGCGAAGGTTTTGGGCACGAATTCGTTAAACACAAATCATCATCATCATTATTATTTATGATGGACTCAACAGAGAAATTATTTGTACTCTGGAGTTGCCCTAGGACACAACCTCGTTTTAACTTTATAGTTTTGTTTGATCGATTTGTCAAAATGACAGGAACAGTCCTGTTTTTGTTTACATGTACTAGTGTAGGTGTTACAAGTAAACACACTTCTTGATGTAAGAACCCAGATGAGATTTCGGATACTTGATAGTCAGTGTTTATTTCTAAACTTGGATTATGTTTAAGTTTTCCTTGCAATTGATTTATGCTTTGAGGTTTTATGATTGTTGTTTTATTTAGACGGATTATTGACGCAATGCAACGGTCATCTTGTAAAGGTACGTAAATATCTTTAATCTTAATGCTATTGAGATCATAATAAATTCGACAACTGTTCGCGGCAAGAAAATCTCGTCCAATGATTGCATTACGCGATAAGTTATCGACGATTACAAAATTGTGTATCAGGTGTAGATTGTTTATTTTTAGCTTTATTTCGGCATACCCGACAACGTTAAGCGATGTCCCTGTTACTGATTGAAGTCCTAGATTTGTCTTTTGTAATCGCGGTTTTACATGCAAAGAATCATATATTCGTTTGTGTAGCACAGAAAATGATGCACCTGTGTCAATGAGAGCGCGCACTTTTAATTTGCCAATATTAATTAAACATGAACTTGGAATATCTTTAAAATGGTTTAAATTGTGAATTGCTTGCAAGTCTCCTTTACGTTTCCTACCATCGACCTCTTTATGGTGGAAACGACCTAGTTTTCCTGACCCCTATATTTTTTGTTTTGATTTGTGCCCTGGAGATTTTTCCAATCGCGGCACTCAGACTTAAAATGTCCTTGTCGACCACAAAACCAGCATTTACCCTTTGTAGCACCATTATTTGTACTTTTAACGGCCTCACGAACTTCGTTTATTTGCGACTTTTGTCGCACGCGGCATTCACTTATTACATGACCTGATCGACGGCAATAGGAACAGCTTTTATGCTGTCGGCGAGTATGATTTACCTCCATCGGTTCTAACTGCCTTTCGTCGCGAGTGTTCTCTTGAGCGACCGCGCCCTCAAATTGAGATCGCCTTTTAATTCGCGCACAGATATTTTGTTCCCCTGTCGCGAGAGTGACGGCATCTTGGAAGGTGCGCGGATTTTCGCGGATTACCTTCGCTCTTACAGAAGGCTGAATTAATCCTTCTGTAAAAAACATGATTAATTGATGCTCGACGACCTGTAACCCATCGCGGATTCCCTCGTAGGCATCTTCAGCCAGTGCCATAATTCTGTCCGCGAAATTTTGGACATTTTCCCCTTGATGTTGTTTAATTCTAGTAAGCTCGACAAATTTTAATTCTTTATTTCTAACCTCGCCAAAACGTGACTCTAGCTCCGCCTTAAGTTCTGCCCAAGTAATTTGCTGATTATGTTCTAAATGCCTTTGAATAAAATCTGAAACTTTATCGCTACTAAATTGAAAGGCTAATTGGATTTTCTTTTCATCCGGAATATTGTTAATAACAGCGCATTTGTTTATACTTTTTATCCAAGAATTAAATGTTGCCTGATCACCGTTAAAAGTTTTAATAATATCAGACAGACCGACGCGACCTAACTTTTCGTTAAGAGAATTAATTGCCTGTGCCAAATCCATTATAACAAGTTCAGGCTAAGCCCTTGGAACAAAAAATAGCACAACTGACCTTTCATTCTCCGGCTTGTTCTCCGCGTTGTGTTCTCCCAGTCGAATCTCTGGTCTCGGCGCCACAAAGACGTTTGTAGCGTTATGCTACCGCATAGAGAAACACTAACAAGATGTAAGTGTGTTACGGCCAGGAGCCCTCGTCGTGGTCCTAGTAGGACTGCCACTCTCTAGATCTGGAATAGCAACTGCCTTGCTACTCCAGTATATATAGGCCAGTTTATATAATTATTGTAATAATAAATAGTTTGCAACCACAGCGATACACCGGTTGACCCTATCCGCAGGCCGTGTGTCCAGTGCACGCTTGCACTGACACACCGACCTTCCTACAGGTTCACCGAGTACGAACTAATATCGCTGTAGTTGCTTATTATATTACATGCGGTATTTAAAAATTACTACCATTCCAAGATCACCGCCGTATTCTTCCAAAAACAAAATATAAAAAAGAGGTTTTCCCTTATGAGACGGAATTAAATAGAATAACTGTTGACTAGGTATCTCATTGAGGAGTAAGAATCCGTCGTATTACAGATAGTGCCAAACGCTAAATGTTAACAAGAAAAAGTAAAACAGTAACTTACTGTTTTACAGACGGTTTATTATTTAGAGACAACTGAACCATTTCTCACAGAATTGTATTTCAATGTCTAGCTCATTCGTTGATTTGTTTCAATGATATTTTGAAAGAAAGCAATCCAGCATGCATTCTGATTTCAAACCTTGCCTATCAGTATCACACTTGACTTTGTTCTTACAAATTTTCATTATTTTCACTTTTAATAGTGTTCTCACCACATGTTATTTGCCTATCAAGTATGATACATGTATGTTTTGTTGATATGAAGAACAATTCAATATTCTATGAATTTTATCATTTTAACCACTACTATGGGTTTCAATTACCACACCCTTTAGAATACAACATCTTTCCCAAGGCTTAAGTAATAAAAGTGTTTACAAAATATATAATTTAAAAACCACAATATCAATTTATTTTACCACAGAATTGATGAAAGCGATATTATGCCTTGAAGACATTCAGGCTTCCTCTAGCTCAGGTGAACTTGACTTTGGAACCTTTTTTACATGATCGGGTAATCTTTTTAAGACTTATTTTCTGGAATTTCTTACTGGGCTCATGATTTGACAAAAACAATAAAGTGTGTTTCATTCTGTCAAATAAACTTAAAAATAGTTCTTAATTCACAGAAAGTTTCATATATTTATGTAAAATATCCTATACACTATATTTTGCGCATTTCCAGAAAAATATTAAACAATAAAAATAATGAATGCTGAATTACCTCCTAAAAATGCATTTTTATTTATTGAACACACTCCAAGCATCTCATCCAGATCACAAACCACAATGCAGTTTGTACTCACAGCGAATAATAGCAACACAATTAGCCTTTGTATCAATTTTGCATTTTCAAAGGGAGGTTATGTGAAAAATGGAACGCCTGGAAGTTATTAGCTGCTTATCAATTCATTTTATTTCATAACCTTGCTTATTTCAATGCTGTTAATAATAATAACTGAAATGCAGCTGAAATCTGATTGAGTTTGTAATATTGACAGAAATCTAAATACTGGTGAGGTGAAAATGCATTATTATAATAAAACATGATGAGCACACATGTACATCCTGCATTCTTTCATGTTCCATCATGTTAAGAGACTCAGAGATCAGTAGGGCAAGCGGTTTGCACAATTGATCCCATACCCATGGTTATCAACCAATAACTATAGATACTGATCAGATAACCATAGTTATTGACAATAACTAGGGTTACCGCCCGATAACCATAGTTATTGGTGAAAACCCTAGATTTCTGCTGATAACCATAGTTATTGTCAATAACTATGGATATTGGCGAAAACTATAGTTACCGACTGAAAACCATAGTTCTTGGAGTTAACATTGGATAACGAGCAATATTTTTCTAGGGTTTTCACTAATAAATATGGATATCAGATCTAATTTGCACTTGGCACAAAATTCTAGATATAAATCAATATCCTAGGTTGTTGTCTTGCCATTGTATCTGTTTCACTTTGACATGCAGTATGCCCAAATAATCCAATATCTATAGTTATCGACCAATAACTATGGATATCGGTCCGATTCATAATTCATCTTAAATCACAACCTTGCTTATTTCAATGCTGTTAAAAATTATATCTGAAATGCAGCAAAAATCTGATTGAGTCTGTAATATTTTCATAACAGAAATCTAAACACTGGTGAGATGAAAAATGCATTATAAAAACACTACATGATGAGTTCATCCTGCACTCTTTAATGTTGTATCATTTTAAGAGACTCAGAAATCCTTATGGCAAGGCTTGAAGCGGTTTGCACAATTGATCCGATATCCATGGTTAGAGACCAAAAACTAAAGATATCGATCCGATAACTATAGCTATTGACAATAACTAGGGTTACCGTCCAATAACAATAGTTATTGGGGAAAATCCTAGATACCGGCCGATAACCGTAGTAATTGTCAATAACAATGTGTATCGACCGACGTAAACTATAGTTACTGACCAAAAACCATTGTTCTCGGCGTTAACTGCGGTTACAGTGATTCCAATCAATGCAGATTCTTGCTTTTTGATGCAAGCAAATTTGAATTTTTCCACTTTTGACCCCACCTTTTTCTGAGCTTGGGGTCATTTTGACGCAGAAGAATTGAGGAAAAGTGGTCAAACTTTTCAAGAATAAAGAGATATTATATCTTTTGCAATTTAAGTATGAAGCAAATGTTTATTTCAATTATGAAAATTAATTTAAATGATGTTAAAGCAATTCTGTAAATAATAAGTTAACTGAAAACAATATATGACTTGTGACCATCTGAGTATCACCCCTTGATTATAACTATGGTTATCATCAGGTATCACCAATAACCATAGATGGGTCGCTAACCACGGATTAATTCCGCTTGCCATAGATCAGGCCACACAAAAACTCATACAAATATATCTTGAAACTGTCAATAAAACTACACATACATGTATTATAAAAGATGTTTTGGGACTATGATACAAAAGTTACTATAAAGTTACATGTACTACAGATTTTCAAAGCGACTTGTTGAAGTTGTTCGAAAAAAAATTGTACACATCTTTTCACAAAACACAAAATATATTAAATTTATTAAGACAAATACTTCTTGTGCAAAATGCATTATAAAACATTCTTGAATACATCAAGAATTAATTTTATTTCTTGAGGTATTCACAAATGTTTTATGTCCTCGGACACTGATGCCCCCACTGCTGCAACATAATTTTTAATAACAAAGGGTTATAAGGGTTATAACTCTAGTAAAAATGGTCGCAGGAAAAATTCCTTTCTTTACCATCATCTACACATCCTGCTTGATCATCTGTGCAAGTTTGAAAGAAATCCGCCTTATTGTTTATGAGGAGTTGATGCCACAAGATTTTGGGACGTACATTTGTACGGGCGAGTGCAACTCTACCAGTATACCTCCCACTTTGTGGGGGCATAATAATTTTAAATGCAGAATCCTTAAACACATAACAAACTTATACTATCAATGTATATGATGTAGACCTCTATTTACTTTATGTTTTCCAGTGAATTATAGAATTTTCTCTGTGAAATAAAGGTAAGTGACCATTTCTTTACCAAATTAGCCAACAACGAAAACATCTTCCTACCTTCGGATTATGAGCCAGTCTCACTTCATGTGTTGAACAATATGGACTTGTTCTAATGTTTAGCTTCAAATAGCAGTGACTTTACTTTCAGAAGAGGTTGCTTCTTCATGTTAATTTGTACGCCAGACATCAAAGATGTACTTGCTATCTGATATGTTCCTATATGCACAGCGACACTGTCCATATAAAAACGTAAAAAACAGCTCTTTTTCAACATTCTGGATCTGGATGAATTTTCAGCAGTGATTCTTGATAAGCCATTAAGTTAATTTCCATGCTTCAATATAATCTTGTTTTACAATAAGATGTTCACTTAATCAATCCTTCCAAACTGAATATCAGTCATTCAATACAATCTTAAATCCATAATTCAGTCACCGAGTTAATTAGTTATTTTAAATTGTGTAAACATCCGGTATCGATTTCACACTTTTCCCAAGATAACAATTTAACGCAACGAATCAATGGAACGGAAGGATAGCATGTCACTAACATGGACAACTGTGTTCAAATACATTCCGATCGAATATTAAAAACAAACTTTTGATAGATCGCAACAAGGTCAGCAGTGGCTAACAATGTTCACTCGTTTTTTTGACAACACGCTTCAAGTCAGATGACCTACTTTATTTCCACACTAGGGGCATGCACATTCATTTATGTTTTATTCCCCGTAATGATCAAATTGTTCAACACAAATCTATATGCAACTTCTTTTATTATTATTATTGAAGTTTAACAATGCAAAGATTTTTATTCCTGAAATAAAGTTGTTTATTTAGTTCTGAATCGCACAATACAAAATGGTGTCATCGCGCATGCGCAATTATCATGGACACGCAATTATCCTGGACACAAAACAAATAGACTTGTTAATATATATCCAATACTTAGTAGCATTAATATATACACGCTACTCATTACCGTCTTGAAAATCAGGAGGTATATCGATATAGGTGATAAGGCAATGTCCGAAGATAAACTGGCTTAGATTTTGAAAACCACCCTTACAAAACAGAGTAATGTAAATGAACATACAGTGCTAAACAAAAATTATAAGACATAGGCAATGAAAACGGTAAAACATCCTGCTTTGCCAAATAACACTTGCCAATCGGATTATTTTAAATTGCGATCTTCTTCGGAATGAGTGAGTAAGTCAAGTTTCATTTTAAATTGGGATTTGTCTCGGCAATTTCTTCAATAAAGTTCTTAAATAACGTTAATTTCACAAGCTTAGAAAAACAATCACTATCGGCATATTTTATTGGTGTTAAAAATTTCAATATGCTTCATCGTTATGTTACTCTGCGTGTTACTTCAGTTATGGTTAAGGAGTGTTTCTAACCTTTGTATTTTGCAAGTTGTAAGAGCTATAGATATTGAGAGATTAGTCAAAAGAAAAAAACCCGTAATTACATCGAACTACTAAATAGTCGGTAACAAATAACTTCATTTGAAACTTTATTGACAGTGATATGAAATTTAAGGAACAAAACGTAATCTTGAAATTCAAACTTGGCACAGAATCATCTCGTTGAACGAGTTGGCATATACAGTAAAAATATTCTGTTAAACCAGATCAATTAAAAGTAAGTTTTCGTTGTTGAACTGTAACATTTAACTCATTTATTCTGGCGTGTAGATAATTTGGAACATATTAATGTAATTTTTGTGATTTTTATAATTATCCGCTTGATTTATTAAATTTAAGGACAACCACAAAACCACACAAATATGGTGACAGCTTCTACCCAACCATGCAATAGACACAAACATCCGTATGCCCCAAAACAGATAGTTCAAGTATGCCTATATAATGCCACCCACAATGACTGGCATTCTGATTGGTTTGAAATTAGCATAATATCATTAAGGCAGGTACATGTAATTGAAACCAACAATTTCATCGAAAAGAAGCACGGGTAGACTTTCTACAGCCGCTTAACAGCACTTAAGAATAGTTGTACTGATATATTAAATGTATACACAACCCCAAAGCCACACAGATACGGCGACAGCGCCTAGGCAACCATGCAAGAGACAGAAATAGTATACATGTATACCTTCTGTGCTTCCCCAAAAGAATAGCTCAAGTGAGCCTACATTCTGCCACCGACAATGACTGATTTGGTTTAATGTATGATTTGAAACTAGTATATTATTACTTAGAGAATAATATATGGGTGGTCGGGGGCTAAAGCCCTCGGGCATTTTATCTCTTTAGCGGGGCAATAATCAACATCCGCCCCCCGACCAACCATGAATTGTTCTGTATAATACATATGTCAGTTTTCCCTCGGTAACTGTACCGGTGAAATCCGAGGTTTACCTTACCCGCAGGGCAAAGGGAAATAATTATGTTAGAAGTTTTGTCAAAACTGAAGTTTACATTTTTCAGTGTAAATATCTCAAATCTTCAGAATTTCAAACAGTCTAGCTACTTCCTCGGTTAAATGATTGTTTTCTTGAGGCCTCTTAGCAATAATTCCATCTAAATCTAGAATTCTATTTGCGAGCGACTCCAGCGTACGCTCACCCGTGGCCATTTTGCTGTCGGGAATGCCGCTAATGACGTAATGCAAAACCAAGTATTGCACATGCGTCTTTTCCAAGGGCTTTTATCGCATAATTGCCCTCCACGTGCGGGGCAATTATGCGATAAAATCTGCCGAGGCCGAGTAATAATATTTTTTCAACGTAAATTTGTTACTATATATAGTAACATATGTATTATGAATATTATTTTGTTTTACAATTAAAAAAAACTAGCACGCACTAGTTTCTTAATCGTTGTATAAAAACCCTAATATGAGTACGCACGAGGATCCTAATCGTTGTATGGTAAAGTAGTATGAGTAAGCCCTAGGATCCCAAATGCTGTATGGTAAAGATAATACGAGTTCGCTCTAGCATCCCAATTGCTGTATGGTTAAGCTAAAACGCCTTAGGATCCCAATCTTTGTATGGTTAAGCTAATACGAGTTCGCACTAGGATCCCAAATCGTTGTATTGAAAAGCTAAAACGAATACGAGTTCGCCTTATGATCCCAAATCGTTGTATTGAAAAGCTAATACGAGCTCGCCCAAGGATCCAAATCGTTGTATTGAAAAGCTAATAAGAGTTCGCCATAGGATCCTTTTCTTTGTATGGTAAAGTTCATATAACAGCCGATTCTATATAGATTGTACAATTAATATCGTATGTGCATGCTACCATTCACTACGTCTTGTCACGTCCAAGCTAATAGCTTATTGGTACCTCTATTTATTAACAAGTAATAGGCATTCCAATGGGTACTAATTGTGCACCCCTTGATCTGTTTTTATACTGCTATGAAAGAGATTTTATGTTATCTCTTTCTACCGAACATCAAGATGATATTATTACAGCTTTTAACAACACCTCGAGGTACTTTGATGATTTATTAAATATAGATAATAACCATTTTCCATCACTGGTTAATAAGATTTATCCTAAAGAACTACAGCTTAATAAAGCGAACACTTCAGAAAAGCAGGGTCTATTTAATTAGTAGGGTAATCGCACTCGCCGATTGGTGAAAATATGATGTCGTCGTAGATCACGTGATCTGATCAATTTCCCGCGCCATTTGCAATTAGAGAAAAACAACTGAAAATACGTGTGATCTTGTCCGTTACAATATACCTTTTAAGATAATAATCGGGTACAATTATCGGATAAAATACACAATGTAAGTATTGATATTTCATTTCTTTTATTGATTGAAGTTAATATCTGTTTGTATAATGTGTAATATGCAAATTTACCAAGTCTGTTGATAATTGTTGTTCCCAATAATATAGACAAAGTGGCCGAATTGGGTAGACAATGGGTTGTTTTCCACAGCTTTCAGTAATAAATAGCGATTGATAATGCAAAATTGTTTAGTGGAAAATGCAAAGAAAAGATGAGACAGTGCATCCAATGTAGAATTATGTAGATACATTAGCTTGGGTCTTGACAATTTTAACAGAAACTTTCGCGAAATTGGCAATTTTGGTAAAATGGCGGCCATACCCAATTATTACTCGTTAAATTTGCTCGCTATTAACACATTGAATTACCGGCAAAGGTGACTAAAGTTAGGGTTTTTATTTAGTTCTTTGGTTGCATCGTGCATTAGTACATAAATATAAGCAATCTTATTGTGTTAGTTTGGTTATAACTGACTTCGAATTTCACGATTAAATGGCGTGTCTTCACCGTGAGTGAAGTTTTATAATTCTATTAGGAAGGGTCTTCAGTTTTCATTTTCAAGTTTTTAAAATGTATGAAAACGTTTATTATAACCATAATGATATTTCAAAGATACCAATCTATGCCTTACTTAATATGTTTACGTAATATTTGAACTGTAGATCCTGCTCTGAAGTGAACTCGGATCTCTGGCTAACCAAAATATACCAGTTGAGCTTCCGAGGCTTCTGATTTGAACACAAATAGATTCCTCCCAAATTTAACAATTTCTAATCTACTATCCGTGCAATCTACTATGAATCTAAAAAGTACAGTGTCGATCCAGATCAGGCAACATGAATGGCTGAAATGGATCTACACTGTTTGCCCACGAAATAAAGGTGTGTCTTTGGATTGAAGTGTAACGTCTTCTTAGAGAAAAGACTGTGTAACTCCTAATTTCAATGGTACTTAAACTGTTTTGCACATAGGTTCAGAGACCATATTATCATCGGAAATATCCTCACATTCACTGTGGGTGTACTCCCTAAGTTAATCAGATTTATGTCCTCGTCCCAATGCAAAAAAGTCACGTTTGCTAAAAGACATGTTTCATTAACAATGACAAAAAGGTTAAGAGTGGTGTAAGCAATAGCTAGGTCGCTCTTTGGTCGTTTTTTAAAAGCCATAGACATACCGTGAATTGGAGAATTGGAGAATGGCACGTGTGAAAAACGATGTTAACAAATTAAAAACAAAACTATTAAAAGTTGTTCCAATTAGCATCATAATTAAAGTCGCTCTTTATTTATACCGAATTTAAATGAAGTCGGAAAAGAAAGTGGCAAACAAATGACAAAAACTCGTGTATTTCAATCATTGAGCTCATTCTTTATTTTTCAACGACACAAAAGGAGTTAATAGATAAATTATAATTCGCAAAAATAACCAAAAGCAAACAATAACAATAACAAAGTACAGTTCGGATCTCTGCAACAAAATTACTACTAATAAAAATCGGAAACTTTTTTATTTCCCTTTTTTTTATATTTTTGGTTATAGCAATTTAGAAATATAATAATAAATATTTTATGAATATAATAAGGGTGTGCGTATTTAATTATAATGAAGAAAACACTCTGTTTAATATTCGGGAAATATCAACCCGTTTTTGCGATTTAAATCGTGTAAATAGAATGTCATTGTAGTTTTATTGAAATAAAAATTACATCAACGTGTAGATCAACTTTTCCCCTTTTCAGCGACATATAAACACTTAAAATTGGACGACTTATTAGTCCGTATGAACTAAAATAAAGCGGATAGTATTAATTTGCGTTCAACATTCCATTCTACCTGATCCGTCTTGGACCGTGATCTGTGTTTTACACACTGGAAGCTGATAACGATACGCGACGACAGCATTATCGATAAAATATGCGCGTTTACGCTATACATTCATAACCCATTGATTAAATAGACCCTGAGAAAAGCAAGCAAACTTCCTTGATTTAAATCTGTCCATTGAAAATGGTTACGTCACTACTAAAATTTATGATAAAAGAGATGATTTAATATAGTAAATTTTCCGCTTTTAGACGGCGATGTTCCTCGTGCAACATCTTACGGGGTTTATATCTCACAGCTTGTTCGCTTTTCAAGAGCTTGCAACGATGTCAATGATTTCAATGAACGTAATCTTTGCATTACAGAAAAACTTTTAAAACAAGGTTATCGGTATCACAAATTAAGGAAAACCTTTTGCAAGTTTTATCGCCGATATCCAGATCTAATTCATAAATACAGGTGCAGTTTAAAGTCTCTATTGCAACAAGGAATTTTACAGCCAGTTTTTTATGGAGATTTAATTTATAAACTTAAGAAGATAAAAGGCGATGTTAATTTCTCCCGGTTATTTGTAAAAACCATTTGTAAATTTAAAAAGAAAGGTTACCAACATGATATTTTACAGCGCTCTGCAGGCCTGGTGATTAACCCATTTACAGTTGATCATTATGCGCACCTCTTTGGTTGCACGACGGTGGCAGGGGTTTAAGAGTTTATGAAGGTTTATGGGGAAATCTTTTCTTAAAAGAACCTAGAAGGCCGATTTGTTTCTTTTATCCCAGTCATCGTGTTCTTGCTGATTTTACTCCAGGTGCTCTGGTCTCGGTAAGATCATTGAGTACCCGCCCATTGGCTTTGTAATGCTATTAAATTCTTATGTTTATATGTTTGTATGCTTTTGCATGCAACATTGTTGAGCTGATGGGTGGGTTGGAGTAATTTCACCAAGACAATTTGTACTTGTTTTGTGATACGAGAAGCTGTTGGGGCAAGTGTGAGGTTGGTGCACCCTAGAAACTGGTTTAAACCCCCAGTGGCAATTTGTTTTGCCACTGACCGTTCCAAGGCGGTAACCCCTCTGGTTGTCACTTTCGTTATTTGTTTGTGGCGTCCATTTCGAAACTGATTATTGTAATACCATGCTCTCTTTTCCTCTCTACTTTTTGGCTGTGTGGGGAGGCTGTGTATGCTGGATGTGGCCATTCCTGATATGCATATTTCATTTTTTATAGGTTTCTGTTAACAGTTAATAACATACGCAATGCCTGCCGAACTCTATTTGCTTCATTCAATTTTGTAGCGTCTCTCGATTTTATCAATAAAACTGCAGTTGAATGCGATATTGGTGTTTTACTGATTCATTTATTTTATTCGTTGAATAACTTGAGGTCATGAAGTTCATTTCAAGATTTGTAATAATGTTTAATACAAAAAACATAGGAGATAAACGTACGGCAATGTTAATTCGTAGATGAATATTACTGATGAAATTATTTTTATTCACTCCTGAAATACGGTACACCTTATCCAGGAAACGATCTGTACTTGTTAAATAACTTTGTATAAGCCCGTCGTTGATAGAAGATTTTTAAATAATGTGCATGGGCAGAGAGCGGGGTCAACAATAGTTTTTACCGCTCATTTTATCAATACCTACCGTGCCTTAACAAACAATTGTCAATTTGTCTGGCTGTAATATCTAAGAATTTCATTTTTGTGGTATTTTGACAAAATAAGGTTTGTCCGATCTAAGTTTTACTAAACTTGATTCGAATGCTTATTGGCATATTATCTCCGTCAAATTCGATTCCTAGCTTCATTTGTAGAATACTAGAGTAAGTGTGTAGATATGACTCTCAAACAGCTGATTTTTCACCAAATAAGCACTGTTCAATGTCTAACTTATCATGTTTAACTTAAATTTACGTCAACTCAAACTGTTTGGAATATCTCTGCTTAGGTCAAAACCTAGCGCTATCACAACTGGCGCTCTTAAGTTACGTCCTTTTCACTCACAAAATGCAATAACCGTGTGCGAACTTATTTTTGTGTGCAGTATGATCATACTTAGTCAGAATATCATTGGGGATTATATCTCAGTCGGGTTGGAAAACAAATCATAATGATATTTTTAAGCTGTTTAGTTGTGCAAAATCATCGATTATCGCCTCTAGTATTTGAAAGAATTATGTTTACATTAAATTGCTCAAAACGCCTATATCAGTTCTCTAAAATTGGTCGGAATACTTTATTGGCATAATATTTCAGCTGTTAAATTAGGCAACCCGCAAAATCGCCTCGCTCACTTTGGCGTCATGATCCTAAATTGCCGAGACTTAACCAAATTACAGATGTCTGATCTGTTAGACAAATACTCAGATATAAACAATTGGGAAGAGGCGATTTACGCGTTCCAATGTTGATATAATCTTACTGAAAATGATTATTTTATTTCTAACATTCTTTGCACCTGCCCAAAAGCATTTAGTGCTGTACTGAGTTTTGTACACTTAAATGATACTTCTCACACAATAACACACGGAAAACGTTGGAATTAATATTTTTATTCACAAAACAAAAAAAAAAAAAAAAAAAAAAAAAAAAACCATCAAGTTCAAATATTTCTTTTAAAATATAAATTGTTAAGTACACATTACAGAATATGATGCAGAATTAACATGCATTATCTTGTTTTTGTCTGATACATGTGAGTTGAGTTATTTTGCAAACATAGCAAGTCTTGCATATAAGAAGGTTATGCAGTAAGAAGTTAAATTGCGACTGGACTGTTAACATCAACAATAAAATAATATCATTAATATAAAATTAGAATAAGTAAAAACAATAAAATATATTCATTATTGATGAATTCATCATTTATAAACCTTCATTTTGGCTGCGTGGGGATACTGTGTCTTCTGGATGTGGCCATTCATGATATGCATATTTGTCTATGAGTTATTTCGACAGTAATTGTGGGATTGGGTGATTTTTGCATGTATTATACGCCTTTCCAATAAACAGTTTCGCAGTCCTGTACGAGTTACTTCCCGTGACCAGATATCAACCCAAAACGAGGCTTCACAGGAAAGCTGAACTATCGGACTATGGCTTAAGCACATAAGGCCTAACATAATCCATTAAATTTCAGGTGTGTAATCGTCGCTGCCGGTCGAAAATAAGTTACTGGTCTGTTATTCTAGTCAGACATTTTTATTTTCACTATTTGTTAGATATTTGCGTTTTTAATATTGTAAGAACATGTACCATTCTTGTTGATAGCGGGCAGTATGAAACGCGATTCGGATAAACGTGAGTATTAATGTTACGAATTTCTATACAGCATTTTCATCTTTATGTATTTTATACTTAAAATTATATTTAACTGGTATGAAATTCGCAAATTGCTAAGACTGGTAATGTACTATACTCCGGAAATCGTGACATGTCAACATTCGGTTACGGTATCTGTACGTTATACTCGTACTCATCTATTACTTGAATTTATCGTACCGTTAATGTTCAACGAACAAATAATTTTGAATTTTTGAAAACGTCACGTATACTTCACAAGCGAAAATACGGTATGATTGATTCTGTCTTGAAATTAAGAAGGATCAGTAAGGTTATCTGATTGTTCGTTTACGTAAAAGTATAGAATAAAATTCAAGGATTCTGGTGCTGGCTTCTAATAAAGATGGAGATGCCGGCTTCAAATAATGATGGGAACATTTATATTAATATTAAGACTGCTAAGGTTTGAAATTCTGTCATTTTGGCGTAAACGCTCAATCGCTTGATTGAATATTTATAAAATGTTCTGCTAAGATGATTTTCTAATTGATGTCTTATGGTTCTACTTGTCGTATTAAGGATTAATAATTCATATAACTGCTATATCAAATACTTTTGCTACCCGATTCAGTATTTAAGGATTTCGATATACTTATTAATTGGGAGGTGGAGGTACATAAGAAAGTAAACCGATCTCTATTGGTCAGTGATATCTTCTTCTTAGTAATTGACAGGGGACCCCTTGTGCGCGACAATTTGGCATTTTTATGACATGCCGCTTTCAAAATCAATCGCAGCCGGCATGTCAGTAGTTGATAAGACACGCGAAGACGGAAACGACAGTCAATTTATCCGTGGATAGAACACAGGCTGTTAGTTTAAGTCGTTTAAAGTAAACCTTGGCGCGATGAATAATGACTTTACACTTTTTGTCAAATTAGATTTGTTGTTTTATAAACTATTCTTGATAAAAAAAATTCATTACGCTGATGTATTATTACTAATTCAACGATAAACGAGAAAATATATTTTAAAAAAGAAATTTCATGATGAAAAACGAAAGTTGTAGGTACATGTTCCCTATTACATTAATACAGCGAGCAATAATTTTTCCTGTATAGTAGTCACGTGACTGAATAGGGGAGGTAACCGAAAAATTCACCGAATTATTGGAAAGGCGTATATACCGAGCAAAAATGAAAACTTACCCTTGTTTAATTTAAACATTTTGTTCAGTGATGCTTTACTTTATTCTTTATTTATTTTGTGGTATTTGCACATATCTGGACATTTAAGAGAGCGGGAAGATGTTATTAGTTGTTCACAGAGGTCGCGGCTATCTGCTCTTTTCAAGAAATATTGAGATCGATATTTGTTTACATTAAATTCTCAAACAGAATATTTGACAGTCGAATTAAGCAGTGTATGACATGTAGCTAAGGAAAAACACAATACTTAAAGTATAATGATGCAAATAAATAAGAAACGGTTATTTGAATATCCGTTTTTGTAAATTACCTCCCTTTGAAAAATCCTACTCTTAATTTCCCGCAACCAAATAACGATTTTTTTTCAAATTTTATTTTTTAAAACGATAGATACTGAACCGACAACTTCCTAGATAAACATATTAGTAATCACATTCCTCCGAATATTTGCATTCACTTGCATCATTTATATGTAATAGTAGTTTACCATGTTATTTTGTCAAGTTTTCATTTTTGCTCAGTATATTATTTTTCACATACACCAAGAATGAGACAATTAGAATAGAGGCGTAAATGTAGAGAATCAGGTCGTGTTTCGTGAAGCCTTATACATGGTGATTCAAAATATCTGATACATTGAAATTTTAAAGCGACAACATCATCAAACAAAAACATATCATTTTCACATAGTAATATTCTATTGGCTTTCAAGTTTTGTTTGATTTATTACATACCATTCTTGAATAAGGAAATATGTCTTTTCTTGAAATTGTCTATGGCCGATGCTCACATCTGTAGAATGGCATCGGTCATAGACAATTTCGAGAACAAACATGACGTCATAATCACCCAAAATGGACGTCACATTTTAAGTTTGTTATAAATATAATTTTGTATATACGGACATCATTCCTTAATCAAATATGGTATGTTATATATCAAACAAAACTTAAAAGCCTCTTGATTATAACTATGTGAAAATTGTTTGCCTATGTTTGATGATATTGACGCTATTAAATTCAAAAGTGTATTAGATATTATGAATCACCGTGTATGTAAAGATCTGACCATCTACTGTAAAATTCCAACCGCAATGCACATTCGAGAGAACTAATGAAATTAACATGCAGTGTTGAAATGCACTGTACTCAACAAAGTTAGATAGCTTAATCCATTAGATAGAGGGAATCATCAATAGAGGAATCATTCATCCGAGTTTCTAATTCTCCGCGTGCCATTTACAAAATGAATAAGATGTGTTTCCAATCGATTTCGCAATTCCAGCTAGTGTAGTCGGAAATTAAACTTGTAGGAAAAGACAAAACTTCATAGCTTAAACCAAAATACTATTTCAGTGATAAATGTTCTTTGCTATGGGCGAAACTGTGTGTGGTCTTCGTGTGCGTTCGGATTTGCAATGCTAGGCGCTGTCGCTGTACGTTACGGGTTCGATTCCCAATACAGGCGCTATCATTTTAAAAATTATAAGATGAAATAACAACTTTGAGGCTGTTGTTTGAATAACCGTTGTTTTAAATCGTAAACCAAAGGGATCTTAAGGGATAGCAGTGCTATAACTTACAACTCAAATTTTATGTTGAGTTCCGCTGATTTATACTAGAAAACATAATGTTGTATTATCAGTTTTCTTAATCGCCAAAGACACCAAACGAAAGTGACTTTACAACACTTCGTATTATACCGCGATTCTTGTTTCCGATAAAAGCAGGAACCGTCAGTTATATTTAGAGAATAATATATGTGTGGTCGGGGGCGGATGTTGATAATTGCCCCGCTGAAGAGATAAAATGCCCGAGGGCTTTAGCCCGAGGGCATTTTATCTCTAGCGGGGCAATTATCAACATCCGTCCCCGACCACCCATGAATTGTTCTGTATAATACATATGTCAGTTTTCTCTCGATTACGGTACCGGTGAAATCCGAGGTTTACCTTAACCGCAGGGCAAAGGGAAATAATTATGTTAGAAGTTGTGTCAAAACAAGATAAATTGCTGTCAATAAACAGTCTAGCTTCTTCCTCGGTTAAATGATTGTTTTCTTGAGGCCACTTAGCAATAATTCCATGTAAATCTAGAATTCTATTTGCGAGCGACTCCAGCGTACGCTCACCCGTGGCCATTTTGCTGTCGGGAATGCCGCTAATGACGTCATGCAAAACCAAGCGTTGCACGTGCGTCTTTTCCAAGGGCTTTTATCGCATAATTGCCCTCCACGTGCGGGGCAATTATGCGATAAAATCTGCCGAGGCCGAATAATAATATTTTTTCAACGTAAATTTGTTACTATATATAGTAACATATGTATTATTCGCAAGTAACGACTAGGGTAATCATTATAAAAAGCTCATTTTGTCACTTTTGTGTAAGAGTTACCGAAGTTCATTTTCTACATGGTGATGCATGTTTCGACTTGTGCGGCTATCTTTGTAATTAGAAATAAAATGTTCAGATTCATGAGTTATGACGAAATAACATTGATTACAAGCGTTAAACGGAGATATTGCACTTTTAATGTGCACGTAATCTCTGCAGATATCTATTAAAATATTGGTAAATGATTGGTAAGAAGTCAGATTTTGATGCATTCTTCTACAGGCGTATCATCAATAACGGAATTTGAAAGTGTTTCAAGCGGTTGCCACTGCTAGTAAAAGAGGGCATCGAGTAGATAGAGAATAATTATAGTTTAGTGTGGATAGGTTACAGGTTATTATACCTATATAAACTTCCTTGTGTTTGTATTACCATTTTATATAACATAAACTTATTGTCAGACATAAACGGGATAAAGAGGTGTTGGAACTTAATAAGTGCAATAGAGATGGCCGAAAATAACATTGTTGAAGAGGAAAAAACAGTGGTTATTTGTGTGGACCCAAGTCCTCAAGCAGAATGGGCCTTTAACTGTAAGTCGATAGTTTAGTTAAATCTGGAAGAACTACTACGGGTTATATTAAAAACTTGAATTAGTTGTGGAGCTTTTTAAATGATAAAATTAAAGAGTACTTTTAAGCGTATCAAAGTGTACTTAAGGTGTAATCAAAATGGTAATTGTATACTACCTGGTGAACTAGAAAAAAACGTAATAAAAATTAAAATAATGATCTACAGTTCTAAAATTTTTGCTATCATGTTCGCTGTGTTTTTCTCGTAAGAACCCACTGGTTTGTTATTTCCATAGGGTGCATTAATAAAAAACGTTCAAGTTTGATAATATATCTTAATGACGTTCTTTCATAAACAAACACTTGTGTTGCTTTTGTATGCATTTTTTTTCTTAATTACATGTAATACATAAAAAATAAATTGGTATTCGGGATTTGTAGCCTAGCTCACTTGATAAAATACACTTTGAGCTTGCATTGGTAAATGCAAATTCCCTAATCAAACACCATTAGTTCTTTTCAGAAACCTGAATCACATCATAAATAGTTGGTTGGGCACCATGAACAATCACGGCTTATTGTTTTTGTGTTAAGTGTTGAATCTGACCAAATTGCAGACTGACACGGTCCGGAAAGGAGCAAAATTGTTTAATAGACATAAAGAATGTCTCCTAGACGAACATTTTAAACCAGGATAAGACTTTCAGAGTATTGGTGTCTTTATCAGTCACACACTTTTATGGAGCGTTACATTTCACAGTGACAAGGTCTTTAATCTAACCAGGTTGAACGCAACTTGTTAATGACATTATTAAAAGTGGTGTCCAGGGTTTGACATACCTCTTGACTCTGCACCAGCATACAGGTTGAACGATTTTCAAGAGACACACAGTAATTGTGGATGACTGATCAATATAAACAAATATTTACTACAGTACAGTACATATCGTTTTACAGATTTGATATGATCTAGTCACGAGGGCTTATTTAAAAAAGGAACAAGCATAAGGCCACGCAGCAACGAATAACAAATATTATAATGTTATTAATCAAGTGAATTCATATTGGTCTTGTTATTGGGCCAAGGGTAGTTAATAGTTATATTGGCCCGAGGCCGAAGGCCGAGGGCTAATATGACTGCCCGAGGCCCAATAACAAGGCCAATATGAATTCACTGATTTATGACAATTTTATTAATTAACACAATATTCATAATTATACACTTTAAAATTTCTAATTTACCGGCATGAAGAGACGAGTATCAACTCCGATTCAAATGTCTGGCAATCTTCAATCAGTCTACAGTAGTGACCTGGCTGGTGTAAGCTACCAAGGAGATGTAGATATGCAGGTTGTTTTGTTTTGAATAAAACAACAACCTGAACATTACTACACACTGTGGCAGCCAACTGTCTTGTTCATCCAGTCTGAATTTAGTAATTATCCAAATATATCCAAAATAAGTTTACCTTTCTGGCACATTCCATCCAGAAGTTCCGCATGTTATACTAAATTTAACATGTCTGTAAGTTTTCTAAACTTAGCTTTGATCCATTTTGCAAAGTTAGCTGAATAAACATGCTCAAATCAAGTCATCCCTTAAAATTCATTCTTTTTAGTTTCAAGAATTCTTGCTGCAGACATACGCATTGTTGTTGTACTAGCGAGTTAGATAAACTCAAAGATTTTTATTACACGAAAAGATATCACCAAAATCAGCAACGTAGACTTATCCTCTGCCCCTTTGCCTAACTGCACCTCTTGTGCCCAAACTCATACTATCTATAACCTTTTTATCCATAAAAAATGACTTAGAAATTCCAAAATGGCGACATTTTTGTTTTTAAAAGGAAGTGATTCAATTCATATTGGACCAGTTCATTATCCAATCAGAATCATGCAATCTCATATTTGCCCAGTAAAACCCGTATTGGCCCAGGTTATCTCGTATTGGCCCACTTGAGATTTTATATGAATTGAGTGCAACCCATATAAGTTTGACTGAATTGTACATATTGTGTCAATATTATTTTAGTTAATTAATAATATAATGTTATTAATCAACTGAATTCATATTGGCATTGGGATGAGAGTATTCATATAATGCTAATGTGACAGCTCGGGGCCCAGCAACATGGCCAATGTAAATTCACTTGATTAATGAAAATTTTATTAATTCACAACATAAAAAACATCAAATTAGTATGAAGACTATACTGGGCCAATATGAGAATTCCTGGACAAATATGAGATAGTTAATAAATAAGTACGATTATTAATTAACTAAAATAATATTGACACAATATGTACAATTCAGTCCACCTTATATGGCTTACACCCAATTCATATGAAAACTCAACTTGGCCAATACGAGATAACCTGGGCCAATACGGGTTTTACTGAGCCAATATGATATCGCATGATTCTGATTGGATAATGAACTGGTCCAATATGAATTGAATCACTTCCTTTTAAAAATAAAAATGCCGCCATTTTGGAATTTCTAGTTCGAGTTTTTATTAATAAAAATGATAATAGATAGTGTGACTTTGGACACGAGATGCATTTAGGCAAAGCGACAGAGGACAAGTCTATGTTGCCGCTTTTGGTTATTTATTTCTGTGTAATAAAAATCTTTGAGTTTATCTAACTCGCTAGTACAACAACAACGCGGATGTCTGCAGCAAGAATTCTTGAAACTAAAAGACAGTGAATTTTAAGGGATTACTCTTCATTTAAGCATGTCTATTGAGCGTGACTTTGCAAAAAGGATCAAAACTTAGTTTGGATAGCTTACAGACATGTTAAATTCAGTATTTACATGTGGAAGTCGTGGATGGAATGTGCCAGAAAGTGAACTTATTTTGGATATTTGGATAAATACTATATTCAGACTGGATGAACAAGAGACATGGCTGCCACAGTGTGTAGTAATGTTCAGGCTGTTTTTGTATTCAAAACAAAACAACCTTTATATCTGCATCTCCTTGGTAGCTTATACCAGCCGGGTCACTTTCGTAGATTGAAGATTAAACATTTAAATCAGAGCTGACACTTCATGATCATCTCTTCAGACCGGTAAATTAGTAATTTGAATGTCTAGAACCATGGATATTTTGTTAATTAATAAAATTGTCATTAATAAAGTGAATTCATAATGGCATTGTTATTGGGCCTCGGGCAGTCATATTAGCCCTCGGCCTGGGGCCTCGGGCCAATATGACTACCCTTGGCCCAATAACAACGCCAATATGAATTCACTTGATTAATAACATTATAGTATTGATCATTTTTTCAGATTTGTATATATTTCCATATCAAGTTTAAACTTTAAAGTTTTTTTAGCTAACTGGCAAACTTTACGTTAGCAATATACAAAAAAAAACATATGGAGAGTTTCAAATTTAAAAAATATTGATATTCACAAGTCATCTACAAAACTTGCATTGTTTGAAAGAAATAAGATAGCAATTGAATCGGTATAAACGGGAGTAGCATCCCTAATAAATGCAGATTTTTAGAATTGAACACTTTTTAACATAAACTGTTTATTTATTTTAATGGAGATGAAGCGGTGGTACCACAACATGTTCGTCCTTTAGTAGAATATCTAGTACAACGCATCAAAATGCGGTATTCTGTTTTCTATGTATTTGGATGCATACAGTGTACATGCAAAAATGATGTTCTCTAGTTTGTAGTATCCTAGTGTTTTGGCATGATATCAATTGTAGTATCTTGTCAGTTTTGTGAAAAAAAAAACAACATGATCACTGCTTCTTAGTCGAACAACAGAAATAAAATTTTAAAAATAACATCGAATTGTTCCGACCAATGTGAAAATCCTTATCTTTCAAATTAAATTTAGTTTTTCACACTACTAACCCACATTTTGAGTTTCTACTTTGGAATTCTTCGTTGGAAACGAATTTTAGGGGCGAATCTTCGTGTTTTTTTCCATTATTTTCAGCAAAACTCTATATCCCTATTCTACAGAAACAACTGTGATCGGGAATCTTCCAAGTTCGTCATTAACAGCAAAATGTGGTGCTTTTGCTAAACACCTACTATGCTTTCATAAACTAACGTGTAGTATATCGATTTCTTGAAAATTATATATCCCTGACAAATCAGAGTCATATAATAAAATTAAAACTTCAATGCTCTCACACTGTTTATCTTTAGTTTTAAAATCAAAATAAATTATGTCAAAAAAGTAGCATACGTTTAAGAAAATAGAAGAATACGAGTAAGGTACGCCGTTAACGCTTAATCTTATAGAGTGCTATTGCATACCGATGTATAAGAGTAGATAAAGGTTCGCCTTGTGGAACCCCCTCCCAAATTTGATTAGAAAAACTCAGAAAATTCCATAGTAGAGCCTAGCTTAATACATACTTCAACATTTTATAAATATTTTTAATCATATCAATAATTTGGGATAACATGAACAATTAATTTTATTAATAGTGCGTGTCTAATTACGGTCGAAGTTGGCTATGCCGTTTTAATTATTCGTCATACTATAAATATGGCATCACAAAAACAAAACTGAGCATCATAAAAACACGTTATTACTTTTACCATTTTTTTCGGGTTTTGTGATAAAAAGCATTCTAATCTCTAACAACTCTTATTGCTAGAGCAAAAATAAAATCCGTCAAACTAAGAAATTAATGTTTTTCCTCAGAAACAATCATCAAACGTTTACAAGAAGAATTAATGTTTTAGACAAAACCGATTAATCACAATTTAAAGAACACACTATTGTGCCTATTAATGTTTAAAGCCCATTGATGTAAATTGAACGACAATTTTCACAGGAGACACAAATATATTTGTGCAAGCAATTGACGTTTTATTATATCTCAAAATAATCAATTTAAATTACAAACTCCACCAAGAAAATATGAGTTGTGTAATTGTCAAGCAAGCGTCTAATTTGAAAGATTCGTACTTGTACATGTACATGTATTACCAACTTGGGACATTTCCAGTACGAAGCAATGAGTAAAAACCAATAGCAGTAAAAACCGATAACGGACATTACACACACTACAGGGAAAAAATACGGACAAAACAAATTTAACTACGATAGGTTACAGTATACTGTCTACATTGTTTGCAAAAGTAATAAAAGTCGTGTATATGGAGTAAGAAAGTGAATTATGCATAGGGTTAATAAAATGAAAGAAAATAATTGAAGGCAATATAACATCTAATGAAATCACGAAGCAATATTTGGAAAACTCATTCAAAAAATAAGATTTTTATCGCTGAATATTATAACCTATGGACAATCACACATGAATCATTTATAGTAGTTCTTTAACTTGCTTAGCATATTTTGATATTTGGTATAATTATAAGATGGTGTCTTGGCTCATTTATTGGGTGATAAATGAGAAATGTGAGACATCAATCGCCTCTGAAACTGAAAAATAATAAAATATTCAGCACGCATTGGCAAATGAAAACCCTAGAACTGGAATTTCAATACATGCACAAACTGTCGGATTCTCTATAAAGTTAACACATATTCAATGAAAAGTGAAAACTATAGAGCCTAACATAAGCAATAACATTTCCACTTTACTATTCAAATTTTGCTAAGCACCAATTTAACCACACATAATTGTGAAGTGTCCATAGTATATATTTTAACTGGGACTTGTTTTGCTTTGTTGAGAGAAGGTACCCATAAGAAGAATATAAAACCTTGAATAACAGTCGTGCAAACGAGGAGATCCTTATTTTCATAATGTTAAATTTACGCTGCATAGATGTACCGACATTTGTGGGGTACTCAGACTTTACTATCACTTTAAAGACTAAAGGATTATGAATGAATTTTTGCCAATGTGATTTTCAGTTATCGGTTGCAGACATCGATAGTTGTTTTTGGCAAAACTCTTTTTTTTTTACTTTTATCTTCAACATCATTCCATTCAAATTCTTAATAAACCCTGATACTCATAGAATTGTTTAAACATGTGTGCATATTGTTTTTTTAAATCACTTATCTGATCCGTACAAATACAAAAACTAATGACCTATTAGCAACAAAGGGTATGTATACAATATTTTATGCTGGGCAAATTTTGAGTAGTATATTCTAACTTAAAATTAGCTGCATGTGTTCAATGACGTTAGGATATAACTTTATTGTGTGATGAATTTCATTTTTGTGTGGAGTTAAATGATATATTTCATAAGTACAACATCGATATAAACATGTTAAAATAAACAAAATACCGACTAACTCCGGTCATTGGTTTCCAAATGTCATTTGAGAACTATTGCCTGCTCATTGACTAGCTTGATGTTCAATATTTGAGGATAAGATATTGAATCTTGCTGATCTTCTTACAATGTGACTAACATATAAATAAGTCATAAACACACCAGAATAGCGAAAACACTATGAAATGTAGACTGTAAGATAATTGCGGCACATCACCCTCCATAAACTGGAAAACATACAATATTAAAATCCATCTCGTTTGTCATATCATTTTGTGTTGTGGAAACAAAATCATTTTCAGTAGAAAGATTGAGATCAAGAAAGGTTATTCATTTTTCCAAACTTTCTGCTTTAAAAATTATTGAGCTGAAGTTAATTAACCTAGGGATAAAATTTACTGATTATTATCAACTAAGTTTATTAAACAAATCGTCTAGATACCGCGATGTGTTTTGTTAGAAGCTGAACAAAATGTTATCATGACGTTAGTAAATTAAAGTCTGTTTTTTTTCTAAATAGATGTACGAAATTTTATTATAAATACTATCCAGAAAAAAATAATGAATCGATAGTCCTGACAACTTTATAAACTGTTATAAGTTGTATTCTATCAAAAGCACTGTTACCTACGACAATAGACATATTAATATGTAAACAAAACAAGCTCTTATCTTTAAATATCGCCATAAATTTTAACGGACAGACCAAAACAAAAAGATTTGCGTCGCTTCTTGTTCCACAAACGGGAAGAGAATGGCCTCGATTTGATCCAATTGGTTAACTTAACCATGTGATACTAATCTCGATGTAAAGTGAAGATAATGCATTTAATAAAGCCATTAAGAACTTTATAATATTTTGCATACTTGTCTATAACATAACCGGGAACAATTCATATATGTAACTCTTAAATGGTAAAACTACTTTTACCGTTCATGTTATTGCTTATATTGACAACAGTTGTATGTTACTAAGGCATAATATGAAAAACAAACAGATATTGAATATAGCTAAGATTTTCTGAATGTTTTGTAAATCATGTAACCTTTTTAGTTAATACTTTAACATTTACACTTTAAAAAAAACTTTTGGTTTAAAATATAATTCAACAAGAACAATATAGAACTATTGAAATATTTCGCAGGTGAACAAAAACAAAACCTGGCGAAACCCTAATACTTATGTCTTTTTCATTACTTTTCATTTCTTATTACATGTTTTCACAATTTCCCCTAAAAATGGTCATTTCCAGTGTTAATGTAATTACAATGATTATATTGTATATTAATCTCATACATCTGATAATATTTTGATATGCTCTTACAATGTTCGAGGTCTTAGTGAACCATAAAAACGAAAGCAAATATTTCAATGGCTAAAAGATAAAAAATACTCAATATGTCTGTTACAAGAAACCCATTCTACAGAAAGTCAAAAACAAAAGTGGCAAGATGAATGGCAGAAAGAATCTTTTTTTAATGGAGTAAATTCGAATAAAGAAGGCGTGGCCGTCCTAATTAATATGCAGGGAAATTATACCTTAAACAATTATACAGAGATAGTAACTGGTAGACTGATATCACTTGATAAACCTGTTGGGGCAAGTGTGAGGTTGGTGCACCCTAGAACCTGGTTTAAACCCCCAGTGGCAATTTGATTTGCCACTGACCGTTCCAAGGCGGTAACCCCTCGGGTTCTCATTTTTGTTTATTGTTAGTGGTGTCTTTTTTGAAACTGATTATTTTATTAACCATGCTCTCTCCCCCTCTCTTCTTCTTGACTGTGTGGGGAGGCTGTTTTTTCTGAATGTGGCGATTCCTGATATGCATATTTCACCTTTTTTTGAACTAACAATAAATGAAAATGATTTTATGCTCATTAATATATATGGTCCAAATAATGATAACACAAATATATTCGAAAAAACTCGAACAGTATATATTAAAACATAATAAAAAAATATTATTATAGGAGGTGATTTTAATACTGTTATAAATCCGGAAAAGGATAAACGAAACGGTAGAAAGAAACCAATTTAAAATGTAGAACAAAAATAAATGAAATAATAAAATCAAACAATTTAACAGACATATGGAGAGAACAAAACATAAACAAAAATGAATTTACTTGGCATTCAAATACTTCTCCAAAAATATTTTGTAGATTAGATTATTTTTTGGTCTCGGAATATATAGCAAAAAAGTCATTAATAGCCAAATAAAACCAAGTTTTAAATCAGACCATTCCATTGTTGTGATTAAAGTAGATTTTTCTGTAATAAAAAAGGACCAGGATATTTCAAATTAAATAACAGCCTCTTACTAAATACAGAATACCAAAATATTATTTAAGTAAGCATTGAACAGACTGTAAGGGAAAATAATGGAACTAATCCAAACACACTTTGGGAATTAATAAAAGGATCAATAAGAAATGAAACTATTAAGTATTCCACATTTAAAAAGAAAAAGATAAACAAGAAGAAAACAGAATTATTAAAGAAATAAGTGTCATTGAAAATAACATCCAAAACAACATTAATTAAGAAGTTAATAAAATATATCTTCTACAAAAACAAGAAGAATTAAATAATCTATACGAGAAAAAAATAAATGGTCTTATCATTCGTGCAAAAGCTTTAAATGTTGAATCAAATGAGAAAAATACCAAATATTTTGCTAATTTAGAAAAAAGACATGCAGAGAAAAAAATAATAAACAAATTATTGATAAATGATAAAGAAATAACAGACGTTAATGAAATACTCAAAGAACAAGAAAAATTTTATAAAAAGATTTATAGTTCTAAAGGAATCAAAACATCCCAATATAACTATTTTAATAATTCCATGAAAGTACTTAATGAAAATATGTCAAAAGAATGTGACGGTTGCCTTACGGAATATGAATGTCGTTTAGCACTCTTTGATATGAAGCATAATAAAAGCCCTGGCTCTGATGCTATTACCGTCGAATGTTATAAAACCTTTTGGCCACAGTTGAAAGAATATTATATAAATTCAATAAATTACTCTTTTGTAAATGGAAGATTATCAGATCTCCAAAATCAAAGTTTGATAACACTATTACCAAAAGCGGGAAAAGATTTAAATAATTTAACCAACTGGAGGCCAATTAGTTTGTTAAATGTTGATTATAAAATAGCATCCAAAGCAATCGCTAACAGAATTAATAAAAGTATTACCCTATCTCATTAGACCTGAACAAACAGGATTTATTAAAGGAAGATACATTGGTGAAAATGTAAGACTAATATTTGAAATCATTGATCACATTGAACAAAATAAATTACCATGTTTACTTTTTTCTCGGATTTTGAGCGTGCTTTTGATAGTCTTGAACATAATTTTGTCTTTAAATGTTTAGAACACTTAAGATTTGGAAATTCGTTTATACAGTGGATTAAATTATTTTATAAAAGTGCCGAAAGTGCAGTCATTAACAACGGTTATATTTCAGATTTCTTTTCTATTGAAAGAGGGGTTAGACAAGGCTGTCCTTTATCGTCATCACTATTTATAATATGTATTGAATTTCTCTCACAAACAGTGCATGAAGACAAAATAATCAAACGTATAACAATAAATAAAAAAGAAATTAAACAGACTCTATTTGCGGACGACGCAACTTTTGTTAATAACGGCGAAAAACAATCCTTTGAAAGATTAATAAATATAATATCAGAATTTGAAAACATATCAGGCTTGAAACTTAACACGTCTAAATCAACAATACTAAGAGTAGGAACATTAAACAGATCAAATATAACGTTTTCAGCAGAAAGAAACTTTATATGGACCTCGAGCCGTGCAAGGACCTTAGGAATTACATTCTACAGTAATAGAGAGCAAAGTTTAAGATCTAACTTAGAACCTAAAATTCTAGAATTCAAAAACTGTCTCAAACAATGGCAACATCGAAAGCTAACGCTTCTAGGTAAAGTGACCGTCATAAAAACATTTGCATTACCAAAATTAATATATCCATTCACAGTGTTAGAAAATCCTACAGAAAAAAACTCTTACAGAGGTTAATCAAGCACTATTTAAATTTTTATGGGATGGAAAACCAGATAAAATTAAACGAAATGAAATTGTAAAAAGATATGAAAATCGTGGCTTAAAAGTTACAGATATTAAATGCTTCTTAACTTCCGTAAAAGCATGTTGGGTTAAGCGATTATTAAACGAAGAAAACAAGGGGATGTGGAAAAACTTCTACTCAAGTGTTCTTAATAAATACGGAGGAAATCTTATCTTCGAATGTAACTTGAATCCAAATGACATAAAGCAAATTTTCAACAAAAATATATTCTTGGCAAACATTCTAACATCATGGCGCGAAATCTCAGTCTGTTGTAAAAAAAGTAATAAAACAATTGAACAACATGTTTTATGGAATAACTCAGAAATAAAGAACGATCATAATACTTTTTTCAACAAGAATATGTTTAACAAAGGCATAAAATTTATTGAACAATTATATGATTTTTGTAAAAAACAGTTCTATACATTCAATGAAGCCAAACTTTTATTCAATCTAGATATTAGAGATTTTTTGGAATATTACAAGATAATAAAAAGTTTTCCACCAAATTATGTTAGAACGTTAGACCAAACAATTTTATCGGGTTCAAGAAAAAATTACATCCTGGATAAACTAAAGACATCTAAAACACCAAACAAATTATTTTACGATATCTTACTTAGAAATAGAAAAACTGAACCAGTGAAATCTGAAAATAAATAGGAAACAATCTTACAAAATAAAAATATTAAGTGGGAAAAAGTTTATTCAAACACATTTATATCAAGTATTGATACCATTTTCAGAAATTTTCAATATAAATACCTAAGAAGGATAATACCCACAAATAAATATCTTTATACATGTAATCTATGTATCTCACAATCATGTGACTTTTGCAACAGCCTGGTTGAAACAATTGAGCATCTATTTTGGAACTGTCCACATAGCCAACATTTATGGTCACAACTACAGTCATTTTTAAACACAAAAGGATTATCTATATCCTTTAATTTGGAGAATATTAGTTTAGGTATTGCGAATAAAACAATTAAAGACAGCAGCATTAACTATATTATAATAGCATGCAAATATTACATCTTCAAAATGAAAATTAAGAAAAGTATACAAAATTTCGAACACTTTAATTCCTTTTTAGATTCTAGAATAGACTGTGAGAAAGATGTAGCTTTCTTTAAAAACAAACTTGAAAGACACCAAGTAAAATGGTCCTTCTATAAATAAAATATATATCGCCTCTTGTTCATTGGAAATGACCAACCAAATTATCCTTTTTATTTTTAATTATCTTATTGTTTTTTTTTAAATTCTTTCTCATTGAAATACTTGATTTTGACCTTTTTATTTTCCTGAAATAGTGACTTCACACTTAAAAACACGTTGCATGCAATGCCAATTTTCTTCATATTTATTATGACATTATATTGTTGAAAACAACAACTACTTGCACGAATGTTAATTATTATTCGAAAGTATTAATTTGTGTATGTTTAACAATGCATAATATGTCATGCAAGCGATTGTGAATAAAAGGGGTTACCCGAAAGGGGCCTAAAAAAACAACAACAAAAAAAACAAAAAAACCGGGAACAATGGTTAGTCGAAGGGCTGTAGAGTTCTTAAAAATCAGATATCCGTGAAACACTCCTCGCGATACCCTTACTGATCAGCTGATCAGCAGGATATTTGAATTAGCTTCAGTAGTATGGTTTGTGTACAATATCTTATGTATTATGTTAAAAGTAATTTTAAAATTATTTTTCTAATATTTCGGCCAGTTTAAAATGGGTTATTTTAATATCCCAGCCAATTTAGATAGGATATATTTCCTGCTTTTAAAAATTTTCCTTTGGTGTTGCCTGTGATATGCAGAATTTATATTCTCTTATCCTCTGTCAAAATTCTATTGTCTTTAATTCCGCCCATTGTTTTCTCATTAAGGGCAAACCCATTCTTTTATCTGGGGATCTTGCGCCTTTGAAAATGGAATGGTATTAATCTGAAAATTCCACATTGAAGGTTCCATGTTCACCGCCATATTCATACCATCGTTTGGGATGGACCATAATTGTATTGTTTATTTGTGTAAATATTGAGTTGCGCTCAACCCGGGGTAGGCGGCGTTGGCAGTTCAATGCATTTTCATTACTGCCCATGAACAGGCTCAATCAAATCGTGTCCGCAATATTTTCATATAGTTTCTGTTCGATGGCTTTCGAAGTTCATTTTTTGTCTATTTTAGTAAACCGAGCGTCAAAAACTATGAATTTATAATTGAATTTGTGTAGAAAAATGTGACATAACAGTTGAATAACCGAATTATATCAATCACTTTTGCAGATAAAATGCAACTTTGATATTATACGCAATAGGAATAGCGTTTAGAAGAAAATATCGCAATTTTCCTTCATTGCTTATTAGCACCACCTATTCACTTTAAATCATGGTTATTCATAACTAATTTTAAGTTTTATTCCCGCTTAAACTGTTTAAACACAGTTATTACAGTAACTGTTATTGTTACCTTAATATATTATTTTATTCATATGTATTAACTAAAGTAAATGTTTTATTTTCTGGTTTAATGTCATGCACTTACTGTTTTAGAATAACAAAATACTAAGCTTTATAAAATAGAGAGCTTGCACAGTTTTCCTAAATTTCAGCCGACAATTTGCGACAATTTCAGAAGTTGCTATTAAAGTTAACTTATGATCACATAAAAATGTTAAGAAGAAAAATATTCTGAATGACAACATTTCAAGCGCAACACTGATTTCAGATTCAGTTCTAAGGACATCGGTAACATAAGTTTCCGTTCGGCTTCAACGTTATAAAGAATTAATATATATAATGGACATACTTAACCAAATATTTATTATGTCATTGTTGTTTTTCGCCTGTGCACACAATCAGGCCTTAATTGTTTTAACTTTCACTAAATAACTGTTAAAATACCATAACATTACATTAGATAGTCTATGTTTAGCAAGTCTTAAAACAATAACAATAACAAAAAAGAACAAAATATCTGCAGCAACAAAACCATTGAAAACACTATCAAATGCTTTAAAAATGGGGCGTTGGAATTCGTAAAATCTCAACGTAGCTTCATGTAAACAACTTGTGATAGATAATTATCCCCACCTTAGACACCATACCATTCAGCTATTGCTTCGTCGAAATCAATATGTTAGATATCAACGTTGGCCTCATCATTTTCCTGAGAAAACACACGTACAATTAAGTCTTTATAACAAAGAATTTCTTTCAGCAGCGTTTCATATGATCAAGACTCTCATAAATATCAACCCTGAAATAGAGACTAATAAAATAATGTTTTCCCGCAATGCAAGCTTTGTCTTTAGTTCGTTAACCAAATTTTTATATAGATAATTATATTACGCTTTCATGATTTTTGTTTGGAATAGGCAGCAGTGTGAGAATGTGTTCTTTGTTCGATCATTTTGAAAGCACCAACTGATCTTTAGTTTTGTAGATCTTCAATTGAACAGGTGCTCTAATATTTTACGCGACATGATAATCGAACATAACTTTAGCGTTGTTTGTGCCATGTGGCGGCTGTTAATATGTACATCAATTAGTGCTGTTATCAGTTACGTCCTTTGATTGTTGATTGTTGATCACGATACTTATGTACTATGTTAATAGTACTTCTAAAATTACTTTTGTTTTAATATTTCGGCCAGTTTTGAAATGGGTGGTTTCAATATCCCAGTCAATATAAATTTGGATATTGTTCAATCACCACCAAGAATATACTTTCTGGTTTTTAAATTTTACCTTTGGCGTTGTCTGTAATGCAGGATTTATATTCTAAGATCCCCTTGCAAAATTCTATTCTGTTTAGTTCCGCCCATTGTTTTCACGTTTAGGGCAAACCAATTCTTTTATCTTGGGACAATACGCAGCTGAACATGGAATGGTATTAACCTGAAAATACCGCATTAGAGGTTCAATGTTCACCGCCATATGCACACGATCGTATGGGATGGATAAAATTGTTTTTGGTGTAAATATTGAGTTGTGCTCAAGCGGGGCTAGGCGCCGTGGGCAGTAATTTGCATTTCCATATCTGTACATGGACAGGCTCAATCAAATCGAGCCTACAATATTTTCATTTTTGTCGTGTTCGATGACTCTTAAAGTTCCCTGTTCATCTATTTAACTGATTGCAGAGTTAACATAACGAAAACACTTATTTCTGTTTATGTGTTTAAGGAACAAAAAAGATTAAGTAACTTAAACTTAGCAGCACGAACTGTTGAATTCTTAATGCATTAAGAGCATTACTTTGTAACAGTATCATGTCAATAATCTCAAATCATCATTGTCGAGCATTTTGTGCGTTTGAGGTAATCGCCAAGGAAACCTTAACGTGTTTGTTCCTTTAAGAAGCGAACGGTGCACCATAGTTTAACCACCCAGTGGCACTGCTTTACCAATGACCGTTTCAAAGCGAACATTTGGGTTCTCATTTTGGTTATATGTTTTTGGTGTCTGTAATTGATAACATTATAAACTTTATTGCTCTCTTTTCTTCTTTTTGTTCGGTGGTGTGTCTATGGTAGGATTTGACTGTGTTTTGTGAATATGACTATTCGTTATTTGTCATTTTAATGTTTGTTTTAAAGAATATGTAGTTTTCTAGGGTGTTTGAACTACATTCATCCCTCGATACTTGCATGAAACACACATATTCGATATTGTGTTTAATGCTTTCTTCCTTGGTTTTAAGGATATTTTAGTCTAACATTACATATAAATACGCGATAATAAGACACTGTTTTGATCTGACAGTCTTTGGTAGATTCGTAATAATGTCCGAACGTTACCAATTGTAGTCGCTAAGCAGGATCAGAAATATTGCAATATGGACTTTGTGGCAATATGGTCTTTACACCAATAAACAGTACAATTTTGAACCATCCCAAACTATGGTAAACATAAATTCAGTAAGCCAGTTGAACCAGCGAAAGATGTTCTAGAAAGCGTGTTAACCCTCTAACAAATTCTGGAAGATCATCATGTCTCTGAATTCGATAATGTCACAGAAATCTCATATCGATGTTTCATTAATAAAAAGACCATATTGCCTCAAGTCTATATTGAGTTGCGCTAAAACCGGGGCTAGGAGCCGTGGGCAGTAATATGCATTTCCATTACTGTCCATAAAAAGGCTCAATCAAACCGAGCCTGCAATATTTTCATATTTGTCGTGTTCGGTGGCTTTCAAATTTCCATTTTCATCTATTACTGAATTTATTTAGGACGACCAGTGCATCAGTTTTAAAAATAGTTATCATTTAATAAAAAAATATGTAATTAAAATGTATTTGAATGCACAGCTTTGAATTTAACATAAATGAAACTTCATTCCAGTTGTCGTACAGTGTAAGTGTGTAGTAAAAGCTGCAAGCGTTGTGTCAGGTTCGACTTTACGTTTTATTTACCCAAGCGTTAATATGAAAGAAACAATAACAATGACGTACATCAGTCAAGACGTTACACAAATGCTAGCATACTTCACTGACACAAGTATTCCATAAGGGTAGTGTTCAATCTTCCTGCGTTTAATTATTGTGATAAGCAGGATTGATTTTCTAAGATATTCTGTCAAAATTCTGTAATTCTATTCGCTCTAGTACTGATCCTTGTTTTTTTCATCCCTTCATATGCTGGCTTTATTAAAGTTTTCAACAACAGTCATATTCCCGTCATCGACCAGGAAAGACCAAATTCACAATGTTTAGGTATTTAATCATGTTAATATTGGATTGCGTTAATCAAACCTTCTCATTCAATGTGAAGGTATCCTACAAGTTTAAAAAGTATGTAGTCGTACTCAGAAGTATGGACAGAAATGTTATATTTGAATAATGTATTCAATTAATTTGTATTTATTTATCGTAATAACTGCGATAACTTACTGTAATTGAAGAAAATGTTGGTTGTGGAATAATAAATCTCAATTTTTTAGGGAAAATTTCGAATGCAATGAGTACGATATCTCAAAAGGATGCATAATACTCACATCATGTAGACTAACTTGTTACATGTAATATATATTACGATGTATGATAATAATATATGGGATCAACTGTTTTCCTTGTTTTCAATAGAATTGACAAATTACATAACTATATAACTACATGAACAAAACTTCCTGTTATCTCTTAAATATTGGTAAACGCTTGGTTAGCAACCTCCTGCATGCATTTTGTCCAATAAGGGCTTTGTGAGTATTACAAGGTAGTGCCGGTGGAACAATTTGATGTTATTGGAGACAATTGGCACTGGGTAAAAATATTATCTCAGATTTGGATGCAACTGTTTGGTGATATCTCTGGGATAATAACATTGTTTTGGCAAGTGTTCTAGAGCAAACATAAGTATGCTGGATATGGCAGAAAATAACAGTGTTGAAGAAGATAGAACGGTAATAATCTGTGTGGACCAAAGTCAGCAAGCCGAATATGCGTTTACATGTAAGTTTATAGCTGTTTATTTGGTTGTTACTGAAAAATATGAAAAGGGAAGTTTGAAAACCAATGTTGTTGTTATTGAGTTCTATTATATGAATCCAACCAAAAACCAAACATTTTCTACCAAATTAAAGGGTATTACCAAATGTTTATTTTGAAAAATGTGGACTTTCAACTTTCAGCATCGATTATGCTTACATTAAAAGCACGTTAAAATAATATTTTTAACAATTTATGTTTTGCACATATTTATGATCCTACACACAATAATTGTAGTAAATGTTGGAGCAAGTAAAATATCAACTGTCTGTGTTTTGTGTATACTATCTCTTAACACAAGAATATATTGTGTGCAGATATTTTGCTTAATTACTAGTCTAAGACTGTTTTAATGAGATGTTACAAAAATGCTTTGAGGAATGTTTGAAATTAAACTGTTTATAAAAATTAGGTTGAACATTATGATCAAGTAAATCAATATGTTGTAAGCTTTTATCCACCAAAATTGTATTCATATCCGTTCATTGACTGCTGTAGAAACTGTCATTAATAATGAGTAAAACACAATTATTCATTTTAGACATTCTCAACATTTGGCTATATCGCCTTCAAAAACACACAGAACGCGGCGAGATTGAATTTTTCACCACAACACTAAAATCGAGTAATACAGGTATTTAAATGCAACAGAATAACAACTTTCAGCAATGGAATTAATTAAAGGTGGATTATTATGTAATTTAAACATAAAGTTGCACTCAGCCCAGTAATAAATACAAGATAGAATTTAAACATTACACATAATTTTAAATATTTAAGCAAAAACATTTTGCCGACTACTTTTGCCCTTCATCCTAAAGATTATTGTATGCGGATTGTTTTTTTACAAGTGGAAGAATTAAATTTAGCTATGTTACAGGTTAGTCTTAGAAATCATTGTAGGTAACGATTCCCTACTTATCAAAGTTGCTATTCGAAGAAGCTTGCCTAAGTTGCCAGAAGTTTTACTTGGGAATAATCTTTATGCCTTTATCAGCAAAATAAACCGTGATTTGAAAGCTGTAACACGTAGGACGATACTCTAGGGAAATATATCTTACAAGAAACGTTCATTGATACATCAACTATGAATATTGTTCCAAGCAGAAGATGGTCTTAATGGAAAGCAACTGGCGTTGAAACATTAGCGGTGTCAAAATACCCAGACATTGAACGGTGAAGTGTAAGAAACACATAGCCTTATTAGATAAATAACTGTCTTGTTAAAATAAGCATTACTGCAAATGGATAGGCTACTTATTAAAACGTTTTCATTTTCAATATTTGATTTCTGAAGAAAGAATAACTCTTTATTTGAATGATGTTCCATAATTCAACTTACGGATTCACCTAATTTCTTTAATCGTTCGCAAAATGCATAGCCAAATGCATGTCATCGTAGATTCTTTGTAACATTTGTTCGCGTGAAAACTGTAAGAATAGTGCGAACCAAAATTTTAATCATGGTTTAACCCCCATGCTCATTTACCATTTCAACGCAGTTTCCAGGTGAGGTCTCTTTCTCGTTTAATTCTGTTACGTATATTTTCATATTGTAAACACGTATTTTCTGTTCTCTTTGCTGTGTAAAAGGCAATGTTTTCCGAGCGCAGGTTTTCCTCTTTTACTGATTGATGTTTGCAGATTACTTTCTTATGACTTTGTTGCAGAATATATAAATTACGCAAACCATGTTGATAATTCTTTAAGACCAATTTAATTATATAGAGCATTTGGCTGACGGATCATGGTTAGTTATATGTTAAAGCATTTGGCTGTCGAATCATAGCTATATTTGTTCCCTTGGCGTGTTTGATGTACTTTTGATGTACAATTTTGATGTAATCATTCTATGACATGTGTCATCATTTTTAAACTACCATTACTGGCGGTGCGAGAAGGTTCTCAGCTGTATATTTATATGAATTGATCATCTGTTAAAGTACATTATAATGATTAAGTAGAAAAATCATCGCAAAAAGCATTTCTTGTAAATGTATTTATCTTAATACAAAACTATTGTTTCATTATGGAAAAATTAAAACTCCAATATTGTGGTTTGTATTACAAAAAATTCTAGTTATGTCGACTTGTATCTAACTCACTTTCTTTTATTCGAACTTTTAAGCGCAAACGTGTTCTTTAAAAGTTAAAAGAACACGTGCGTGCATTTGTTTTGTATTCATATTCTGAGACAGCAATCTGTGGAAGTTGGCATAATTGTAAAATATGTTTTCCTAAAGGAATCTGCGTTGTTATGGAAACCCTATAATTACAGATTTTCTTTGATGGGTTATAACATAAAGTAACATCAACTTTAATGCAGAACATATTAAATTGCACTTTAATCGATCGTAAAATTATTTTATATTCAAGGTTACGTTTGTAACAAATGCACAGTCTGTTGGTATTTTTGACCAATTCCGTGCGCTAGATGAGATATTGATGTGAATTTTGATTTGTACAAAATATTCAAATATTCACAACAGGTCAACTTTTTTTATTTTAACTATTTAAAGAACCACACCGATATTAATACAATTATTCATGTAACACACTAAGTCTTCATTAGTTTGAATAACGCTTGTAACGGACATTTTATGGAGTTTGTGTCATCTTGTCACAGAGATTACTATCAGCCAGCAATGGGCATACACATTTAAAGTTGAATAATAGGCAACATAGTACTTGCTTCTATGAGTTTACAAACTAGTATGTCTGACATCAAAATATTTATTCACTTATCACTGTTTTAAAAAAAGATGTTTGACTGTTAGCTGTTAGCTTTTATTTTCATTATCAGGTGCATTGAATCATATGAAATTAACATTAGTATTAAAAGATCATCGCTTCAAATTATAAAAAGGGAACTTTGAAAGCCTCCGAACACGACAAATGTGAAAATATTGCAGGCTCTGTTTGATTGAGTCTGTTCATGGGCAGTAATGGAAATGTATATTACTGTCCACGCCACCTAGCCCCGGGTTGAGCGCAACTCAATATTTACATCGATAAACAGTACAATTAAAGAAACGGATAATTAAAAAAACATGTTAAAAAGGTTTTCATTTTCTTCACTCGGGTTTTTAGGAATTATTTTTTCTATCAATTTTCATGTAATTTTACATGTATTTACAAATGATGTATAATACTAATAGTATACGGATACTAAAACAATATTTTCATAATAGTTGTATTTCTGCGTTTGTTGTCACATTATAAATCTGTTAACTGGCTGTGTTATAGACTTGCAACTTTAAAATATTTTTTACTATTGATGGGTTATGTAATGCTCATGGGAATTAAATAATACTTGAGATTTTATTTATTTGAAAGTTTTAATATCACTTAACAATAACATTAAACAGATTTTTTAATTTTTATTTTGAAAGAAATGTCATTTAAGCTTGCCTCTTTCAATGCATATTCTATAATTTTACAGTTACCGTGATAAGATTAGTGTTTGAAACCAAAGTATTTGTTGTCTGACGTTAAAAAGAGCAACCACCTGGACACGTTTCATGATTTTGACTGAATTTCTTGAAAGTTATGCCTTTCTATTTTATAATCTTGGGTGTTTTAGTTTTACGATTTCTTAGTTACTTTTTATGGCATTGTTTTAAACGTAAATAATTGTCTGTATCAAAAAGCAACGAAGGCATCGGGAAAAGTTGCTTAATTTCGGAATACATTTTGTTAATTTAGCTCATTTTTTCACGTAGAATAGTTATTTCTTTTGCAGCTGTTTTTTCTTAGTAACTGTACAAGGAAAATGTTTGAAACTTAAAATTAGTTGTTTGACATATACCAGGCAAAGTTTACTGACTCTTAAGTACCCGCCCTTTTGCTTAACAATGTATTTACTTTTTTATGTTTTATATGTGTGTGCTTTTCCATTGAACATTTCGAGTGGATGGTTGGGTTTAAGTTATTTCACCAAGAAAACTTGTACTTATTTGTTCATATGAACGTATAGGTTTGATGCTTCATAGAATCTAGTTTAAACACGCAGTGGCATATTTTTCGTTAATTGCTTGTGATATCCTGTTTAGAATAATTATTGATATTATCTCTTTCGCTTTTTCGGGAGGCTGTGTTTTCCTGATTTGAATGTTTCACTACTTTGACTACACATTGTGAAAGTAATGTCTCCTTATGAAGAAACAAATTAGTTTGCGTCACAAACCTGTAACTATTAATTTAAAACAGAATTATATATGTATTGAACTCTCTACCGCTATCTTCTACAGTAATAACACTATAAATAAATTTACGAATCGATTACCTTGATGATTTTGTTGTCTCGCTGCTTGTTGTTAATTGTATGTTAACTGAGACGATGTTTTTCTCAACGAGGCACGTCCTGATAAAACATGATAAATGCATGTCATTAAATGCCACATACAGAAAATATGGTCACCTCATCCTGCTAAATTTTAGATAAAAATATTTTTGTCATTATTTTGTAATAATCTTAACGAAATTTAAATTAAATACTGAGATTATTTACATGATTTTTTAAAAAAATTAATTTATTTCAATAGTAAAAATGTTCAAACCTCTCGGTTATCACTGAAAATTCTAATGCATTCTCGTGGGTCTCTATTTTGGTTTAATTTTTTGCTGCGTATGTTTTTGATCATTTTGTAAACATGAACTTTCTGTTCTCTTGTTTATGATAGGGGTAATGTTTTCTGAGAATAGGGTTTCCTCATTTTCGGTTTTACTTCATTTACTGGTTATTACATTTGATGCTTAAAATTAATTGCCTGGCGATTATGTTGACTAATATATACACAAAGTGGTTCACACATACATTTTGCTTTGGTAGATTTTTTAGAACATTAATATTGTACTAAACAGTTGACTGTGACGTGTCAATACAGGACACATGTACTCCCTTGGCGTATTTGATGGTCTTACTTTATACTTACATGTGAAATGTTTTTTTCTTTAAAACTAACATTATTGTCAGTGGAAGAAGCAAGTCAGCTTTTCATCAAAATTGTGTATGTTCACTGCTAAAATTGCAAAGTGTATAGGGAATACAATGTATTCTTGAGGTGTATATGTAAGAAAGTGAATTATGCATATCAGGACAAGTCACACTCACAAAACACAACCTCCCCACGCAGCGAAAAAGAAGAGAGGGAAAGAGAGCATGTGTATTTAATAATATTAATTTCAAATAAGACACCACAAACAATTAACGAAAAAGAGAACCTTTTGGCTTACCGCCTTTAAATGGTCAGTGGCAAACAATTTGCCACTAGGGGTTTAAACCAGGTTCTAGGGTGCACCAACCTCACACTTGCCCCAACAGGTTCACATTTCAACACATAAGTACAAGTTCTCTTGGTGAAATAACTCCAATCAGCTCAACAGCGTTGCATGCAAACGCACACAACATAATATTTACACCTTTATTTCCACTGCTTCAATATCCTTTACCGGACGAGTGAAGGTCAATCTTCAATGAACACCGTTAGCCTTATCACCGCGCAATGGTAAAGGAATGCCCTGGTGACGTCATGAAATCCCCGCTATTTTTATAATTGTTGCTAATTTTAGATAGCTCTTCCTGGAATGTTGCTATTTTTAGATTACTTCTATTTTTAGTTGCTTTTATACCCCTCAAACCGAAAGTAAACAAGTTTAATTATATGACATCATCAATAAGCACGTTCCATTTTCTAGAATTATAATTGGTTGAAAATAACGCATTAGCCTTTTCTAACTTCCCGCCAAAATAACGGTTTTTACTTAGACTTTCATTTACTCGCATAGATAGTACTTGCTGTGATACAAATTTGATGTTTGTTGTGAAATATTAGGTTTTTTTGTATATAAATGTTTGAAAAAACGGATGAATGTGTTCAATAAACATGGAACTATTTTTGGTCGTAGTATGATTTTTTTGATTTGAGTATATTGGCGGACCAGTCCAAATGCCAAACCCGGGGTAAGAAATGTTTTAAACTACATTTCGAAATTAATAAAAAGTATATATTTTATATTAAATTTAGAAACAAAATGATAAAATGAGGTGTAAATATAAGTAATAAATTTCGTGTTTGATAAGTTCACCGAGTCTTGAACGTCATTAGGGCTGGTTAAAGCACGCGTGGAATCCTTCGGACTCCACACACTTTAACCAGCCCTAATGACGTTCAAGACTCGGTGAACTTATCAAACACGAAATTTATTCCTTAATTAAACACAAGAGGCTAACAGCATTGCAAAGCAATTGGGGTTGGAATTAAATGATCTTCCCAAGACTAGAGCTCCTGGAGTAAAATCAGCAAGAACATGATGACATGGATAAAAGAAACAAATCAATACAAGCTTCTAGGTTCTTATAAACGATTTCCCCATAAACATTCATAAACTCTTAAACCTCTGCCACCGTCGAGCAACCATAGAGGTAAGCATAATGATCAACAGTAGATGGCTTAATCACCAGGCCCGCAGAGCGCTGTAGAATATCATGTTGGTAACCTTTATTTTCAAATTTTCAGATGGCTTTTACGAATAACCGGGAGAAATTAACATTGCCTTTTACCTTCTAAGGTTTATAAACTAAATCTCCATAACAACTGGCTGTAAAATACCTTGTTGCAATAGTGATGTTAAACAGAATGAAATCTTGGTTACGGCGATAAAAGTTTTTCCTTAATTTGTGATACCGATAACCTTGTTTTAAGTTTTTCTGTTGTGCAAAGATTACGTTCAGTGAAGCAACGTTGCAAGCTCTGGAAACGCGAACACGTTGTGAGATATAAAACCCAGTAAGATGTTGCACGAGGAACATCGCCGTCTTAAAACGGAAAATTTACGAGTATGTTATAAATAAAAATCATCTCTTATTTCACATAATTATTTTAGTAGTGACGTAGCCATTTTCAATAGATAGATTAGGATCAAGAAAGTTTTCTTGCTTTTCTGAATTGTTCGCTTCATTAAGCTGTAGGATAAATTTTATTAACCGATGATCAAAAATGGTTATTATCTCTATTAAATAAATCATCAAGGTACCTCGAGATGTTGTTAAACGTTGTAATAATATCATTTTGATGTTCGGTAGAAATAGGTAACATAAAGTCTCTTTCATAACAGTAAAAAAACTGATCAGCCACATGGTGTGCACAATTAGAACCCATATCGATGCCTATTATTTGTTTATTAATAGAGGTACCGACTCTATCATAAATGTTATCATTTAAGATAGTTAGCGACTATATTAGGTTTTGTCAAGTTCATAAAGTAAAATTTTCATAGGAACGATCTTTTTAAAATTTCCTAAGTTCATAATAAGCAATTAAGGTTTCATTTTTTCTAGCAAACGGTTTTTTCAACGAGACTGGTTAGCTTGTCTCCTACTAAGTTATGATTTGAATTTCGTATAGACCAAAATAATTTTTTAATGCAATCATATTGTTTCATTAGGGAAAAAGACACTTGATCTGAATATAATTTCAAAACGACAGACCTCTGAATACATATATATGTATATCATGGAAAGATTTGCAAAATGTTTTCTTTAGTATATAATACTTACCATGGTTAGACAACTGTATTCGCATTTGTTTAATGTCCATTTAAAAAAAACAACAAAAAAACTTTGCATAATTGTAAGATATTCTCTCTTCGTGGAACTTGCGTTTCTATGGAAACTCTATAATTTTGTTTTGTTTTGATGGGATATAACATAACTATCATATCAAATTTAATGCACAAATGATGCAGTTTTATCTTCATAAATGTGTTCTAGCCCAGTAGGTCATTTTCAAATGAAAAGGTCTTTATGCTGTCAGTGTAAGTAGTTTGTTTTATCTTGCTACAGAAACTTTCAAGAGTAAATACTGTTAGTTTTTATTGGTGCCAATAAATATAAATTCAGGAAATTCTAAACTGTATAAATGAATTCAAATTGATTTAAGTATAATAAAATTAGCCCGAAAATCTACTTGAATAAAATCAAGATGTTTTTATAAAACATTTTTAAAAATATTATCCTGTTCTCTGTTTCTTTTATAGAAAAAATGTTCGGATTTCGCAAACAATTTTAAAGACGAGCAACTTACGACGTTTCACTTACAATACTTCAAAACTCAAGGATCTAAGTAAATCCTGGTTTATTTCAGTGAATATCTAGAATCATTGTTTCATGATTGTTGGCAAATCTATGGAGGCTTCAGTTTGTGTTTTCTTTGACATTATCGGATTCTGAGAAAAGATAACAATTCAGAGCAGTTGTAAACCTCTTCATGCTTCTCTGCACCTGTTGTCAAAGATATTTATCGTTTTGTTTACTGGCGGTTTAATGCAGATATAAAGCCATAAACGTCACACATTTGACAGAAGATGGGTTATGGTAATGCACATGTACAATTTGATTGTACTTAATCATATATTTATCAGGGTGGCTATACCACGTGACTTCTAGAATGTCGTGCAAACATTAATTTCGAAATAAAACACACTCGCTTCATGTAGGATTATTTGCTTATTTCTGAGTAATTTCTGGACCAATTTTGATCAGATAAAGCGAACTGGACTTTTTTACACAAGCATTTTCATCGACATTTAGCTTCCAATATCAATCGGCTGCAATTTTCTCAAACGTGCAAAGAAAACGTTTGTTTTACTGTCTTTGAATGCAAGCATTTCGCATAATTAAAAGCTTTTATATGATTTCAAAAATAAAAACGATAGGAAAATCTGTCAATTGTGGAAAAGATAAATAAATATTTAACCATAAAGTGTTACTTGGTATGAAGTGAATTTCAGGTGTCAAAATAAAAAAGCGAAATATTCGTTTCAGGAAGTGCCACATCTAAAAGAACTTTCCACTGACAAATGAATAAAACATAATGTTTTCAATATAAATGTGTGCACGAAGTTCTAAATGTCACTTTGTATAGCCAGGGTAGTTTATTCGAGAGTTGTAAATGTTTGCATATTTCATAAAGCTGGTAGTTTAAGTACGATCTGTGCTTAGGAATGTCTTTAATATAAAACATAATGCATTAAAATATTAACTTCAATGATGTCTGAAGTGCCAACCAGTTTTTTTTTTCAAAAAAAAGCAAAACAACAACAAACAAACAAAACTATAAGAACCTTGACTATAATAAATTTTAAAACTCTGCAAAAATACCATCGCACAAAGTGTAGATCGGCAAACATGTAGAGGGGAGAATGATTGCATGCATTTTGCATTGGTAAGTGACCACATCGGTCAGTAGAAAATTTGTTTGGATTTTGATTTATCAATGCAATTTGCAAAAGTATTTTGAATAAATTTAAATTGGTTGGCACTACTGTATAGGGAACATGGAAGTGGATATATTGTAATTTCTTGTTTTTTTATGACACCTCAAAAAGATGTTGTAATTCATTAATTTCAAAACAATATAGATGACATATTACATCTTCCTTAAATATTCTTTTAACCATCTGTAAATTCCAAATGAATGGTTACCAACGAAGTATTTTACAGCGCTTGAATGCCTGGTGATTAATTATGCTTTGCACGACGGTTGCAGGTGTCAACATATATAAAGGTTTGTGTGGAAATCTTGTAAAGGAACCTAAAAGCTCGATCTATTTCTTTTATCCATGTCATCGTGTTCTTGCAAATTTGACTCCATGGGCTCTGTAAGGTCGTTGAACACCCGTCCTTTTACATTACAATGCTATTAGCGTCTTATGTTTTTGTATGTTTGTGTGTTTTTGCATGCAACATTGTCGAGTGGATCGGTGGATTTGGAGTTATTTCACCAGGCAGCTTGTACTTGTGTGTTCATATGAGATCCTTTTGGGGACAAGTGTGAGATTGATGCACCCTAGAACTTGGTTTAAAGTCCCAGTGGCGATTTTTTTTAAACTGACCGATTCAATGCGGTAGCTCCGAGGGTTCTTTTTTCGTTAATTTATGGTGTTTAACTTAAAATTGATATTCTGATAAACCGATGCGTTCATGTGTTTTCTGAGTGTGGCGATTCTTGAAATGCATATATTACTTTTTAGAACAGAAAAGCGCACGTGGATATCGTTTGCGTTATAAACTTTGTTTTGCTCTATTGAATTCCCTGACAATTTATGAAAAATCTCTCGTTCTTTTAAAACGGCACACTTACGTATGTAACTCCATAACAAAATTTGGTAGACAATAAATTAAGTTCAGCCATCTTTGCACTGTCATCAGTAAAATTATCAAAATCTTTGTTAAGGCAAAACGCAGTTCAAAAAAAACTTTGCACAAATTATTATTATTGATGAATCTTCTTTTTAAATACGTGAAGGCTGATCAGAAAAGAAAAATAGCTAGACCCTAAAAATATTCTCTTAAATTTAATTTACATATATTTACAAAAACTTATCAACACAAAACACTTTTTAAATGCCCACATCAATATAATAATCCTGTCGCCAATATGTTGTGTCCTATTGCGACCATTAAATTCAATCTTTACATTTGTAAGTCAAAAGGACACAATATATTGTTGCCAGTATCATATTTCTCAAGTGGGCATTCAAAATGGTGTTTTGTTTTGTTTCGTTTTTGTTGAATTTATTAAATAGAATTTTCTAGTTATTTGTCTTTAATATTCTAACGTGTCTTAACAAAATACAAAATAAAGATACATTTTAAACATTTATTTGTACAAAGTTTAATTGAACGGCATTTTGCTATAAGAGGTATTTTTAATTATTTCTTTTTCGTCGTTGAACCTGCATTGATGACTGTGGACAACACTTAAAAGAAAATATAAATTTATTAACGTTTTCCCCTGGAGACATCCTCCCGCGATACCTCATGCGTCATTTGATACAGTACTACGTGAACTGTAACATAAAGAGTTTCTTGGAAGATTTTCATTGATTTTGATCAATGGTTTCGCAAGATATTTCAAACAATGTTACCTCACATTTCTCTATCCCTTGAGTGTATGTTTTGGTATCTGCATCTTCATGTATGAACAAGTATCTTGATTTCGGCAAGTTGTAAGACTCAATTCAGTCGTCGTTTTGTTCCTTTGGGTTTATTGCCAACTGGAAGACTAGACATACACGCTTTTACATAATAATGCATAATATAGAAAAATCTACTTAAAAAATGAAGAAAACAAGAAGTCAACAGTTAACTTCTAATACGACTTTTCCCCACTGATGAGTTGTCTGGTATAATTCATCACCTCTGAATCCATTAACCTTTTTTTTACAAAATTCAAATGCTTGTGAAATAAGTTTTAGTACTTTACCCAGTGACATAAATGATAAATTAACTTTTAAATAAGCTTATATCTCGTTAAAGCTTCTGGAGCCGATGCGATTTACAGTGTGTCGTGAGGTCAAGTTAACACCTAGAAATATAGAGTCTAAAACAGGGAATATTACTTTCAGTAATAAACATGTGCATTTTATGTAATCACTGGGAATCCTTGTTTATAGGTTCTTGCTTCATTGCGTTCAAATCAAACATAATTTGTGAAAAGGGAAGGTAATTTCACCAAGTTATAAAAATGCAAGTAAAATGGAATATGTTCCAAAGCTGAAACTAAACCATATCTTTATTATAGCTAGGAAATTGTCCTTGCTTTGTGAAACGTATCAGCATTGGATACACCTTTATTATCTTTTCACGGAAAAAAGTCGAATCTTTGCACTGTAAAATAACGATATTATTATGGTTATATAGCGAGTCCTTGATAAACACAACAATTTACCCTGCTGATTTGAACTTTTATAATAGTACAGGACAATAATCTAATTGATGGCTATCCAGTATAATTGAGCATATCGTGATAAAGGCTTACAAGATAGCAATTTTGAAAACAAATGTACTTCACATCACAGTTGAAAATGGGAAGAAAAGATCCCAATCAAATTTCATAGTTGTCATGGTTATTTTTTTCAATTAAATGCCGGATGAATATAGCTGAAGGAGAATATTGATTAAAAGTGCCTGTTCAAGTTCTTCATTGAGGATACGGATGGTATGTACTGTGTCTGTCTCTGGCATGGTTGACTTTGCCCTGCCGCCGTATTCGTATGGCTTTGGGGGTAATCTTTAAATTTAATTTAAATTATCACTATAATAGTAGGTGTTAAGTTCTACATGGCGGCTGTAAAAAGCCGCCACGTAGTTCACTTCAGTGTAGTTATCATTTTAAATTACCTCCCTTGATGCTAATTTCAAACCATGCAGAATTTCAATCATTGTGAATGACAGTATAAAGACACATTATCCTTTATTGGAGATTCGGATTGTATGTACTATTTCTGTCTCTTGCATGGTTTGCTAGGCTTTTTGTCTTAAGTGTTATCTATACATTCATTAAAAATTTTAACACACTGCTAATGGTAGTGAAACGTGTGTAACGATGACACGACACAATGACGTCAGATCCTTAAACTTTCTGACTTGATTTAATCAAACCGGTTATTTTTTGTTAACATGGTTACTGAGCGTTTTAATGCATATCAAATTATGACAATTTTTTCTAGCTTATGTCGTCGCTTAGCTTGTCGATTTATTTATTTGCGATTATGTGTAGGGTACGTTTATTTTATTTACAGTATTTCGTTCTCTCAAACTGTCTGCGGAGTTTCGTGCAATTGCCTTGTTTCTTTAAAAAAAAAACCAATGCTATTTGTACTTTGTATGATATTCGATGACTCTGAGCATCATTTATAATAAAACACGAGTGATTTTGACAGATTATTTTGATTTGCAATTGCCTTCACAGACGAAAAGATTACGTTGGAAATTGTTTTGGGGATTCCAATTTACATTACAGGACGTTTGGGAGTGTTCATGTTTATTCTGACATTACAGTAGTCATAATCATTTATATACCTAGAATGAATCTTTCTAACCGGTTATTTATTTAATTTTATATAATTTTGTGGATGGATCGGAACTGTGTTGTTTATTGATGTAGACATGGAGTTGCGCTCAGCTCGGTGTTCAAAATGGGCACTAATATGCATTTTCAAGACTGCCCATGAAAAGGTAAAAATATGCATATCAGGAATCGCCACATTCAGAAAAAACAGCCTCCCCACACAGTCAAGAAGAAGAGAGGGAGAGAGCATGGTTAATAAAATGATCAGTTTCAAAAGCGACACCACTAACAATTAACAAAAATGAGAACCCGAGGGGTTACCGCCTTGGAACGGTCAGTGGCAAATCAAATTGCCACTGGGGATTTAAACCAGGTTCTAGGGTGCACTAACCTCACACTTGCCCCAATAGGTTCTCATATCACAAAACAAATACAAGTTGTCTTGGTGAAACAACTCCAACCCACTTATTGGCTCAACAATGTTGCATGCAAAAGCACACAAACATATAAAACATAAGAATCTAATAGCATTGCAAAGCCAAAGGGCGGATACTCAATGATCTTACCGAGACCAGAGCTCCTGGAGTAAAATCAGCAAGAACACGATGACAGGGATAAAAGAAACAAATCGAGCTTCTAGGTTCTTTTAAGAAAAGACCGAGCCTGCAAAGCATTTTTTTTTATCTTTGTCGTGGCTTTCGAAGTTCCCTTTTCATTTATTTAAAATTTATTTATAGTCAACGTACGTTGGTTTTCAATACTCTTCGTATGTGCATATAAAACATAAGAAGCAAAACGTTAGGGTAACTACCGCTTAGTAGTGTCATCCTCTCTACAATTTTGATGTTTTGTATGATTGTTGGCTCTTGCATGCAACACTGTAGAGTTAAGAGTTTGTTTGTGTTTACATAATCGTTTTTGTTTCAATCATACTACTTAAAAAGAAAAATTAAGGTTGATTGGCTTCTTGTATTCCTTCAAGTATTGTTGGAAACATAAGCTTTGAGAATGTGTCCTAATATATTTGTTGTACCGAATAATTTAGTTAACGATTCTGGTTAAATCGCGAGAATTTTGTGTTGATTTGACTATGAACATCACAAATCACAAATAAACAATTGGAGGCAACAAACATCGCGTTCCTTTTGTTCATTTCAGTTGTCTAAATTACTAATTTGGACCATCATGTTTTAACACTCGTCGTCACGTGAAAGCGAGTCTCCGTGATTCTTAATATAATTACCTAGTAGTTCATTTGTCACCGAGCCTCCTTAAGTGACAGAAAGGCAGTTTTGTTCATTATAAAAGAACTTTCTACATCCTGTCTCTTGCAGGTAATTGCTATATTGGAAAGTGTGAGGAAGTGATATGAGATTGTACATTTTTGTATTAACGTGTCTTACAATGATCAATCATGGTTATAAAAGTTAATTAGAAACAAGTTACTAACGAGTTGTTTCTCAGTGTGTGTACATAGCAAGTTCTCCTTGTTCTTCTTAAGCAAAACGTGAAATATGCAAATCAGGAATGGCTACATCCAGACGACACAGCCTCCCCACACACCCAATAAGTAGAGAGGAATAGAAGAGGAATTTTAAAAATGATGAATGTCAAAATAAAGACACCACAAACAATTAACGAAAATGAGAACTCCTGGGGTAACCGCTTTGGAAGATCAGTGTCAAAGCAATATGCCACTGAGGGTTTAAACCGGTTCTAGGGTGCATCAACCTCACACTTGCCCAAACATGTTCTTATATGAACAAACAATACATCAATAGGATTTTGGTAGCAGTTTTATAGGGGCTTTCTTCAGGTTTTGTATATATTCCAGTTTTATGGATATACGTTTGTTGACAAACAATTGGGTTATATCCAAAACTTTTGTTTTGGCTTCAATGTTACACAGTTAATGATGCGATATGTGCATATAGTGCATATAAGTCGAAGAATAAAAGGATTTAGCAAGGGTTGTATAAACAGTAACCTATAGACCTATATATGTAAAGATAAAGTATATTGTGTCATTGTAAACAATGTTTCAAACAGTAAAACATGCATATGTTTTTGATAAATCGCTAGGGAACTACTTTTTTACCTACTCTTTTTTCATCGCACTCTCTTCTCAGTGGTATGACAATAGTCATGTTTTAATAAAAAATGCTTGTAATAATAGTTTTCTACCATTTTGTTGTACTTTTGTCCATAATGCCTAACAATTAGATATCTTGAACTAACAAATCATTTTAAAGTTGCCAGCCTATAAAAACAGGTCAAATTGTCGAAAATTTTTAAACATAGAATATCCGTTTCTTAAAAATGTATTGCACTGTCGTGATAATGCTTCTGTGTCAAACAACAGTTTTATTCTTAATATAAAAGGCAATGTTAATTTTTCCCAGTAATTCGTAAAATACATCTGTAAATTTAAAAAGGAAGGTTACCAACATGATATTCTACAGCGCTCTGGTGATAAACCCATCTACTATTTGTGGAGCCTTATTTGAGTTTTACATACTTATAAACACTTGCTCTCTTTTCCTCTTTTCTTTTTTTGCTGCATTGGGAGACTGTGTTTAGTTAGTGTAGCGATTCCTCATATGCATATTTCATATCTTAAAACCTGTCATGATGTATCGCAGTTCAATTTATGTTTGTAGTAATGGTTTTGACTTTTCGATGTACACATGTTTCCTGCACACACCACTCTGGCCATTTTGTTGGAAAAAAAAACATGTACACAGATAATTGGCATTTTAAATACAACTGACGTAATGTTGGGTAGTTTTTTCATCGGATGGTTATAACTGATTAAGGTTTATACTCTGTGCCGTGCTGGTCTATGTGGACGGGCCTGACCTTGTGTATGGCTACTCGTTCCACATACAAAAGAAATATATTTATCTCATTTACTTCAAAAATGATTTTATCTCACTGATGTTTCGTGACTTTATTAACCTGCTCAAAAGACACGTGCAATCTAATCGCTCTGGTCTCGGTACGACCATTGAGTACTCGCCCCTTTGGCTTTGCAATGCTATTAGCTTCTTTTGTCTTATATGTTTGTGTGCTTTTACATGCAACATTTTTAAGCTGAGTTATTGTTGAGTTGGAATAATTTCACCAAGACAACTTGTACTTGTTTGTTAATATGAGAACCTGTTGGGGAAAGTGTGAGGTTGGTGCATCATAGGACCTGGTTTAAACCCCATTTGTTTTGCCACTGACCGTTCCAAGGCGGTAAACCCAAGATATCTCTTTTTCTTTAATTGTTTGGGGCGTCTTATTAGAATTCACACACTTATAACAACATGCTCTCTTTTATTTTGCTGCGTGGGGAGGCTGTGTTTTGTGAGTATGGCGATTCCTGATATGCATATTTCTTTTTTAACATTGCGACAATACTATATTTTAAAACCAACATCAAAACCCCAAAACACTAATGCTTTCGCAAAATAAAAAGTATTCAATACGATGACTCGTTTTACATTAACACAGTAATCTGGTTTTAAATTAATGATTTTTTTTTAATTCCACCCTGTCGCCGAATCATTGAAATAAATTACAATAAGTTGTCAAACAGTAGTTAGAAGTTGGTCGGCCATGTACGGGATATTTCGGACAAATTAATGAATCCACTGTTTAATTTAATAGCGTTTGAATTTGTGCAAATACTTCAATGTTTTCATTTTTCCGAAACACTACAACAAAAACTTTAAAATACATTGTTTATCATAAAATGAACAATTGGCGCCACCTGAGATAAACGTACATCATTTTCATAATTCAATAGAATCCCCCGAATTCAAACTTAATAATCATAGATGGCAGATAAATATGAAAATAACGATATTGTTTCTCCCATGGGCAAACATATGTTTTGATTAGTTGTTATCAGTTTGGATACACAAGATTGTTTTGAGCCGGTTTGATTGAAATAAGCTGACACAATTTCATCCATGATAAGTAGAAAATCAGAAGGTTGGCGCTCATGCAGAAAAAAGGAATGAAATATTCCACAACACTAGTCTGGAAATAATCACATATATTCGGAAATAATTTGAAACTTCAAAAAGGTGACATTAAATATCAAGAATGATAACATCCAGGAAACAGTATCGCAACACAGTCGAAAATAGAAAGCAAAAGAGAAAAGTTTTAAAATATGCTTAATTTTCAAAAGGACACTACAAACAATTAACGAAAGTGTGAACCCTAGGTATTACTGCATAGAAACAGCCAGTCAGTGGCAAAACATTTGGCGACATGGCGTTTCAATCAAGATCTAGGATGCAACAATCCCACACTTGCCCATACAGGTTTTCACACGTTTTTCACATCCATTAATCCACACATAAAACTCGAAAATGATGCAGGCCAATGCACACAAAAATATAAACCACAGTAATCTGATGAGGTTGTCAAGAGAAAAAAGAAAGAAACTCAAAAACCTTATCATGAGTAGAGCAGCTGGATTTGAATAAGCAAGAGTTCGATAGTAGGGCCTAAGGAAGCTAATCTACCCGAAGGTTCTTTTACAAAATTCCACTTATATTTCCCTATTAATTTTAAATCCATGCAACCGTCGTGTAAATACAGAAGTAACCAAAGAAGTTCTTAACAAATTATTGAAAACGTTTTCACATGTCGTTATGGTGTGAGGGTGGCAAGTCGAATGCACCTCAAAACTGATAACACTTGGGAAGTTCAAAGACAATCATGTGTTGTGAATCACGTGTTGTTGTTTGTAAGACGACTTTTGTCTTATTTTTGAGTGTTGATGTTTCTCCGTGTGGCATAATACATCTAACACTGTGTGCCCGTAGAATATTTGTTAAACCACAAACAGTATTTTGTGCCTTGACCTTACCAATATGGAACCAATCCGTCCTGATGTGTTCTTGCCACATCTTGAATCACTTGCATCGGGTAAACGTGACTGCTGCTTCATTTATTTGTTTCACCGTGTTATTCGAGAACAAGTGATAATCCTACATGCTTCGCTTCTTTGTAATACATTCAGCTCCTAATTTGTTGGGAAGAAATATCTAGTTTGAAACCTATTTGTATAAAAATCAACTCGGTCCAATAGTTTGTCAGTTAGTGGATGTTATTTGCAATCCACACTTCCGTAATTGTCATAATTCAAACCTTGTTAAAAAAAGGGAATTTTTGGCTGTTCATTTATTGGCTTTATGTTCAAGTTTTAGCCTGTATTAAGAATTTTGCCTGTATTTTTATCAGCAAACTAGTTGTTTTGAAGCAATCTTTTATTTAATTCCTTAATATAATTTTACTTGTTAAAATTAACAAAGTTAACGTAATTCGTAAAATACCATCTGATTAAATATCAAACATTTTTGTCGATTATTTCCAGTATTACAGAAGACAGACCGAAACAGGCCCTCATAAAAGTTGGTGTTCTCCAATAAATAATTTTAAATTTAAAATAAAAAGGTAATTTGGATGAAAGCCTTATCAGTTGATTGCCTGTTATTGTGAACACGAACATGCGTAATAAATTTTCTTTCTTCACAAATTCTTATTGCCGAGTTGTTTCTATATTTGCAATATCATTTGCAATGCGCGTAATAAAACAATTTACTTGATTTCGAATGCATTTTCCTAGGCTGTTGCCAATTACGGAAACAGTTGACACTTATCATGTTAACATGTGATTGATGCCCCACTCGGAATAATGAAATACAATTATTAATATGTCACTTCAAGGTAATAGATGAATAACTTGCATAACAGAAATAATTAAGGAACGTTTGATATAATTGAAAGTATACATGTATAATAAAAGGTAAACAACACAAAGAGGAAACAGAACATCTTAGTGTTATAATGAGTTGTTAATGCAAACTTACGGTATTGAGAAATAAAATGTGTTAAAACTGTAAAGGTGAATTCGGTTGTCAGTTACTTCATTTGTGTGTGAATGTTCTTGAGGACAACATAAATAACTGAAAAGGGAATTTGAAAGCCACCGAACACACCAAAAGATCAAAATAATGCAGGTTCGGTTTGATTTCGTCTGTTCATGAGCAGTAATATGAGTGCATATTAGTGTTCACGTCGATAAATATAAGTATCGTGCTCAACCGCCTTCAGAGCTATAAATCATTGATAACAGCACTGATTGAATGTACAAGGATGCGTTTTGCGGCCGCCACAGGCACAAACAACGCTACATAAATTATAAATTATATGATAAATCAAATGGATAAAAAAAAGGAATAATGAAAGTTATTGAACACTACACATATCAACATATTGCAAGGTCAAATACGGTATAACAAAAATAAAATTAAACTAAATGTTTCTTGTCACCATAGAATACAAAGGTTTAAGTATCTTTTAACACTGGGAATAAAAGTTGATAAAAAATCTTTGGTCTCCGAAAAAATCAATAATTCATAGTGTCACAGTGAGAGCAATAGATGAAAAGGGAACTTTGAAATCCACCAAACACGTAAAATATGAAAATGTTGAAGGCACTGTTTCAAAATTAAAGTTTTTACTTAAAATAATTTAGCTGTACTAGATTAACTGTATCTTTCTAAGTTCATTTAAGTAACTTAGCCATCTCCGTGAAGATTTTCGCATGGCGCTGCTTATATTATTTTAAAGTATTTGAATTGAATATGGGTTATTATTTCTTTGTAGATAATTAAAATTAAAAATTTTCCACAGTTCTCTGCAAATTAAGTTGCAACTAAATTTTCTTGCAGGCTAAATTGTTTGATAGCATCTCTATATTTCCCGACATTAAATCTCAAAGGATTAAACACATAACATAACAGTTTGAATATATTGCCACATCACATATTAACGACATCTAATAATTTAATCAATAATATAACATCCCTTGCACAATATACATTTGAGTACTGAAGCCGATTTGAAAGTAACAATAAATGTTATCTAAAACATTTATACAATGATTATGGGAATGGAGCTTTTCTTGAAAAACTGATTTAAATTGTCGTAAATTTCGACTAAGTTCAGAGAAAGAAATACATTTGAGGCTAAAATATATTGTAAATGGAACCGTATTGAAATTATATTGAAAGAATATAAACGTAATTTTAGTCCAATTTTGTGATGACAGAAATGGAGACACTAATCTTGTGGAAATATAATTAATGTCATACATCTCAGAAAATGGATGCGTCATCTTAATAAATAATTATGTGTCTAGCCTATATAGCCTATATTCTCTTTTATAAGATTTTCTGTGAGACTGTGACATATTATCCTTAAACCACTTTGAATATATGTAAGCGGATTAAAATTTATTGCTAATGTTATGATCTGGTTAGAACGCTTGTCGGTATTAAAGATGAAAAGGAAGCTGAACAATTTTATTGGCACAACATTAACTTGAAGTAAAACCAAGGCTGTATTTAATGTGTCATTATATGTTTCCTTTAATTTTATAAAAGGGGTTTGAAAAGGGACTTTACTGCAATCGTGAAGAACGGTGAGTATTGCCAAATTATGTTATAACTAATTTTGCTTTTGGCGTTGTCTGTGATATGCAGGATTTATATTCTGAGATCTCATCTCAAAATTCTATTCTGTTTAGTACTGTCAATCGTTTTCTCGTTTAGGGCCAACCCAATTCTTTTATCTGGGGATGATACGCCGCTGAACATGGAATTGTATTAATCTGAAAATACCGCATTGAAGGTTCCATACCATATGCACACAATCATTTGGGATCGATCAAATATGTACTGTTTATTGGTGTAAATATTAAGTTGCGCTTAACGCGGGGCTAGGCGGCGTTGGCAGTAATATGCATTTCCATTTTAGCCCATGAACAGTGTTAATCAAACCGAGCCTGCAATATTTTCATATTTGTCGTGTTCGGAGTTCTTCAAAGTTCCCTTTTCATCTATTTTAAAATCAGTTTCCGTTTTCTGTCATTCACGAAAGACCGTCGTTGCTGGTCGACATGTATTTGTTAAAACCCGTTTTGCTGCATTAACTTCACGTACACTAACTAAAATAAATGTTCACATTACTCTATGACTCTTTTCATGCATTTATGCAAGTTTTATCAAAATCAATGTGCAATTCAAGAATGATTAATGCAGTTAAAAGTTTTAAGTATCACCACACAAAATATTTAAGAGAATATCAACAACATCAATATCTTTATTTAAAATAATATTTTAAGGTATTGCTTAGATGTTTCCAATCTTTGATAGTGATATCGCTAGACTTTCCTTTCGACCATCTTTAGAACATGTCTACATCTTTGTAACCTAATTCCAATGTCCTGGGCTGAAGGTTATAAAACCAGTCTCAAATCTCAAGCATCTGATTGGCTGAAATGGCGACCAGTCGCCATTTCAGCCAATCAGATGCTTGAGATCTGAGACTGGTTTCCATGCTCAGTTTTATAATCTTTGGCATTGTCTGGAAAAAAATCGTCATAAAAACAAAGAGGAGGTGCATTCTCGGGCTTCACGTACTTTAAACAATCCTAATGCTTTTCATACCCAAATGAAAGCAGTTAAATATCAGTTCATTCCTTGAGGCTTATATGACAAACAATTTCCTATTTCGAACAAGTTTACCGCCAATTACTTAAAACTGTACTACAAAATTCCATAAAACGTGAAATCATATATGATTGCAATCAGAATGACGGTGTTTATGTCTGTCATTGCACTTTGTTTGCCTACTAGTAGGAAATTTGAAAGGATAAGTGTTGGCATGTTTGATTCTTTTTTCCTTTTCTAAAAGAAACCCATAAATAGAACAGTTATTATGTTTGATCGCAGACTCTTAATTTTAACCAGTTTAATGCACAAGTAAAGGAACGTCAAAGCACTCTTTGTAAATTGTAGTTTTAATTTATACCATTTAATTGTTGCGCTCAAGTCCAGGTTTGAGCTGAACTGTTACAGTGATTTTTAAATACATAACGATGGTATTTATTTGACGGTAATCAACGAACATTCAATCTATTAGTTTTTTTATTCCCTTTAAATGACCATCAACGTTTGATCCTATCATTTAAAATTCTAAAGCAACAATAAACATTCTTTCAGCTGGATTAATCGAAAGAAAGCTGATGCTATAGTACTCTCTTTTTTAAATGTTCGTGTCATCTTTAGCGTTGTACTTCTGACTACAGTTACGTACAACCTCATTTTTTTTATTAACAACTATACTATGCATGTTTTACATTATGTAAATGCATCAGGCCCAAACTGGGAATCTTACGTGACGCGATCAATACATTACTTATGTACGATTAGAAAAGAAGATTTTCAATTTTGGAGAATTGCAAGAAGGTGTCATATCTAAGAAAAAGATGTAGAAAGGGAATGTAGAAGAATGGTATCGTGCTAGGACTTAAAACAATGTGTGTATGTGATAGAGTTGGAAGATGGAGCATTGGTATGCAACAGTCGCACAGAAACATGTTACAAGACGAACTTTTTTCAAAGTACTTCAGTCTTTTATTTGTTTAATATACGAGTAGTATCACACAGTACTACTAACCCTTCACAATTTTGTACCGTTTTTCCTTACATGTAACTATGAAGAATCGACATGGTAAAACTTGTTTGCACATATATAGTGTGCATATAGTTTGTCTGAAATAATACAAAATAACATTTACAATATAATTACTGACTTAACTCCTTCACATTCGGTTGACTTACTACCCTTCTTATTTTCTCTTAAAATATTTTTTTATGTTTTTTTTCATTGAGTTATTTGATAACATCTTTTAAACAATCATTTCTTCTGATGCCTCTACATGGGAGCAAGCCCGTACCGCCACGGCGACAGCGCCTACCCTTGCAATTCCTACAACGTGACCGATTGTGCTAGCCGAGACAACTCCCCAAAAAGGTAGATCGGGTAGCCCTGATATAAGTTAACTTCACCGTATGACATCGGTAACGGATTATTTTACTGGCAATGGTTCCGACTATATGTACGAGGAGACTTTTTACGGACGCCACACTGCACATATTGTGCTACTGTGAATTTCAAATGACATTGCCTCTACCTAGGAGCGAATCCGCGCCGTCACGGCGACAGCGCCTAGCCTTGCAATTCCGACAACGCAACCGATTGAGCTAGTTGGGACAACTTTAAAAATTCCTTCTGACCTTCCTTTTTATATCAGTTATTCTGTCCACTTTTTCTGCGCAATGTTTAAAAGACGATTCCTAAGACCTATTGTCATAACACCATTCTGTCTGAAAGCATTCACTTGTTTTCAATCAGTGTCATAAGCAAGGGCAGATTACGTAAAATGCAGTGTATTTGTTGCAGAAAAAATATCTCTTTACATTACCCCAGATACGTGCATGATCTCGCAGCCTCTAATTGTGTCTTTGAAAGTAATGCTGCAGATATATTTTGTTCCGAATAAATTCTATTTGCATTGAAATATGATTCATTGTGGATACATTTTCGCGACAATTACATAATGATCTCTTTTGCCATTTCCTTGATGAATTAGCACATGAATTAATATCAGCTGTTTAAGTGAAGACAAATCTCAAGATAATATTTGTCGAAACACACTTTAGTTTTTCTTTGAAATAACACAGACTAAAGCTTATGTTTGTGGTTGAAAAGGATGAAAGGTCCGAAAACTTCAATATAAACACTGTAACTGTAAGTACAAAATTGGTTTTGTGGGTTTCGAAATCATGGCATCACTATAGCACTATGCTTGCTTAAGCCATGTTTCCATGGAAGCATAATACCACTCATTAAACGTGTACATGCAAAAGTAATATGGTTAATAGCGGGAATGTTCTTATTCATATTATACACTCATCCAAAGTTCTAATTGGTCATCAATTGTATAAGTTTACAATGTGTGCTTGTTCATTTCTTTCTTATGTCAAGAGAGGTTGTGGAAAAAACTGTTTCGAATCAATTATAAAATGCCTTTTACAATTTATTGATAGCTTTCTTAAATGAATCCAATACCATTTACTTACATTGCAGTCTTCAATTTAAAGGGAGGTAATAATAAAATTGGGTAATTTGAATGTGACTTAATTTAAAAAGTGATTAATATTTTTTTTATGTTTTTCGTACTAACGAGGATTTCTATTAAAACAAAACAAGCAATTTAGAGCAATTTTCTAGTTGCCTGACATCATTTGCATGAAATGCATATTAAGCAAAATTTAGGATTGCCCTATCCAAACTGTTCCAAAGTAAAATATTATACAACTATTTCCATACGTGATTTGGAAATAGTCAAACTGTTGGCCCGAGGTGGAGGTATAGTGTTTTGAACTGTTGCCTGAGGCCTAGGGCGATCGACACATAGGAAAGTGTTTCAATTTATTTTTATATTTATGTTTCACTTTACATGTTTCACGTTTTTTAATCATTGCCTTCAGCCTCAGTTGCAATAAGCAGAACTTTTTTTCTAAGCTTCTGTGTCAAAATTCAAAACTTCAGTTCTGTCCATTCTCGTTTAAAGTAAAACCATTTCTATAAGGGACCATACGAGTTTGATCATGGAATGTTATTAATTTTAAAATATAGCATTCAAAGTTTCATGTTCACAGTCATATGCATACCATTGTTTTGGGCTGAATCGGAATTTATACAATTTACATATATAAATAGTTAGTTGCATAAACCTGTCAGTTATATGTAATTGTCTTAGCTTCGTATGTTTGTATGCTTTTGTATGCAACATTGTTGAGCTGATGGGTGGGTTGGAGTTATTTCACCAAGACAACTTGTACTTCTTTATTCATGTGAAAACCTGCTTGGAAAAATATGACGTTCGTGCACCCTGAAACCTGGTTTGAACCTCCATTATTTTGTCACTGACCGTTCCATGGCGGTAACCCCAAGGGTTATCTTTTTCGTTAATTGTTTGTGGTGTCTTATTTGAAATTTGAAATTTATATTCTTTACCTCTCTCCCTTTTCACTGCGTTAAGAAAGTAATATATGCATATCAGGAATCGCCACACTAAAAAAACACAGCCTCCCCACGCAGCGAAAAAGAAGAGAGGAAGAGAGAGAGAGAGAGAGAGAGAGAGAGAGAGAGAGAGAGAGAGAGAGAGAGAGAGAGAGAGCATGTTTTATATAAGTAATACTATGTCAATTCAAATAGGACGCCACAAACAATTAACGAAGAAGAGGCTGTGTTTTCTGAGTGTGGCGATTCCTGATATGCATTTCATTTTTTACTGTCCATGAATAGGCTTGATCAAACCGAGCCTGCAACATTTTCATATTTGTCCTATTCGGTGGTTTCAAAGTTGCCTTCTTCCTTCATCTTTATCAAACTTTTAATTAATACTTACACCAATGAAACAAAAGAACAGGTTGTTTATGTCATAAATAGTATGCAATAGAATATTCAGTTATAGTTAGAGTATTGGTGTTCTTGTCTGTCATCACATCACATTATATTTCTCCCGTTCCTGAAAATAGTATCGGATGAGTTTCATGAATGCTTGCTGATTATTGGCTCTTCCAAGTATGTAATAACTTTGGCTTTATTGACCTTCAGAAACAACGACCATAATTGTTCATTTACAAGATGCTTCTCTTCTCAATATCTCCGCCATGTACGACTGATGAGAAGTGTTTGAAGAAATTTGAATGTTTGAATTTTGAATATTGCAATGTATATTGCCAATTTAATTGCAAAACTTTTGCTGTATTTTTAAAAGTCATCACTTCATGATTTCTCCATTGCTTTATTGTCCAGTTAATTGCCGTTTTTTCACACATAGTAAATGGGGAATTGAATAGCTACATCACTAGAAACACACTAGCATAGCAAAATTCTGCTGTATGTTTAAATTTCATCACTTCATTATTTCTCCATTGCTTTATTTTCCATTTTCTTGTCGGTTTTTTCACACATTAGGGTGTGTTTTCATATTGACTATAGTAAAATGGGAATTGAATACTTACATCACTAGAAACAGACTAGCATAGCAGCAGAGAAAATAATCAACAATAATCAACATAAGAATGGTCATAACAAGCACAAAACGAACTGTATTTGACCAGATTAGTTCGACGATTGGTATGGGCAATAAATAAAGCTACCTCAATATCCCAGCTTATATACCGTAGAGCTGACGACATTAAACGAATCGACTCCAGTTAGGTCAGCTGTTATGAACATGTCTCGACGTATAACACATGATTATTGAACAAGAAGGAACTAATCAGTTACAGAAAACGTTTGTGTACGTTAGTTCACACTAAAACCCCCCTTTTTAAACCCCACTGCTGACATGCGTTACCACTGTTACTTTTAAAACTGTTAACATATGCGTTATTTTGTACATTTATATAGAAGTTAAATCATTACATTTACAACAATGGGGTTACAATCGGGCTTCAAACTTACTCGTGTGAAATTGCAAAGTACAAAATTCTACAACGCTGCCGTCTGAGCTTAAATACCAAAAGATTAAGTGTTAATGTTTCTCATTGTTTTGAATCGGAGATTTATCTATATTAAAAATATGACAATAAACTTGTGTAAAAATGCGTTTTTAACGTTTGTTTTCTTCTTTTGACAGCAGACGCTTTTTGTTAACCCTGATCAGGTCACAGGAACAGGGCGGATCTCCTCCAAGCTTTGTGACACAAAAAATAAGCCTAGCACCAGACTTGTAAATTTACAGTGATAAAATAATACCTCCATCATTACCATAAACGTAAAACGACTAGTGTTTATGTGTTTAATTGAGGTGCGCCCTTACATTCTCAGCAACAATATGTTCGATCATTGTTTTGTCAACAAATTTCCACACCACACTATAATTCTAAGAGGCTTTTAACGATTGTCTTAAAGTCTATTTAAAGTGTTAACATAGCGCTTGTTTTGTGAAAAGTTGAATGGAAAATGCATTAAGATAAAAAAGAGATATAACTATCAGAAGATATTCTGAAATAAAACACTCGTTTTATTTGAGTAGAACCATAAATGCAACTTAAATAAAAGCAAATTGCGCCTTTGTTTAATAATCAGTTGCAACTGCCGTAGTAGCTTAGACTGGGAAACGAAATAGGAACGCCATAGTCACAGCGCTTAGCCAAGAAAATTTGAGCGCGCTGTGCCACAAGCAAAGAATACGTTATAATTTGACCCCGGTTACTGATTTTCTGGACGAATTATGGGTCATAATACATTATTACTATGTAACTATTACTTGATGACCTTTATTACTGTACAACTATTCCGGCGATTGGTTAATAGAGGTTTATAGCGAATGTTGAGTACCATGTGGCCCGGCTTTATATATAGATCGTTGAGTACTAAACGGGAACCATGTTGTATGTACAACGGTACGGTATTACCCAAGGAAATCCGATTAGTAAGAGGGAAGATGTCGACATATTTTTATGTTGCTTGATTATATGGACTTTTATTGTTAAATTATGTCGCAGGTTATGTATGCAAAAGTTTTTATGTTTATATATAAACAAAATATTTACATGACCAAGATGCAATTCCGTGTAGATTTAGTCAGATAATTGATTGTTGTGATTTCTCGTGATAACTTTGAACTGACCCCTCTGGTTTTTCAAGATGGCGTTCATCACGCAAAGCATGTATACATGATTAGGTAGTGCGAGAGGATATAGTCATATAGGATTGTTTGCGGTAAGTTTTTGTTATCTACATCTACTAGATAGTTTCGTTTTCTAGATCACTGTTGATCGGGAATGTGCGCAAGGTTATAAAAAAGATCGATGCGTTTTGTGTTACCAGCTCAAACTATTTATAATTAGTATATAAATAGATCTATATATAGAGTATAGATATATATAGATTATATAAATAAATCGATGAGTTGGTGTTTTCTTTTAATTAAAATATATGCGAATTGAAAGTTTATTGTTGTAAGCAGTTATGGAAAGAGTGTACATGTAGTAAGAGACATTGTTCAGATAGTTATTCTTGGCAGATATTGAAGTTTGTGTTTTGTTTACGAATATTGGCGATCCTGTGACTTGAGTTTGGCGCGTGAATGTGACCTATATATGATGGTTCTTTGTTAACAAATGTTTCTGATGTTGAAATTGACGGTTCTAGTGGGTTTCTGTTTTACAAGAAGAAGGTGATTTCGTGTCTATAAAGTAAATAATGATTGTATAACCATTTTTGCAGGTCTTTTTCTGTTGTTCAGAATAATTTGGTTTGAGGTGGTATTGCAGTGTGACTCACCCCCACCCCCATCCCATCCCCCAGCCCCCTGGTTTACGGGATCCAGATGCTGTGTCTGAATTTAGAGTTAGTATGTATTTTCATCCTGAAAGTACCAAAGAAATTGCCATGTACGTGGTAGGACAATTTTGAAAGGTACTGTTGAGTTTATATAGAGCAAATTCATTGTAATGTGGTTAGTGCTATGATAATTTTTAACTTCCAGGTAACTCCTTCATGAAAATTAAATGTTGGTGTAACTGTTCACAAAGTGCAAGGTCTTACATTATCTTCAGCTGCTGTTGATATCGGGAAAACGATATAACAAGGAGGAATGGCTTACATAGCTCTCAGTAGAGTAGAAAATCTACAATGACAATAATGAAAAAAAGGTTACATTTATGAAATTTTGAGTGCTCTTAACGATCCACTACACTCCGCCTTGTTCGACCATCGATTAAAAGAAAATTATCAAACTAAACAACATTAACATTCATTTGTGCAAAATTTCATTGAAAGGCATTTTGCTGTTTTTGAAATGTTGATGCTTTTCTTTTTTACCGATAAAGGTGCAAGAAGGAGTGCAGTAATCCTTAAAATGTGAGAAATTATTTTGTATCCTAAAATGAATACATATCAACACATATAGTTCTGGCAATTCTTCATCATAATGCATGTTACCATAGCAACCATCTCTTCCACTATTTTCCAGCTAGTTATCATTATATTTAAAAGGAAAACTGTTCAATTCGTTTGTTTTCAAATCATTAATTACATTTACTGCAAACAAATTTCATCATAAACCCCAGGCCATACCATTTCCTGTATATTTCATTTTCAAGCCGCACTCCTTGTATACAAAGGGTTCCACAACTACATGTAATACACAAGCACATCCTAATCAACGTTCAATACCCTTTGCCAATAAAAGACAACAATATATTATCACTTAATTCTTTCTTTGTTTAAAAACAATCCATCACCCGAACTCTTACACCTAACAGCTAACTTCTTTTAAATGTCGTCCACATATAACACATCTGTGTTATACCTTTCTTGTTACACATGAAAATACTTACGCTTTTGCACGGACCGCCTTACTGCGCAAACAGTGCTATTTCTTATTTCGCATAAACGGTGAATACGATACAGTCGCATATTGAAACACAAATTTTTTACTACAAAAATATGAACATTCATAGGATTTACAATATGACATGTCTAGTCAAAGTTTCAAAAAGTGAAATATGCATATCAGTAATAATCCCATTCAGAATAGACTCCTTTCGATCAAATCGTAGAGACGAATAGAGAAAGAATGGTTTTATTATATGATTACGTAAAAGACACGATAAATGTAGAGAAATCGTTTATTATCTCTTATTTCCTTCAGTTTAGAAATCAAATCTCCAAAAAACTCTGGCTGAGAAATTCCTTTTCGCAGTAGTCAAGCAATTGAAACTCTGGCTGAGAAATTCCTTTTCGCAGTAGTCAAGCAATTGAATTTTAAATTAAATCTGGTATTGACACAATAAAACCTTTTTCTTAATTTGTTGTTACGATAAATGTGTTTCTGAAGTTTGAACTGATACGCAGATATAGCGTTTGTTGACCTTTTTTAAATTTGTGCAAGTCAACGATAGACAAAAATTATCGCCGGCCTTTGTACACAAACCTTTATCAAGTTCAAAAATGTATATGCAAGCGAAACATATTCGCTAAAAAGGTTCGAATTGCTTTCAGAAATATTAATTAAAAATCAAACAGATTATTTTAAGAAAAGTAATTATTTATTTATTTATCTTAAGGAAGTAAAATTCAGACTATTAACCGTTAACTCAATATTTATCGCATGTACCAACATATTGTAGATCCAGCCGGCATATCCGGTCTACACCGTTTGCAAGTTTTGTCAGAAACGACCCTTATAAACAAAAAAAACGAACAGTAAAGATCCTGATCAAGCGGCGTTGTTAGAAGAAAACGGATACTGAACATTGTTTTGTACAATTTGTGCACACGTACACAGCTGGGAAGCATAATATTGGATTTGCCTAAAGGCTTTTGCGATAAAATCTTCGTCTACATATGTTTTCGTGTTGTACAGAACAATGTTAAGGAACTAAGGTAGACACTAATCATGTAAACTTGCAAAAGATATACGCAAGACATAAAGAAATACGCTAAATTATATTATTGATTTACGACATTGCGTAAAAAAGCCACATTAATACTATCAGAATTCAATAATTCGGCAAAAGAGCAACAACAGATAAGTGTATATAAATGTATGCATTTATTGTTACCATTTTGTTTTATTATCTCGAAAATAGTTTGATGAAAACTATTACGCATAGGTTCCTTGTTAAAAGAGATACACAAATTTGAAATCGACGGAAAACGGCAAATATCAAATCATTTCGGGCTCGGTTTGATTGAACATGTTCATGGCCGGAAATAATTTTACTGTTCTCGCAGCCTAACACCTGGTTGTGCTCAATATTTACCAAAAAATGTACGTCTCAACGGCATTCGAAGTTGATAATTGATAACATCACTTATTCAGTGTCCAGAAAGATATTTTACAGCCGCCACACGACACAAACAACGCTACTGTGACATTGAAATTGGTGATAAGAGAACTTCAAAAACCGCACAATATCAAAATATTGCAGTCTCGGTTTGATTGAGTCTGTTCATGGACAGTAATTGAAATGAAAAATGGGCAGTAATTGAAATGAATAAGAGAGTTGTGCATGTAATGAAATACACATTTACTAACTTAGCCGCTGCAAACTACATGTAGTAAGAGGATGCAGTTTTTTTTTCAATTATAACTACGTTGGATAAGCTAATCAAAAAAAGCTACATGAAGAACACATCGCCTCTCACACAGCAAAATACAACGAAATCTCGCAAGAGAACAAAAAGGTTGTCGACTTTGAACTGTCGGGACTAGATCCGTGAAATATGAGCAATGTTAAGTTTACTTCAGGTTTGGAAAGCCCAAGCAAGAACACACAGCCTCTCCACACAACAATACACCACAAAAGAGTTAGTCTAAGAACGTTTGTGACTTTTGAACTGTCCGGACCAGATCTGTATTATCAGAGCAATATTTAGTCGACTGCGAAGGAAAATGAGACAAAGTGTTAACTTAACCGATTTTTAAATTTGTTCCTACAGTATTATTTATTACTTACAAATGTCGGGAAGGAATGATATGACTGTACGGGATGTTTTATAATTGTTTAGTTGAATTTGGTGCTTTACTTTAGACCTTTTTTTATAGCTATCGTCTGGTAATTTGTCAGCAAAACTGTTCATCTTAAAACAATGACACCCCAGTTAATATTATACCTCTGTAATTGTTAGGACAGACTGAAAATCTTTTATATTAAATCGGTAGTTAGGTATATTTTATACATTGTATCTCTAGGACTGCCCGGATCACATTTATTTTATGAAATTATTCCTCATATATTGTTTTTGAGTCACGAAACGAACTAAATAACGCACACGTTTTCTTATATGAGAAGGGTATAAATTAGTCGCAGAATGATTCGCTATTTAATTTGCAAACTTTGACAAAATGTGGATTAAATAGTGAATAGAATGGATTTAAATACAAGACCTAGATGTACAGTGCACAAAGTTGTTGTTTAAGATTGTTCATAAATACTTGTACATTTCAATTACATACTGCAGTTGCATTTTTATTGTTTTTTCTTTGATTGACATTAGTTGGTTGCTAAAAATCAATGTTCGGTTTTTATTTCATTATCTTGAATTTCAGATTATCTTAAAGGCAAAATGTATTGCATAAGGATCACATTCTAACATCTAAATAACATAACGGTTTCTTAAAATATATACAATTTAAAGAATGAAAGAATTAATTAAGTACAACAGTATAACAGGTGACAACCAAAGACTAGCATAAAATATCCTTTATTTACTTATGATTGGACGCAAGTGTTACATGTAAGAAAGTTGTTGTCTGACATTATCGGAACAACATTTAGTAAACAATAATAAAGAATTAATCCTTTTGTTTCAGTAAGTAGGCGCTAGTGTTTTTTTTCAAAAACGCCGGCGCCTTTATGTGCAGTGCAGCGTGGTTTGCCGTAAAAAGTCTCCTCGTACATATAGTCAGCACTGATATCAGAAAGTAATCTGTTACCTATGTCATACAGTGTTTGCTCACAGTATGGGTGATATTATTTAAACTCCCCATATCAATAGGCTAATTTCAACAAGTCTTTTATTGTCAGGTAGGTTTAAGCAAATCTTGCTCACCAGAAAATTATTAAACTTAAATGGCCAGCAAATTACACTAACATAAACTGGTTCCTTGTTGTTTGCATCAATATTTTGTTAGATTCTGAGATAAAACAAATTCATGTGTGTTATTTTTGAACAAAAATAATGGTAATAAAAAATAATATACCCTCGCTGTAATCTAAGAGAAAAGAGAAATTAATTTAAAAGTAAAGAAAAGCAGGCTTCTTGAGAAGAAATTGGCTATTAAATCTATACAATTTTTTGCACTCGTACACAGCTGGAAAGCACACATTGGATTTGCCCAACGGCTCTTGCAATATAATCTTCGTCCAAATATGGTTTCGTGTTGTACAGTACAATGTTTAAGAACTAAAGTAGACTCTTATCCTGTAAACTTTCAGTAGATTATACTCTGGACAGAAAGAAATACGATAAATATTATATTAAGTCCAGTCAGTCAAGATTTTGGAGTAGAACTCTCTGCAAAAGAATTTCTTTCAATACTGTGCAAAAGTACAGGTCAAAAGACAGTTCGATAAAATTGCATAAAACTGCACTTGCTGTTTTTAATATTGATATAAAACACTTTGTTAAATTGTAAATATAAAATGGTATCGGAATTCAATAATTCGACAAAAGAGCAACATCAGTCTACTGTGTAAACATGTATGCATTTATTGTTACCATTTAGTTTCAAAATCCCGAAAAATGTTTGCTGAAAAACTATGATGCATAGGTTCCCTATAAACTGGATGAAAATGGAATTTTGAAAGCCACAGAAGACGACCACAAAAAAGTAGAAAGGTTGTTAACTTTGATATGTCTGGGCCAGATCTGTAGTAAATATTTAGTTGACCTCAATGGAAAATGAGATAAAGTGTTTACACATTACCCTATTTACACAGATTGTCTACATTATTGGTTATGACTTACAGATGTCGAGAAGGGATGATATGACTGTCTGGGATCTATTGATAATAGTTTAATTGAATTTGATGCTTGATTTTAGACCTTTTGCTATTTTTCGTCTGGATGATTAGTCAGCAACACTATTAATCTAAACAAGATGACACCCCAGTTAATATAATAATACATTTGTAATATGCAAGACAGACTGCATTGCTATTTACTTTAAATCTGTAGTTATATTTATATACATTATATCTCTAGGACTGCCCGAATCTCATGTGTTTCATTATCTATTATAGCTTCTCCAAAAATTGTTTTGGGTCTAGAATGAACTAATAAATCACACATTTTGTTATTTGAGAAGTTATTAAAATTATGAACTTATATTGTTTTGAGTCAAGAAATGAACTAAATAACGCACAGGTTTTCTTATATGAGAAGGGTATAAATTAGTCTCAGAATGATGCGCTATTTAATTAGCAAACTTTGACACATTTGGTATAAATAGTCTCAGAATAATGCGCTATTTAATTTGCAAACTTTGACACATGTGGTATAAATAATCTCAGAATAATGCGCTATTTAATTTGCAAACTTTGACACATGTGGTATTAATAGTCTCACAATAATGCGCTATTTTATTTGCAAACGTTGACACATGTAATATAATCAAAGTGAAAAGTAATGCTTGTTGTAAAGACACATTCATCTATTCTTTGTTTTGAGGATGACATAAAGCTTATTGCTGTATTATTTAATTATCATAATATTTTTAAAACATTCCTTATTTTGCAGAAAATGGCTTGTTTTTTGAGCTGTGAGATTTTAAGATACAGATAGCAATGTTAAGTACCCTTTTAGTAAATCTCAGCTTCAACAAGAAGATATAAGAGGATAAGAGGAAGAAAACAAGAGGATATAAATAACATGAAAGATTAAAACATAATATAATGTGCTTTATTGGAATACTATTGTCCTCTCATTCAGTATTTTGTCGGAAAACAAATGATTGTTGACACGATTTTAGCCTTTCCCAATCCACTCTGAATGTGTCCGCAAATTAGTTTAGTAAAATATTCTATACTACTTCCGTTTACTCAAATGTAAAGAAGAAAAATAACTACCCGCTCCACACAGTTTCATAAAATTTAATACAAATCAGTCAGATATTAAAATTACAAATTGTAAGTAAGCTAAAAGTTTTTATATAGATCAAAAGTCAGTCATTTTGCTTTTTCCGGCGTCTGACATGCTGGCTGCAATCATTTTTGTTGATTTCAGAGATTTTCAATATTTTTTTTTCTGCTATTTTTTCCTTTATTCCGATGCAAATAAGATATTTGTTTATGCCTTGATGTCTTCCGGATTTCACAACACTCCCTTTCACCGCTGTAGGACTGTTTGAAAACTCAATCTGAAACCCCCACGGGTTAGGAATGTTCATGGCGTTAATAGATACGCACATATCTCTAAAAATAAATCGAAACCTGCATTATAACTGCCTTCAAAAATTATTACAATTTTCTTAAGATGTGATAATCATTGTAAATGTCGGAAACAATTTAAAAAATGAATTTTAGGAAAAATTCTATTTGCAAGCAAGATTTTAGTTAAACAAGTTTTTATCTTAGAAAGTATTAACGTTTGCAGACTGGGTTCAGTCAAATCAGTGTCGTATTTACCAAGCTAAAACTAAAGAAAAACGTTTTGAATCAAAACACAGAAATGCATGGTTAATATAACAAAAAACACATACTTAAATTTACCATATGTGGCGGTTCGTAAATTAATTTTTTAGAATTTCGATACCTTTCATGTCTATTTTCTTTCTCTGTCAAAACATTTTACTGTACTATTTAAAGATCATTGATATTGTTATACTTCTGGATGATGTAACTGAGCTTTTACATTTTTTCATTTGCTCTTGCTAAGTGAATGGCCAATCAGCTTTACAGTTACACTATATTTTTTAATTTTAAATATTTACCTGTGTTGCTTGAAACACTGTTTGATTAGATAAAAATTGGACATTTTAAAGAATTAGACTAAGCAATAAGTGGCCCATAAAACCTGTTTGAACACCCGGCGACAAAGATGCATGCATTATAAAGTGGCAACTTCTTAAATGTTTGCTTACCTTTTGAGACGTTTCTAACTTCTTATCGAAAACGTTCTCTTTCACTCCTTGTTTCATAAACATTTGTTAAACAACTAAGAAATCGACTCTAGTCTCTACAAAAGTAAGCTTAGACAGTCTGTTTATTAGCAAATTGGAATGACCAAGAGTACGTAAGCAGATCATGTTGCCCTTAAAAGCTCCATGGGATTTAATGTTCGTTTTTATGCGTTGTGGTTTCACGGAAGTAGTAAAAGTCCGCCAAACAATTTAGTGCGATGTTCCCTATAGACATACAAACATAAAGCTTATTAAATCCAAAGGAAACAAGTAAATGCAAGTTAACTAATATAACTTGAAGGCATATAGAAATAAGAATTGTAGTTAATTTGAAAGATTAGAAATACATTTTTTCGTCGATACAAAATAGGTTTTTTTTTATTTAGCTTCTTAGAGTATCGCTAGATTGGGTTTGTCGACTATATCTGTCAGTTTGTCATACGGTTGTCAACATTAAGTCTATGGATATTGTGAAACTTAGATTGTATTTGTGTTTATCACCCTATTAAAGCGTTTATTGATGATACACCAACCATATTTAAAAAAATCAGCTGTGATGCTGAGAAGCTTTCAGAACTCAATATTCTAGAAAACTCAAATGCTCACATTACTTATCTTTCTTTTGCTGTGATTATTTGTATTTTATTACATGCGATATGACCTCGATATAGGTTTACACTTAATTAAAACTACAGTTTAGACTTTTTAGAGATTCAACTTTAGAACCATTTAAACTTTACTTTTATCAAAACAACAATAATTAAGCCTTTACTATAATTACATTCAAATATACAGAAATCAATCACATTTTAAATGAAATGAAAAACATAACATCAAAACATAATAAAATTAAATAATAATCGGCATTGCAACATTTTTCTATACGAAATATATCTTATGAAGATACTAAATCATGCGTAGATCAAAATACGTGCGTTATTTTAAGAGTTCATGATTTGAATATTAAATGCAATACGAATGATAACAAGTTTATCACGTTTTTTAAATGAGAAATGTGTGAGGAAACATCTGGCTTTGTCAGAACTATCATACAGTTCAATCAAGGTTATTTGTATAGTATGCCAGGAATCTCTGTCAATAGTGATTTGAGACAGTTACTCAATAACAACGTTAAGTTGAGTAAGAGGTAGCAAAATGAGCAAAAGTTACCTTTTTGTTTTAACCGTTACCTTAATGCATGTGGTATGATGATTTAAATTTTCAGAAGCCTTTCGAATTTGTTAAAGTTTTGAAGGTTTTAAAATTACAACCAATGGTTATTGAAATTGACTGTTGGTAGAAAACAATTGTTAATTCTTTGTTAAACCAGAACTTAACTACGTACACTTTAAATAATGTACACTGTTCTCTTTTTTAAAATCTCAAACTGTCAACATTTTATTTTTTTAATTTGATTAAACCATTTTTGTCCGTTCATAAGTTACCTTAACGAGCATCGTTTTGGAAAATGTGTCTTTGGTGCTTTTTTTGGCATTTTCGGAATTTGAATTTTAGAAAGAACACGATTTGTTGTTTTATTGTGTTAATAATATTATATAATTGTGTTATGAATTTTGACTCTATTATATAATATTCAATCCAGCGAAATGCACGATAATTCAAATCACTTTGATGTCATTTTGACTTTTTGATGTTATTTCAAGGAATGACGTCAACTTCATGTTTACACTTTTTTAATATTATATTTGTTTATTTATAAAGTACTGACGTCCCTCAGTTCGAAGAATAACATTTTTGTCTGATATACTACTCATCGTGGTTTGTTTCTTCTGACTCGTTTGCCAATTCGGTCACATAATCTCTTCCCAAAAAGCAATATTATTTTACATTGTAACAAGTAACAATGCCTCTATTTTTAGTGCGGCAAATCAGATTACATACATTTATAAATGAGCATTTCAATGTCTTAATTTCTACAAATCGAATTTTCCAACTTATTGTTGAAATGTTGTCAGATTTATACGCCTTATCTTATCAGTTTGACAGGTGAACATCTTCTAGCAAATAAGCTTTCAATTCGGCATTCCTTCCAATGTCTTCAATTTATGACTGTGTTGTTCTGCGTTCGTATTTCTAAATCGTTTTTTTAAAAACAGCTTGTGATTGTGTCCTTTGTGAATATTTTTTTCCACACTTGTCGAAAAATTCTTAATTTGGCTAAGAATAATACTTAACAAGAGCTGTTAGAGGAGATGGCACGCTCGACTATTCGAATCATTTGAAACAAATGCAATTTAAAGATTAAAACAATAACAACTATGGCCATACATTCATGTTCAATCAGGAAAAATATTAACAAGTGAATGGTAAGGGAGAAATTCATTTCAAATAACAGAAATAATTCCTTAATGTACCAAAACTATAAAACTGAATAGGGGAATAACTATGAAATATTTCTGAATTTGTTAGAAAACTTGTTTTGAAATCCCTTCATTCATAAAGAAGTTATAGCTCGAACAAGTCAATTCAAGTTTAAGTAACTTTGACCTTGACCTTGGACTTACAGGCATGGGTAATATACCCAACACACCGCCTTGTCATGGTGAACATTTGTGCCAAGTTATTTTGAAAACCCTCAATTCAAAAGAAAGTTATAGCCTGGACAAGAAAATTCTATTTTTTAGTAACAGTGACCTTGACTTTGGACCTACAGGCATGGACATGGTACATGACTCACCACCTTGTCATGGTGAACATTTCTGCCAAGTTATTTTGAAATTATTCTATTCCTAACGTAATTACAACCATGACAAGAAAATTCTATTTTAGAAACAGTGACCTTGACATTGGACCTATAGCATGGGCATGGTAAGGGACACACCATCTTGTCATGATGAACATTTGTGTCAAGTTATTTTGAAATCACTCTTTTCCTAATGAAGTTACAGCCCTGACAAGAGAATTGTATTTTTAGTAACAGTGACCTTGACCTACAGGCATGGGCATGGTACGCGATACACCACCCTGTCATGGTGAACATTTGTGTCAAGTTATTTTGAAATCCCTCCATTTATAATGAAGTTATAGCCCGGACAAGAAAATTCTATTTTTAGTAACAGTGACCTTGACCTTGGACCTTCAGGCTTGGGTATTGTGCAGACACACTGCCTTGTCATAGTGAACATTTGTGTAAAGTTATTTTGAAATCCCTCCATTCATAACAAAGTTACAGTCTGGACAAGAGAATTCTATTTTTAGTAACAGTGACCTTGACCTTTGACCTACAGGCATGGGCATGGTTTGCGACACACCGCCCTGTTATAGTGAACATTTGTGTAAAGTTATTTTGAAATCCCTCCGTTCATAACGAAGTTACAGCCCGGACAAGCAAATTCTATTTTTAGTAACAGTGACCTTGACCTTGGACCTACAGGCATGGGTATTGTACGCGACACACCGCCTTGTCATGGTGAACATTTGTGCCAAGTTATTTTGAAATCCCTCCATTCATAACGAAGTTAAGGCCCAAGTGTATATTTTGCTTAACACAAAATGTAAGTGAAAAAGGGGCATAATTTGAAAAATATTGGAAGCAGGGTTATGGGTCTTGTTGGTTATGATGTAGATTTTGATGGTGAAAATATATTTCAAGTTTCAAGGCAATATCTCAAGTAGTATTAAAGTTATGGGCAAAATGCATATTTTGCTCAACACAAAATATAAGAAAAAGGGGCATAACTTGAAATATATTGACAGCAGAGTTATGGGTCTTATTGGTAATGATGTAGAATTTGATGGTGAATACATATTCCAAGTTTCAAGTTGATATCTCAAGTAGTTTATAAGTTATGGACCAAAGTGCATATTTTGTTTAACGCATTTGTTTAACGGACGCCGACGGGAACGCCGACGCCGACGCCGACACCGGGGCGAGTAGGATAGCTCTCCTATTCTTCGAATAGTCGAGCTAAAAAACTGCTAAAGCTTGCAGTATCTAATTTAGGTTTCCTCTCTAATTTTTGTCTGTAACGGTAACGGTAGGCTGTATTTGCTAGGTGTCAATTCCTTAATATATTCATATTTCTCTTTTCTTTCCTTCATGAGCGGCAAACTTTTTCTAACAATTGCCCTGTTTTGCTGACACGGCCCGGACTACAAAACTTTTAAATAACCATTCATAGTATACTCGTAACTTTTTTAAGAATTGCCTGTCAATACTCGCACATAAGAAAAATGTACACTAAAAGGTTAATAGTTAATAACGTAATTTTTTATGTTTTGTACAACAACTTTCTATACTATTGACGTTCACAATAAACGCTAAATAAGTGTAATTTCATTAAAAGCACCATTTCAGTAAATACAGACTTGACATTGTTTGAAAGAAATGGAACATTTGATAAGGGAAAGAAGTATTCGTACTTGCAATGCGGTAATGCTACCCAAACAAAAAGAAAAAGCTTTTTAACTTGGCATTTTTTTGCTAAAGCATATAATAAACAAGAAAGAAATCATAGCAAATGCAACAAAATGCCTCTCCTGTGAAATAAATAATAACATTGACAGCAATATTACGCAAACCAATTGTCTGAAATTAATAACAGTTTGAACATAGAAATATTTAAACGGTTTTTGTCCTTCAAATCGAACTGTCTAGACAAGAGACGTTAATCCAATCTTCGAATAGTTTCCATTTCGATGACAGAGATATATTTCCAATCTTGTATTACCTCACTTGGAAACATTTTATTAACTTATTACGCATGCAAATGATAGAATTACTGCTGATTTATGTCAGAGACATATACTCAGCAAAAATAAAAAAAAATCCACATTCTACCAATAATTATGTAAAATTAGAAAAATACCCGGTATCAAAAATAATTCTTTCTTTAAACATATCTGCATTTCTGTTATAATTACAAAGAAATTAAAAGTTCTTGAAAATCTGCAGTCTCAACTTAGTTATCTCTCACTTTGCTGTAAAAAGGATTTTAGGAAGAAGTAAGTGATTCTAACCAATAGTCACACTTTTTAAATTCAATCCATATCTCCAGTTCTTGTTGTTAATAATATCACAAAATATTTTTAATGAAACAACTAGTCCTCGATTAACAACGTTAGAAATCCCATTCATTTCCAATAAACTACCTTTCAATTGAATATGTGCTGTTTTGTAATCCATTATTAATTGTTATTCTATGGACAGTTGCTCAGGTCTTGGTGCGAAAGATTATTTTCATGAACACTTAATCTTAAAAACAACTGAGATTAACTAATCAAAAGGTTCCTGATTAAATGAAAATATGTTAATGAGAATATAAGCATAAAAGTGGATACTTGTAAATAACATAATATTCACTAAATGTGGTCAGAAATTTTATGGGCACGATTTCATGATGATGTTAGGCTCATGCTGATCACCTCAGTCACTTTAGAGATATAGCCCTTTATTTACCCGAAAAGTAAGCAATGCCCTATCTCCGATGTGCTTTTTAGGCAGCTTGACATTCGTTCTAATACCGACATTAAATTAATACATAATATAAGAGGACATACATGTAATACCGGTACTTAAAACGGAGATTGCTGAACTGAATATGAAAGGCCAATTAACATGACAAAATGCATATTTTGAGCTAGTTTTTAATCATTTTCGTCAGCAGAAATGGTATGCAGATACTCAAATAAGTCAAAACATTTATCATAACTTCCGTAAGATACTTATTTCAGGACATGTTCCGAAAATTGGTAAAGATTTTCCGAAAACTGTTAACGATTATGGAGGGAATACAGGAGACATAATTCTGTGAACAAATGATTGATTAGCCGCTTGACTGACAGAAATGCAATAGTACATAATTATTTGTTCGCGTTGGTGTACGTGCCTGACTGCAGAAGTGTATCGGATTTCTTTGATTATGACAAGACAGACACTTTAAGATTGAGTTACCATGCAAATCTTAAGTCATTGTATGTCTTCAGTCTTCATTGCATGTTTAAAACTTTTAAAATCTACGTAACGGCAAAATGCCGTTCAATAAAACCTTTCCGAA